>VZTB01004761.1:1229572-1278951 GCA_013397245.1 Thryothorus ludovicianus
GGGCTGCCGGGCGGCGCGCACTGAGGGCAGGCGCGGATCCCGACCCCAGGTAAGCGGAGCCGCGGAGGGCGTCGCGACCGCCCCTCCGCCGGGGGATCCCCGGCAGCCGCGCCGAGGGCGGTGCGGGGGCCAGCCGGGGAGGAAGGGGCGAGCTGGGGGCGGGCAGAGCGGCAGGGTGCTGCCCCGGAGCCGAGCGGGCTGTCCCACACCCAAAGTCGGGTGGAGCACCTTGTGCCGATGCTCCCTTTCGTACCCGAGCCGGAGTGCTGGGAGCGTTGCTGTGCCGGGGATCCCTGCAGAGAGTGGCTGCCCGCGCTGCTTGGGTTCTGTTGAGCCACGCGCTGCCTCCAAGCACTGCCTGGAGGGATGGAAAGCCCTTTGGTCACACCGTCAGTTGGGACTGCACTTAGACATGTGGGCATTTACCTGCCAGGAGCCTCACAGGGTTACCGCTGATAGCATCACACACGAGTGCTTCCAGGGGCATGTATGCCTATAGCCAGAGTTAACACAGTGTGTGTAACAAGTTTGTACTCTCATGTGGGCAGAGTGTTTGTGCAGTTCTCAGGAGTTCCTATGCCCTGGCATGGGTTTGGGAGTGCAACTCCAGTGCACACGGAGCAAACAGAAGATGACGGAAGGCACGCTGAAGTACACAGGGCACAGAAAGCCACCTACAAGAGCAGAGCCTCTCTCACGCGCATACACAGTCACACAGAACAAACAGCACTGCAGATCTCTGCATGTGGGGTCTGGGCTGTGACTTGGAGGCAGTTGCAGGGTTCGATGTCCTGGATGGCAGATGTACACAGGAGAGGCACATTTAGACAGGGCATTCATGAAGATGTGCAAAGCAGTGTTGTTGCACATGGTAAGTTAGGGGACTAACTTGAGATGTGGCCCTGTACCATACAAAACTGTGCAAGCAGAGAGTCTTCCTGTGTATCATACAACAGAAATCCATTCCTGAGACGTGGTCTTGCTATAGATGACAGACTCGAGTGTGACAAATATAACTTGTGTAGAGTTTTTATCTTCCTTCAGAAAATGTCGGGTTTTGGGAGCGAACACTTGAAAGCTGGCAACTTTCATTTCACACCAGTTGACCATAATTCTCTTACTTTGTTGTGGGAATGGCTGCTGCCTGTGTGTCCTCTCAGGCATTGCTGCTGCAGCTGTGTCGACGGGCAATCTGGAGAGGGGGCAGGGAAGGCAGGGGAGAGGGGAAACAGCCCCAAACCTGACTTCCCCTTCACTCAGATCCTTCTGATGACCGGACTGGCCCGTGTCCCCACGGGTGGCACACTGGGAATGCATGCAGGTGGGAGGGGCACACAGGAAGGGAAGAGTCTGGCAGGCTGTGTGCCCAGCTGGACGGTGAGCTAAGGGAGGGCACAGAACTACTCTCACTGCTTCTCTTTCCTCAGCTGTCCCGTTTTATGGAGCTACGGGCCAGGGCCAGCCCAGCTCCCCTTTTTCCTGCTGGCGATGCTGCTGGTCCCGTCGCGGAGAGACCCTGGGCAGCCCCGCCGAGCCTGAGTGCCGAGGCGGCAGCGGCGACGGCCCCTCAGTGCTCTCCGGCTGACTACTATGGCCGTGTACTGCTATGCGCTCAATAGCTTGGTGATGATGAATAGCAACAGCGAGGTGACTAGCGGCAGGAGCAAGACGCCGCCTCCTCCGGGTCAAGTGCTGCCCAGGGGTCCGGAGACGCCCGGCAGCTGCCGCTCGCTCCCTGGCTTCAGCCTGGCCCCGGTGCCGCCCCGCTCCCCGCGCTGTGGCCCCGCTTTCCTCTTCCCACCGCCCGAGGAGCCCCTGCAGCAGCCAGGCAGCCCCGGGGGGCGGCGGGGCAGCCGAGGCGAAGAGGGACAGGCGGGACCCCCCATGGCACAGCAGCTTCAACGGGAGCTGCACAACGTGCAGGTGAACCAGAAAGTGGGGCTCTTCGAGGCACACATCCAGGCACACAGCTCTGCAGCCCAGCCGCCGCGGAGTCCCCGGCTAGCCCGGCCCCGTCCGGCCAGCCCCACGGCGCTGGTGGTGGGACTTGGGACTGGACCCCGGCCGCGAGCCTACGGGGAGAGCGAGGCCCCCGATGCTGGTGGGGTGCAGGTTTGTCTGAGCACTGCAGAGCCCTCCAGGAGGCCAGTGATGACGGTGGAGCTGGCAGAGACAAGCAGCCCCCTGGAGCAGTCAGGGCCTGCAGCACGGCAAGAGGAGGTGGTGGTGGCCTCCACAGGACTTAAGGGCCACCACCCAGCCATCGGTGGAAGCATCCCTGCTGTCATTGTCACAGACCTGGGGGGCCCGGAGGAGGAGGCAGGCGCTGTGCCCCCCGGCAGCCTGCCCGTCCGGAAGCTCTCATCATCCTCAGCATCTTCCACTGGCTTCTCCTCGTCCTGGGAGGAGTCTGAGGAGGACATCTCCAGTGACCCCGAGCGCACCCTGGACCAGACCCCGGCCTTCCTGCAGACCCTGGACCAGCAGAAGCCCCGAGTGGTGAGTCTTGCTTCCAGCCCTGGGGAAGTGAGGTGAAGGGTGGTGGCATCCCTGCTCCAAGGCACAGCTGCAGCAGGGGGGCGGAGATGTGGTGCTGCAGAGTTCTGCAGAGAAACTTCACACTTGCTCAGTGGTGCTTGCTTTCCCTCACATGAAAAGCTTTCAGACTGGGAAGAGGGGTTCCTAGTCGGCAAATCCTCACACGGGAGAGTAGCGGTACCTGTTTCATTGTGCACAGTCTTGCAGAGCTTCCCTGGTGCTGCAAAGCTGCCTGCCAGCATGCTTAAAATACATCCATGGACTGCAACCTTCTGCTGACATGTGGTTACGAGATTCAGTTTTTTCCTCAGCACAGCTTCCCTGGGTGCTGGAGGTTTCCCATGGTTTACATGAGCCTGAGGGAGAATTTATTTCCTCCCTGGAGTTGAAACTGTGTGGGCCAACTGTCTGTTCAGGTTTACAGTGATGCCCATCACCACAATGTCTCCGTGTCTTTCACACAGAAGCAAAATGCTCTAGAATTTCTGGTAATTCCCCTTTTGAAAAACTTTTTGCTTGTGGGGTATCTTATATTTTAGGCAAGCATATTTTTATTAGCAATTTATATTAAGTTCATTTGTTTCAGGATCTTTGTGGAGCTTGTTGTGAGGCTTTAGGCAAGAGAAATCATCAGTGTTGTGTTACCCTTTGAGAAAGAAAGGTCTCATCAGAGAGGAGAGCTCTGAGGCTTTCTCCAAAGGCATGAGACAGTCATGGGATTTGTTGTGTCACTAGGGGAGTTCATTGCATGTCTGAGTGCATCACACAGAGTGTGCTTTGCTCTGAGCTGTCACACCAGTTATCCAGAGGGCTTTGAACCACTTTAACCCAGTGCACGGCACCCATCACAAGGTTCTCCGACCAGTGCACGGTCTCTGCTATCATCCACCTGTGAGACCTTACATTGATTTGAGCCCAGCACTGGAGCCTCCCACTGACAAACCTTGAACCGTGCAGGACAACCCAGCGTCTCCTTAGTTAAAAGAGTTTAATAAAGGCCCATCAACTTTCAATGATGTGTTTCACTATGTTTCACTTCCTGTAGACACATGGTAGTGAAATTCCTGCTAAACTCAATGACACAAGGAAAATTAGTGCAGGGAAGCATCTAAGTGAAGGCATAAAACTTGGAAGAACTGAGACTCTGGTTTGTAAAGCACTCAGCAGGCTGAAATAAGTATTTTTCTTTTGTACTCTTTTTGTCCTATTCCAAGAATCTAGGCTCTTGGTTCTGCTCAGGATAAAGCAGCAGCTGAGTAAAAGCAGTTAAGGAAGTTTTGAGTCTGTACTTCATCGTGTTTGCAGACAGTTTTGTGTTTTGGGGCTCTCAACTGATGAATCAGCTTGTTCCCTTTGGGAGCTGCTACAATCCCTCTGCTGATTAAATTCTGCTGGTTTTATGTGCATGAGCTGTAGTAATCGCTGCTCCATTCTCTCTGCTAATGACTGTTCCTAGTGCCAGATTCCAGTGATTTGCTGCTGAAAACAGTTCATTGATGGGCAAAAGCATGCCTGATGCTCCTGTGGAAAGCTTCCTGGAGCCTCAGGCTGACTCTGCTCAACCTCCCGTGGCCTCCAGTGAGCTCAGCCAGGCCGGGGGGCTCAGCAGTGAACAGGCAGGCCTCATTTGTATTGCTAAAAGGTCTGGATGAGAGCGAGCTCAGATCAGGTCTAAGATCAGAGTAACTGCTGGGCTCCATGGGCCTACTGAGGCTAAACGAGATGAAGATCTGGTCCAAAATGTGTCAGGCAACCTAAGGAGGTGCACTTGATTTTGTGTTTCAGTGCTGGAGTCTCAGCAGGAACAGCGAGGCTAATTTACAGTGATACTTTCCAGTGGGCTCTACAGGTCCCATGCAGGGCTGATCACTGATTTTGGCAGGTTATAGTCAACTTCTCAGCAGGATCGTGTGCAAATGCCCAGTAATTCAAAATTGATTTCACATGATAACACCCGGCTTTGCGTACCGGTTGGCAATATCTTGTAAATCCATAACGACAGCAGAAGGCAGCTACTGAAGCAGTGTCAGGTTGCACACTCATTTGTTTTCATGTACTCACTATTTCCTTTTAACAACGCACACGGGCTGGAAATTAGTTATGTAATGAGGGAGAATGTGTGAGAAGCTCTCTCCACAGCTCATGTTCTTAGTCAAATTCTGGGAGACCTCGGCCGAGAGGAGCCATCCAGGTGCCTCTGGGTGCCTGTGGGTTGAGTAGATAATCGCAGGGCAGGCAGAGAGCCCTGCCTGTCTGCACTGGGCACTGCTGGCACAGGGCAGGCTGTTGTACCTGGAGGAGAGGTAATGACGAGCAGCAGGAAAGCAGTTCTTGCCACAGATACACTCTGTGCTGCACATCTTACAGAGCCTGTTTACAGATTTGATAAACAGCAGGCCTGCTCCTGCCCTTCCTTTTTGGAGGCTGTCTAACTTAGCAAATCTGTTAGGGATGTCCGGCTGTCTATTGTAGTTCCTCCTGACATCCCGGGGAAACAGGCAGATCCCTCCAGCTGGCATGGGCTCGTCCTCCACTTGTACTGCAGGTAGGAAACTTTATTTGTGTTCAAGCCTGAAAATTGGCCAGTAAGAAAATGATGTTGCCAGGTGAAAGGGAGGGAGGTATTGTGGCCACATTTTTGGACACAGTGACCTGGAGCAGCTCTGTGACTGAAACAGGGTGACTCTCTGCCTCTGTTTATTGAAACAGTTTGCTCAGTGCTTTCCCTGTCCCTGGAATGCCCTGGTGCTCAGTGGGCTGCACAGCAGCAGGGAGCAGTGCACCCTGCCGTGGTGGCTGCAGACCTGTGAAGTTCAGTGACAGTAAGAGCAACGTGACGTTTTGCTGTTTAATTGCAAATCCACTTAAGGTCTGAGTAAACTTCCACGTAAGGGCTTTTGCAGCAGTGGCTTTCCCCAGGCTGTGGGCTGCTGCTGGAGAAACCCCATGCTTGTTTATTGATGGTTGCAAGGTTTCAGAGACACTCGAGCTCTGCCACTTCTCTGGTTGTGTGGGAGGGACGGGCTGTCCAGGCTGCATGTTAGGATGGGGACACTGTGGTTTGGAAATGCCGCAGGGGAGCACTCTCTGCACACCCCCTGTGACCAACATGGGCAGCTCGGGGAAGGAACTGATGCCTCTGCTCACCAGCCTCACCTGAGGCAGGACTGTTGGAAGGCACCTGCCTCCATCAGTGTCTCATGCTGAGGGGGAGAATTTCTCCCCTTCTGCTTCTGGCTGATCACACAGGTTGGGTGTGTAGGGGAGTGAAAAGGTGCTCTTTTGTCCCAGGTTCTGAGTGAGTGGCAGAGGTAGCCTGAAATGGCAGCCCAGTCCCCTGAGGAGATTTTATGCCTAAAATAAGACACGTTTTATCTGTGACTCCCAAAAACTTCTGGAAAAATAGCAGTGTATAAGTGTTGCCATTCCAGGGGCTCTGTTGGCTCTTCCCAAGGGAGAGATGATAACTGGGATGTACTTTGCAGCAGGAGACTTGTCCCACTCTTGGAAACTGGTTGCGCCCCTTTAGAAAAAGATATTCCAAAGCTGGTCCTTTGCAGGTCCTTTTCACTGACCTAAATTCTCTAGTTTGTCAGCTTCTCCAAAACTGGAGATAAAGCAACAGACAAGTGGGGGGAGAGGCAGAAATTGTGCAAGCAAGCACACACTATAGAAAAATGACATGTCAAGGGGGAAAAGAGCCCCTTCCAGGAAAAACAGTGCAAGACACTGCAGTGTTCCTCTTCCTGGCATTCCCACAGCCACTGTGGAAATGCAAGAATGTACAAGAGAATAGTAATCAAGGGACTTGGTACGCTGTGAAACTTCTGCTCCTTTCAGCAGTCTGAGTAGATTTCTCAGAATAAGAAACTTCCATTAACCTGTGCGAAATGGCAAGAACTTTTGGAAAAAGCTAATGGCAGTGCTGATGACAGGCATTCTTTTAATTGATTTATTTGTTTGACTCACAATGGTTGTTAATGCAGTCCTGAAAGGAGCCAAGTTTAGATAGGGCTAGTGTCAGCCAAGGGCCTCTGGGATCTTTGCTTATTTCTCTTTGAGATGTTCCAAGGCATAAGCTGACAACAGGAGCCCTGATTTGTTCCTATAAAAATCAATCAAATTAAATATGCTTTCATTCCCTTTCCAAGCTGTTGCTGTGATCAGGAAGTCTCAGTGTAACAGAAACCATGACTGCGTGGCTGTGGTGATACATGCAAGCCATGTGAATATATATCTTTATGCCAACTGTGTTTGTGTGTTTTACTCCTTACTCCCACTGTGTTTGTCTTAAAAGCTCCTAAGCTTATGAGCTTGTGAGTGGTATCTCTGATTTAGTATCAATATAATGTCTGGTGTATTAGGGCCCTGCTGGCTTACTCAGAAGAGCAAATGTTCTTTTAGTAATGCACATCATTGAAAGGGAAGATACTTAGCACACCTGATAAGCTGCCAGAGGATGGAGTCTCCGTGCTGTGGGAAGACTGGAGGGGGAGAGGGGAATGAGGTGGACACCTCTGTGTTTCCCTTTCCAGAGCACCACACTCAGCAGATCTGGCAGCGTGATGTGTTCTACCTGGTGGGATGAGATGAAGACACCCCAGTGCTTGGCGGATTGGGCAGAGCTTCAGGCTCTTTGTGGATGGAGGCTGTGCACTCCATCCACAAGGACTTCACAAAGCATCACTTCCTATTCCATAGCTAATCCTCTACCTACTCACGTGACCTTCTCAGGGAATAAGCAGCTTTTTTATGGGCTCCCACCCACAGAGGCTAAGTAAGGATGCTGCCATAACCCAATGAGAGACATATGGTGCTACTTCAAGGCTGTTTTCATCAGGGCTTTTAAGCTCATTGGGAAGGGTTTCTTCTATGCGCACATTCTCCATGATTGACAGGACAGGAATTACATGGCATATAGCAGATCCTTTTCATAGAGAGGCTTACTTGCTAGCACAGCTGCTGTCTCTTGCATATTTTGTTTCTCAAAAAAATTTCGTGCTGAAAGCATCCATGAAAGTGGCAAAATACCACCTCCCTCCCCCCCATAATTCTGTGGTGCAGGAAGAGCAAACATTAGGCTCATCATCCTTAGGGTGCCCCACTCTACAAAGAGCCAGATTTCCACTTTTCTGGTGGGAATGGCAGGACGTCAGGAGCTTGCCTGTTTGGATCCTTTGGATGGAGAACTGTATTTCCACGGAGTGAATTTCATGGATCAGTGAAACTTCAGTTTTGTCTTCACCTTTTTAGAGGCTTGCAATGACAAAACTCAAGCTGTAGTCAAGACCTGTCTCATGTTTTCCATATTATTTCTAGAATGTGTTAGGACAGATTTGCACGTGAAGAAAATATTAGTGAGGCACTGAGTTCTCACGTGCTATGTGATGGCTAAAAGCCACTGCTGAGCTAATGTTTTCTTTACATGTAATTCTGTTCTAGCTCACTGCAGAAATAATGGCATCTATGTATGACAGTGAATGTCGCTTCAGCTAAGATTAGTCTTCTGTAATGGTTAGAGATTCTTTTGTTAGTACCATTAGGTAAATTTGTGCAGTAAATTTGACCTGCTTTCTTCCAATGAAGCCCAGCCAAGCTTTCTAAGAAAGATATGTTAATATTCAACAGACAGTGAAAACTAAATGTTAACATTTTCAAATCACTGAGTAACTTTGCAGCCTAATCCCTTTTCATAAATGTGACTTTTTGGGGAATAGTGGCTTCCACACTTGCTGTGTCACGAGAAATGGCCCTTTTATGGCATTCGTCTTGCTTAGCTTTGCTGGGTATCTCCTCAGGCATCCTAAGGTTCTCCTAACATAGCTTTCTTCTCTCTTACTCTAATGGAATTTAGCTCAAGAGTTTGCTTTAAGACAGAGAAATCTGTTTCTGAATGTCTTCTATCAAATTTATTGGAATTTCATTTTTATTCCTACACATAAAAACCCAGGTCATGCATAGCCTGGACAACAGCTCCGAGTAGTTCAAGAAGCTGATTCAATCTGAGGTCTACCAGCCTCAAAAGCAGGTGCCTGTGATTGGCTTTTAAATCAGTGTTTAGGCAGCAAAATCCAACTTGCTCTGTAACAGGATGATCATCCAGCAGTGCCTTTCAGCATGAATTGGTGCAAGTACATTCAGAAGTTCAGGGTCTCCAGCTGCAAGTTTCAGTGTGGGTGCACTGTGAATGCACTCAGAATTAGTGGAAGCCTTTGGGAAATGTAGACTGCAGCTCCTTCTTTCCCAGGCATGGTGGGAGTTCAGCTCAGAGCTGCTGTCACAGCTATGTGCCTGTAGAGATCCTCACCGCTGCTGTCAGCCATGGGTTGTGTTTACAGAGTGGTTTCTGACCTTAATTTCCCAGAGATGGGTAATACTGGAGTCAGGAGCTGCTACAGACTGCTAAGACTCATGTTAGACTCTTCCCTCTCTCGATATTTATTTCAATCTTTTCATACATTTCAGCCATGAAAAGAAAGAAGTGATTTTTCTTTTTTTTTTATAGGAAAGAACCTTCTTTTCATTAATGACATGGGAAAAGGGACAGCCAGTAGAAGGAATTCAATTCCTCTTTCAGATATAAGATTTATTGCTGGTCAAAACACAAGGATTGCTTTTGGAAGGAGAACTAAAGGGTAAAACAACAAGTGCTTAGCACTTACAACTACTTCTTGTGAGCAGTACAGTGTATTATCTGATCAGTGCTACACAACAGGAACTTCATTAGCATTCTGCACTGTTGTGGTTTTAAGTAATAGTAAAGCATCCCTCATCTCTGTGAAAGACATAGATGTGCTCTGGAGGGACATGCCTACAGACATTTTAATGAGTTAAATTCAAAGAACAGAATCAGGTTGTCTCCTCATTATTTGCTTCACACACTTGATTTACAGAGATGTCAGCACCTGGGGTTGCTGTGGCATGGACCTCACTGAATTGATGTTTTTCCCAGGGTTTCTTGACTTTCAGTCTTATACTTGGGATTTTGAGTTCCTGTGCTATGCAAAGCAGAGGGGGATCTCATGGGGCCTGCAGTCTTCGTTGTCACAAAATTCCCTTCAGCCGAAAGGAGGACCAGTGTATAGACACCAGAAGTAGCCAGCACAACATGTTGATCGAATGGCTATGGCAGGGAGATGACAAAACTCTTTCCTCCCACCTCATCCATGTTTGCAGAAGGGGGCTGTTTAGCAAGGGCTAAGCAATGGCAGCACCTACCTTCAGCACGAGCTCCTCCTCCCCCTTCGCTTCCTGTCCCTTTGCCCTTGCTTGGGCAATTCATCTGCAGCAAGATAGAATCAAAGAACCCTCTTCCTTTGCTAACAATTCGCTCCTTTTGTTAGGGTCAGATAAATGCTGATAAAAGCTGTTGTAGCTCTGATGAAGCCAACAGGAGCATGCTGCAGGTTTGGTCCTTGATCGTTTTTCATTTTTCGCAGTGCTCACTCCTGCACGTATCCAGTTACATCTTGTGGTAAATCCCACCTTAAGCTGCATTAATGAACCAGAGATGCAGTCCCTCTGAAAGGGTTTGCCTGTTCACAGGTACAGTGCCTCAGAGCCCTCGCCGACAGGAAATTTATAAATGGAAAGTTCTGCAGGAAGGCTTTTTGGAAACTGCGTTTTAGGGTTGGGTGCTTTTCTCTCGTTTCTCGCTGAACAATCTCTGATCCCTGCCACTCAGGGGAAGGGCAGGAGCCAAGGCTGGCCTTCAGCTCACCACTGAACCTTGCAGACCTGAATTTTGGGAAGGCGTAGGAATAGCTTTTATCCCATTGAGCTAAACGCATTCAAAACATTTTCATCAAAGGGGTACTTAAGTACAAGCCCAGGCATACCCTTCAAAACAGAGGAGACCGGGGCTCCGAGGAGGGGTGGGAGCGAGGGGGAGGTGAGCAGGCTCCTTCTCACCATGTGCACCGTAGGAATTGCTCTGCTGGCATCTGCAAGCTCCTTTAGTTATCCAGGGGTGTCCTCCCACTGCAGGCGAGGTACACAGCAGCCAGCTGGAGAATTAGCAACGTGTCCAAATGTAATATGGTTGCTATTATGGGTAATATGTATTTAACACTCTACAGGGACCATTTAAACCTGCATCTGCAGGAAGGGGAAAAAAGTCAGGTTTGCTTTCTTGGCAGACTGCAGATCAGAGAGTCCAATCTGTAATCTCTCTTGGTATGTTTTATGTGGGTGGGTTTTGTTAAGTTACAGGCAAAGTTATTGCACCCCTAGGCTACTCACATTAAATTTTTCTCCAATTTTAGCAACATTCTTTCCAGGCTCAGCTACATTTGTTTTTGTCTTCTCTATGGCAATTGATGAGCTCAGTCTGAAATGTATAACTCCACAGGATCTCCTGTTATATATTTCTTCCACAGCTGTAGCTGAATCGGGGCAGTGTAATCCAATGACTTGTTGTAATGCCTAATGCTTTCTTTAATACATTCCAGATTAAAGGAGTCAGCAAAGTTTACATATCCAAAGTAATAAATTTAAACAATAATAATGGCAAATCCAAAACCATGATTACATCTTGAAAATGCTGGGCTTTTTTTTCCTCCTATCTTTCCTGGTCTGGCTAAAGTCTGTTTTTAGGAAACTGAATGGGACAGATAAAAGATGATGAGACAAACAACTTAATCCCTTAATAATGTCAACTGGAAAATCCAACAACAGATTGGCAAGAAACTGTAATAACAACTGTGAAGTGACCCTTACTGAGGACTAAAGAACTGGTTTAAAAGGCTGAACTTGGGATATAATTAGAGATGAGCTTGAATCAGTGCCCATAGACTCAAATACTTCTTTGAATGCTGAAATGGAGCCAAATTCTTTTTTTTTTTATCCATGCCTGTACAGAATCATCTTAGCTGCACTGAGGCCAGTTCAGCATCACCTTATACCTCTTACTGCCCTGGGTACCCATACAAAATGACCATGAGCAGCCCCGGGGTGGTATCCCCACCTCTGGCTGCTGTTGCAGATGGAATGTGGAATAACAGCAAATGTGCACAGCCCGGGTAGGTGCTTGTTATGGCAGCAGAAGAGGAGATGGGTAGTGCCTCCAAGTGGGAAGAGAAGAGGTGGGTGTTGCTGCCTTGGCCTTTGAGTCGTAGCATCTCATCGTGTCCTTGCCAGGGCTGACACAGAGCTGCACCCCTGGGCAGCAGCTCTAAGTAGTCTTGGGCTGCCATTAATAGATACATCTTGGAAGTGAGCTGTGTGGTCACAGGAGTGGGAGGCACTTGGGATTGTAATTGCCAAAGCAGTTTCAGAAAGAGGGCGTTCATTATTATCTCTCTCCTTGGAGCCATATTTACTTAGAGCTGACAGCCCTCCGCCCTGGGGTTCGTGGGAGGAATGTCTTGCTGGGGTGGAGACCAGGGCTGCCAGAAGGGAAACAAAGGAAAGAGATTTTAGAATGGTAGCTTATCTTTATCCACCTGAATTACTGTTGTATTTTAAAAGAATATATGAAAAAGGGTTGTTTGGAAAAACCTTGACAAGTGTACTCTCCCAGCTCCATTGTTTTAACCTTTTCCTAGGAATTTGTGTATAAAATGTTCTCAATTCAGTTTATCTCTGCTTGACAAATCCTGTATTTCCCTTCTGTGCTTTTAGCGGAGTGGGAACTAACCTTGATCTTTTTGCAAAGCAAACAGAATTGCCATGCTGGATGTCAAATTCCCACCTTCACACACAAACAGTGCGTGTCACAGCTTTTGAGCAATATGTACAATCACTGACAAAAAAATTGTGTAAAGTTCATACATTCGAGATGAGCTTTTAGAAGAGCAGCTCCAAACTGAACCAGTCTCTTACACAGGAGAGAGCAACTGATGTTGTCTGGCTCTTGTGGAAGTCACCTTGCTCAGCAGGTTAAAACAGATGGTCTGAAGCCAGGACTGTAGCTCAGCTCTTCCATTAGCAGCCCCTCATCTATGTCTCATCTCAGGGTGAAAAAACTTGGCCTCTCTCCTCAGGTCTCTGTTTTCCTGTGTTACCCTGTGTTGCTGGAATGGCTTTCTGAGCCAAGGAAAGCAGCAGAGGAGTCCCAGTGGTCACAGGTGACCAAAACATTGACCAGATGCTGAGCTGGTAATGGGAGGGAAACGCAGAGGTAGCACAATGCCATCTAGTTTGTTATTGTCTTCCCTGTATTGTACATCCCAACCAACTCTGGTATTTGGTTTCTGAGCATTTGGGCAGCTCAGGAGGCAGTTCCAGATTCCAGGTTTGTTCTTGTGGATGGGAACCCTTCCCAGAAGGGAGAAAGCTCAGAAGTGCCTGTTTAATATAGGCTGATCTCATGCTTGAGCATACGCAGGAGTTCACCTTTCAGCACTGAAATAAGAAGTGATGGGAATAGAATAAATCACAGTCTTGAAAGAAAAGCCAAGGAGCTTAGAGATGCACCTCAGGAGAAGGAATCAAGGTAGGGAGGCTCTGAGCCACAGAGTGGCCAAATGACAGATTCAAAAAGCGATCTTTCAGCAATGAGTTTGATGGATCTCTGCAGAGCAAAGGCTGTTGAGATGAGAAATGGGGGTATGATGTGATGAGCCCAGAAGGTGAATTTTATTTGGATGAGTAGGCTGGAAAGACTCTGTTAGGGATGCTATACTGAAAATATCTGCAAGACTTACAGATAGGTTGGATGTGAGGACTGAAAGACATCCAAGTTTTCCACTTGCTAAAAGTTTCAGGGTAGGAGCAAAACACTCACAAATGGGAGCGGTAGCATTTACACTTGCGCTGCAAAGGCATAAATTGTTCTATGAATCGCCAGGCTACAAAGAATCAAACCTCTACACTGCATTGCAAGCCTCAGAGCTTTCATGTCTTGACTGAATCCAAAGCTAAATTTTCTGCAACCTTGATAGGAGACAGCTCCAAGCTGCTATGGTGCATCCACTTAACCTTCAAGGGCCTGGCTTTGAGTGCAAGATTTTTCCAAGAGAACCAAAACTCTAACCCTCATATCTGGAAGCCGCAGCCTGATGAGGAACAACTTCTGTGTGGTGGCCTCTGTTGGAGCCCGACTCCCTGTCCAGTCTCAAGAGAGAGTGGCTCAGAGCTTTTTCAGAGCCCATCACTGCCTGGACAGAGTCTGAGGTTTGCCCTCCTGGGCTGACTGTGCTGTGTCCCCAGGGCAGTCAAAGCCTCAGACCTGTCCAAACAAATCCTGGCAGGACAGGAGATTGTAGGAGCTGGCTGGATGTGCAAGAACAGTTTTTTGGCAGAGAATAGATTTTCCAGCAAATGTCAGGGGAGAGGGGGAGTCAAAATGATTCACAAATTCAAACACATTTTCTGAATAGTTCTGGCTTAGAAAAAAATACAGAGGTGGGGGAAGAAGGAGGGATGTTAAAAATAGCCGTGCATGTCATTTTGACACTTTCAGAATGAACTGTTTCATTTTGGGGATGGTTTGTTTATGTTTTGCAAGTATTTTAAATGTAGATTTGATTCAAAATGACATTTTTCACTTAAAAGTTGACCTCACCAGTAAAACACATTGAAAGAAGAGAAGAGAAAAAGGTTTTTAGGATTTTCATAACCCAAAATGAAACACCTCGTTTTGCTTTGGCTCCAGATGAGACATTACGGAGTTTTCTTTTCATAGCCCTATGGTCTTAGCTGTGTCCAGCCCAACCTGAACATCTCCTCTCCTCTAGTTTTTTTATTGACCTGTGGTGTTAAAAAATAAATCCAGCTCCCATGCTGGCCAACTCTTAAGTCTAATGCCATGGAGCAAGTACTTTAGTTTATTCTGAGGTCAACCACACATTGCTGTGATTCAGACTGAAACCTGTGGTATCAAATTAATAAGAGCTGTAGGTTTTGTAGATAACTGGCATCTTCCCCGGAAGATCATGCAGTGTTGAACCTCATTTAGAAAAATAACCCAAACTCCTGAGGTCCTGAAATCTGATCTAGAAATCTTCAGAGAAGCCAGAGTTTGCAGACAGCTGAATGACACTTTCACTCCCCTGACACTCACACGGGTCTCATTCAACTGATTCATTAAAGGAAAATGAGCAAATAGCTGGTGATCACTTTGATGTAGCCAAAACGTGCCACAGAGTTTCCCTGGGCAGAGGGAAATGAGCACATGTTTTTCCTGTACAATGAGCCTGTACAAGAGAGAATAGATGCTACAGTGTGGGATGCCAAACATCTAAACATCAGCCATCTTAGGGCAGGGGCCATAGGAAAGACCTTTTCCATTCATGGGAAAATCCTGGGTTTCACCTGAAACAGGCAGTTTTGGAAGCATCTTTCTGGCCCGGTGTAATCTGGGTGTTGCTGCCTTGTGGATCTCGTAGTATGGACAGGATGTGGATGTTTTGGTGATAGAGGAGGGGGCTGGCAGTAGCTGAGCATCAGAGCAGGCTGTGCTTCCTGCTGGGATGGCTCTGATTCTTTCTGTGGTGGCTTGGAGTCCCCCAGCAGTGGAGAGGGCAGGGATCAATGCCTGTAGCAGATGAGGAATCAAGGCCAATGAGCTCATCAGCGATGCAGTTCCCTCGACCATGGATTTACTGTTCAAATACTGCCAACTCAAGCTCTCCCAGAAAAAAATGAAGATTACTTTAAAAACTACCAAAAGTTTCAGGTGTTTTGGAAGTGCTGGACTTACTTGATTGTTTTCCTGGTTTCTATGCCTGTAAGTTACACTCAGGACAATTTTTCAATCTGTTCTCTGCAAAGCTGAAGCCTAGAAATGTAATTTTTTTTTTTTAAAAAAGAAAACTCAGAATCTCAGCCCCCTGATGACTGCAAGAGCTGGGGCTGTGAGAACAAGGCAGAACTAATGTTAAAACTGCAGGAGTGGGCAAAGAGATTGTTGAAAGAGCTGCTTCTCTGGGTCGAGAATGGGGCTGAATGGAAAGAAAGGCCAGGAGGGCAGAGCGTGTAAGCCGATTCGACTTTCCTGGAACAATCAGAGAACGCCCCAGCTGGAACAAAAAGCCCATA
The DNA here is from genome assembly GCA_013397245.1 of Thryothorus ludovicianus. Taxonomy (NCBI): domain Eukaryota; kingdom Metazoa; phylum Chordata; class Aves; order Passeriformes; family Certhiidae; genus Thryothorus; species Thryothorus ludovicianus. The sequence continues at coordinate 1,245,092 of VZTB01004761.1, forward strand.
CACAACTAAAGCAAAATCTGCCTTCCTGTTTGTATGTGTGTTGTGAGGCCTGGGCGGGCAGGTGGCATTTGACTCTTGTATCCCCACCAAAACTCGAAGTCTCTCTCTCAGCTGAATCCAGAGGCAGCGGTGCACGAAGGGATACAGGCGGTCACTGAAGAGCAAGGACTGTACAAGCTGCACAGCAACACTCCTTCCCTGTCAATAGTTTATATAAAATACAATTTGAAAAATAATTTCTCTTTCTACTTGTAGAAGTGATTCACAGGTCTTTGACTCAAGCAGCTGCCAGGAGATGGAAGTACAGCTTTGATTATGTTAAAGTGAGGAGGCTGCAACTTTCGAACCGAGGAACTGCATTTGGATGATCTGTGGAAGGTTGTATGCATCTTTCAACAAGGAATCTCAGGCTGTGATAGGTCCCAGAAAATACTAGGCAGGGTTATTGAGCCATCCCAAACCACCTTGTCATTGAATGATGCAGAGGTGCTGTGTGAAGTGATGCCAAGCATTCTCTAGCAGCTCTAATGGTATTTGGATTTCAGTTTACTCTCATCAGATACAATGACATGTTCCCCAGTTTGCCTCTTGAATTAAGATGCTGCAGTGTTCATTTTTCCCTTTCCAGCTGACGGGTATATGTCTTTGCTCCCCCAGGGGGAAGAAGGCAAGTGTATTCTTTTTAGCTTGCCCTTAGAGCTATTACATGTTCAAAGGGAATAAATTCTCAGAGCAAAGGCCCGGCTGTTGCGTGTGTCACATTCCAGCTGATGGGCTGTTCCCATGTGCTCCATCATCAGGGCTGACTCCAGTGGAATCACACCAGGACGACAGTTCTGAAGGTTGCATGTAACAACCTTCTGGAGAGCAGTTGCTTTTGGAAAGCTAGCTAGAACTACTGATGGTGTTACAAACAGAATATTTCCAGGATATAAAATCGAGGGAAGAAAGCGACTTTACTGGCTATTGTCAGAAAACAGAGGTTTGCATAGCAGCAACATTTTCCATATACTGCGCAATGAAGTTGCTTGCTTGGGAATTAAATTGCAAGTCAGTTTTAGACAGCATGGCCAGCTGTAACGTAGCACACATTGCAACACACATTCTGAATGTTATTACTTGGTGTCAGTGTTTATTGAAGCTAGTGGGGTTTTGAGAAACAAGCTCTGGTGCAGGAAACACTGACAATGTGATGGCACTTAATGTCTCAGCGAGTGTAAGAACTTTGGGGAATAAATTCTCCAAAGACAGAATACTTTGGAAAATACCTGCTAATCCCTTTAAACCCCTGAGACACTTTAGTTTTCGTATTGGGTGATGATAAGCCACAGATTTCACCACTAATCTAAAAAATATCCTGTGGTTTTTGGAAAAGCATGGGAGACTCCAGGTGCAGGTTCAGTCACCAATTTTGTAGTGGCAGATCCAGCTGATCTCACTGTAAAGAGTTTATTTGCTGCTGTCTGCTGGTCCCTTGCTATCTTCTTTTGCTACTGCAGGAATCAGGGTCAGCAAACTTGAACTACACTTCCTTGTCACCTTTATGGAGAAGATTCAGCACTCTAGAACATCATTTCATTTTAGCTGCATGTCTGGAATCAGAGTGAACTAAATCAACTCTATTGTATCTCAGCTGAGTCTGCTGGGCTTGCACAATGGATAAATTTGATCCAGAGTAAGAATAACACGAACCACAGATGGCTGGGTTAAGTGTAATTTTTGTATTTATGGCTGTACCATGGAGAGCTGCCCGCATTGCAAAATCCCCCTCCCATTTGACACCCTCAAGGAAACTGAAATCATAGCAAGGGGAGACCAGCAACAAAATGTGGCACAAAGACCGAGTTTCCCCTGTGCTCTGAGATGTGGACCTGTTGGCAGTGCTGTATGGGCTCAGCCCACCAACTGTGCTGAACTGGCATCTCAGGGAACAGGACAGGTCACATTGCTGTGCCCTCTGATGGCAGAAAAGTTATAACTATATTTTTGGAACAAAAATAGGAACCATCCACCACAGCTATTTCTGATGACCTCAGAATAAAGTTAGATTTTGGTGGTTTTTTTCCCTCTGTTTCTTAGCAGGGCTGCTGAGCTCTCCAGCAGAACAGGAAGCAGACTGAGGAGCTGTTTGAGTAACCAGGGTCGTTAGATCAATGGAAAAAGCGGTTTGAGTACACTCTGTGAAAGTGCAGTCAACAATTTTGAAATTACTGCAGTTTCTCTTCCTAGGTCAGGGCTGTTGTTCACGCCAAGGGGACTTAAGTTACTACTACTCTTTCTGTAAGCAAACAGAACATTTCTTTTTGATGATGTACATAATGTGCACCCAGGGGTGAATCAGAAAGCTTTCCCTTGGTGTCCTTGGATCAGATTCCAGATGAGTTAAAAGATAATATGATCAGGATCCTACATAATTTTGAGATACCTGCCATGTAATTTGGAGGAAAAGCAAACTTGCTTTTATTAGGAGTTGGGCATGGAGAGGTCAGAGTAGGTGAGGCATGAGGGAGAGGGTAAGACACAACATTTTGCTATCAAGGAGGAAGATGTACAGCTGTCAGTCTCAGAATTGAGGCTGATTCTACATTTTAGTGACACTTGCAGCTTCTTTCATGTTTTGCAAGTTCATCTGAGAACTGAATGCATGCCAAATGAATCTTTCAAGGGAAGTGGAGCTGGGTTGAAAATACTTCCAGCACAGATAATTTAATGGAAGTGCAACTTTCAAAAAAACATATGAAATGGCTCTAAGAATCTACCTGTTTTTTCCTGTTTACTTTTTTTCTCTTTCCTCCCCTTAGTCCTACATTTCACCTCTCTCCTCTGCCATCACGTCACTTTTTTTGCCTTTAGTTGATCTCACAGAGGCATACAAAGGGTTTTCGGTCCCGTCACGTGCTCCAGCTGGAACTAGAGCATGATTCCTTTCTGACACTATTTTCTCCAGGATTCTGTCGAGCTGAGCCGCAGACTCTCCCTGGTTTTTCGCTGATTGTCTTTTCAGCTGTCCTCCTCTTGTGACACTGATTGCAGCCATGCAAAGCCTGGTGGGAGCTGCAGAGTGGAGACCATGCTGTGAGTACAGGCAGCGAGGGGTGCACAGGGGGTGCCCGTGGCCAGCAGGATGGAGCAGCCATGGGACGGGAGCGGCGCGGCATGGGAGTGTGGGGCCAGGAGAGAGAGAGATAAGGCGGGCAGGAAGGGGAAAGGCAGGTGGAAAAGGGAAGTGACCATGGGGGCCAGGAAGACTAAAGAGAATACAAGGGAAGCTGTGAAGCCATCTGGGAATCTGCTCTGGCCACGTGTAAATCGTAGGCGTCCCTGCGGCGTCCCACTGCGCACAGAGCGAGGCAGCGCCCGGGGAAGGCCGGGCAGAGCTGGGATGGCGGCCTGGAGCTGCGTGGGGTGACACCGTGGGGGTGAGTGGGGGGCCTAGGGACAGCCTGGGAGGGCACAGGGGTGGTGGCCGTGGGGGAGAGGGCAGGTGAAAGGGTGCTCCGAGGTGGGGTGCAGAGATGGCAGAGCTGTGGTGGAGCAGTGTCTCATAAGGATGAGGGCAGAGGCCGATGGAGCTGCTTTTACTTGGAGTTGTGTCCAACTGTGTTGGGTTCTAGGTGATGGCCAAAGAGCAGGAGGAGAGGTGGGTGCTGTGGGGTGGAGGCAGAATGGGAAGTTTGGGAGAAACTGAGTGCAAAATCTGATCAGGAGGTGGAGAAGGAGCAAAGTGGAGGGAAAAATAATGTGAAAAGTTGCATTGTGGAAAAGCAATGGAAGAAAGCATCATGCAAGGCTGACATGCAAAGGCAGGGGGAAGAGAGGAAGAGCTTGGATAGTAAGGCTTTTTTTTAAGTACTTAATGATGGATGGCTGGGGTTGGATTTGTGGCAAGTAGCTACATCTCCTTTGTGGGCAGAAACAGGCCCCTGCAGAACGCACTGTATGTGACCTGCCAGCGCAGCATGAGAGGAGCTGAGGCTGGGCAGCCCTGTGACTGTAAAAGGAGTTAACTAGGATAGATGCAGTCATCTACATTGAACATGTCTAAAAATAGGTGAGATGAATTTCAGCCCAGAGGACAAAATGTTACAGTAAATGAATACAAACAATCTCATGGTATCTAGCTGGGTCCGTTCATGTCTCCTCCATGCATGTGCATGTGGGAGGTGTGTGTCCAGTTTCTGGGCTTGTGCACATCAGGTGTACATGTGGACACCAGCACAAAGCTGGCTGCGATGTTCATGTCTCACATCTTCTGTGCAAAAGCCCTCTGCACCGCAAACACTGAAAAACTGAGCTGTGATGCTGGAGCAGGCTGTAGTTCCTCAGGAGATGTAGTTTTTATATTAAGTCATTCCTAAGAGCCTCAAGGAAGAGCAGGGATATGTGTTGCATTTTCAGGGAGTGCTGCTGCTGACCCCATCACTCTCCACTTTGCTATGGAAGGGGCTGCCTCTGCCAGAAGTATGGGGGTTACTTTGCTTTAACTCACACTGGGAGGCACCAGTGTGACAGGGAAGAAAAGTCCCAGTCCCCAGTGGTGCCATTTGCCCCATGCCACCTTGCCAACTGTTCTGAAGGAGAGACAATGTCTTTCCCCTGGTGCGAGGACTGGTTGGAAAAGAATAACCACATCTCTGTGGGGACATTCATGGGATGTACCACGAGAAGCCCAAGCAGATGCAGTTATTTAATGGGATCCCTCAGGGATTGATCTGGAGCCTGTCAGTATTGGAGACGTCCTCTAGCTGCCCCAGCCAGCTCCCTGCAGCCCTGCTCTCCTTTCTTGTTCCAGTCCCTGCACGTGTCCTCATTTCCAAAATTAGGTGTGCAGGTGCCCTGCCTCATCTTTAAAACTGTCTGTGCAATTAACATGCACAGGCACATCCTTGGCAGAAAATGTCCCCAAAGGATGGGCAACAAGAGGATGGCACAGTTTGGCCGAGTAGCTCAAGGTTATTTGTAGGAAAAGCTGGGAATGTCTCTCTCTGCACCAAGAAGTTGCAGCATGCTTCTGGAGGTCATGAGTCTCCACTATGACCTGAGCTCATTTAACAGTCTCCACTGTGGAAGAGAACAGAATTTTAATCTAATGAGGGTGATGTTGGGCAAACGCTTTTAGTGCCTGGGTCTGATTAGTCGTAATTGAGCTCGTCTTTCACTTAGTCCTTCATTGGAGGCTGCTCATTCTTGTGCTGCGCATTTCCTCTGCCTGCAAAAGCACTTAAAGCAGCTTGGATCCCCAAGACACATATTCTCAATATTTATGCCCCCTGAGTGATTTTCCAGGGAAGCTCTTAATTTTACAAGTCAAGAAAAGACACGTATTTGTTAGAACCAGTACTAGCAAGGTGCAGAGTTCATTCCTAGGAAGCAGGTGGGTTAGAAAGTCTTATTTTTGTGCAATTAATTTTGTAAAAGCTCCCTCCCCCCTTCTCCCTGCTTTAATTTTCTTCTGTGTCCTAGGGTCTCAGAACACAAAGGTTTCTAAGGGTAGGTTTGTGCCTTGAGATCACTTGCTTGTAATGCCCAGAGGAGCAGCACGTTGCTATTTCCACATTCGTGTTAGCTGTTGAAACATGTTGTCTCACCCCAATAATCACCTCAATAATTCTTGAAACCTATTCAAAGGGGATCAGTAAAAACCTTATAAGCCAGTTTCACATTACTGTAATAGTTTCCAGATTATTTTGTTTAGAAGCCTGTGTGAAACACTACTTCTTGCCTTCCTCCATCGCCCCTCAGCTGAAAGTGAAAAGGTCTTGGTGAAGAAAACTGAGTAAGGAGATCGACAAAGTTTATATGTGGAATTGCTTAGCCTGCAAACTAATAGGTTTCTAATGAAATATCTGAGGTCATTGTGAAAACTCTTCCATTCATTCCTTTCTACTCTACCCTGTCTGATAAATCAACATACACTTTGTGAGATGAAATTGTGAGGATATAAACACAGACTTGGGGAAGAAATGAGTGGGCTCCATGCAGAGCCACCTGGGGAGTTCCCTGCTGTGGGATGGTCTGAGCCCACCTGTGCCAAAGGGAGACAGGGCTGGGAGAGCACCCCAGCCACCTGATTGCAGCTTTGCAGGCTGAGATAGGCAGCCACATAGGATTCCAGCAGTGACCATAGGCTGAATACTGGAAGGAACAGGTTGGGATTTTTGCAGTGCAGCCTTCATGGCCAATGGGCTGGGGCTCTCTGTGATGGAGAGGGGGCTGCAGAGGCACTGCCCGGCCCATGGCAAAGGCCCACAGCTTTCTGAGGTGGTGAAAGGCTGTGCTCCAAATGAGAGGGCAGCTCCTCATGTGGGTTCATCTTCCTGTGAATCTTTGTTGAGAGCAAACACCCAGAATGCACTTGCCATGCAGATCTGGGCCATGCAGGCTCTGCTGATCTCATAACTGGAACTACAAGTGACAGCATTTGCCCAGTTTCCTACAAAATGCAGCACCTGAGACAGTGAAAGCCTTAGGTTTTGTAGCTCCTTAGCCTTCACATCACTAATGACGAGCCCCAGGTCCATCACATGGAATTGCACTAGCCCAATGTCTCTCAGTCTCAGGAGCAGGACCCAAAAGGATGCGGTTTTTCCCCAAAGTTGGTGTGAACTCCCAGCATACACCATGCAAATCATGCAGCAATCCCAGGTGGCTGTTCCTTGGAGGATGCTATCAGCAGGGCATCCCTGGGTATCTTGTGCTGATGGGCTTGGTAAGCAACATCTTCCCCTGCTGCGAAGTCTCCAAGCTGTCTCAGCTTCAGCCCAGCTCTCACATTTACGCCAGCTGAGGATCTGGCTGCTGCCTCAAAGGGTTACCCACAGTTTGAGTTCTGTTACAAAGCCCCACCCTTTTCCTGCAGTTTTAGTCTGAGGGGTAGTGCTGCTTGAGATGCTTTATTGTAACAGAAAGTGAAGAGAAATGTGGAAAAACAAGGTAATAGGATACTTGGTTTAAGGTATGCAGCTGAATTTTTTATCTAGGGAGGGGAAGAAGGTACTCTTTCTTCAGTAGGTGGTTTTAGATTATATTTGTTTAAGCAAGGAGTGAAGTGTTTAGGACCATAGGGCTCCCCCAGGTTTCTGCATACTGCATGAGCATTGCTTAGAGATTGAGCAGCTCTGGTCCACAGGTGGTTTGTGTATGGCTGCGTGTTGCCCTTTCAGCACAGGGACTTCAATCTACTCTGTGTCAGGAGGAAAACTGTGCTGGAGCACCTCCAGCACACCCAGGGATTGCTGTGGAGTCTTTATGAAACTCAGTTGGACCTGGCTGCCAGGAGCGTCTCAGGACTGAGAGAAGGATGTTGTTTGGGACAGGTCTGAGGTACATCAGCATAGCTTTCAGGAAGTAGCTGGCCCATCATATTCCCTCATATAGGAGCTGTACAGTTGAAGTGCTGGAGCTGTTCCCTGTCTTCCCATCTACAGCCCGTGTGGTTCATGTGGGAGGCCTGGAAAAAGCAGGATTTGCAGGTACAGCTGGGTCATTGGCACATGTTGGTGCACGAGACACTTTGAAGGGAGAAACTGATGCACAGCACCACAACAGGGAGCTGGTGGTCTGGAGAGAACAGCCAGCTTGCAGTTCTGAGGCAACATGAACCATTATTTACCAGAGGAAGGCTTTACTGGGACTGCACCACCTGCCTTCTGAGACCTCTGTGTTCACTACTGTTCCTTACTGTGTTTTGTAAGTAGTGATTAGCTGTGATTTGGGCAGTCCCATTGGATGCTGCTATGTGTTGTGTGCTATTAGGCTACATGGCCTTGTGGGAAGGGATGCTCTTCCAGTTCTTGGGCTCTCCTCTTCCTCTCCTCTGTTCAGGCAAGGGATTGTCTTTTTCCTCCTTGGTCCAGCAAAACATGTTGCTACTGGTGGACCCTCTGACTCTGCAGACTGATAGTCTTGGAGTTTCAGTCTTTGGCAGAATTTCCACAGAAATTCCCCACTTGTCCTGCACTGGGTTTTTCTCCTCCAAGTTGTGGAACTGGCTCTTTTTATGATCCCATCAGGCTGGGAGTCCTGCCAGCTCCCAGCCAGGCTCTGCTGCCTGCACACAGCCTGCACAGGACAATAGAGATTGTCTCTGATGCCTGGCTGTTTGCTGCTGGGCTAGGCACCCCCAGGCTTTGCTCTGCAAAGAAGCAGCATATTTAATCCTGTGGGAGTTTTATCCCTTTCAGTCAGGGGTCTGTACAAATCCTTTCAATGATTAGCTCTGTGAATGTTAATAATCCACAATTTGGTTGGTGTTGGGTCTTCTTTTTCAGGGGCCAACCTCCCAAAGTAACTGCTGAAGGGGGAGAGATGAGGTCAGACATAAAAGCAGATGCTACAGGGGTGCATGACCGCAGAGATGTACACAGCCTCATGCTGCGGGGAGTCCTTAACCTCTCATAAAAGAACAGAGAAGCAGTCTGTTACCTTCTGGTGGCAGGTTGCCAAGGTGAGCAGGTTAGCACCGATAAACACATCTCTCTTTTATACCCTCAAATCAAGGCCTACTGGTTTCCTCTTCAGGTTTGTACTTCTCTTGCAAATGCACCCCTGTCAGCTGGCCTGAGGTGCAGTAAGTGACATGCAGGTGGAAGAGACCTTGGGAGGTTAATTGTGAGTGGCTTGAGGAGGAGCAGGAGCACCGGTGTGCACAGCCAGGGGCACGCACCCAGGACCCAGAGACCTCACGTTCTGTTGTGGTGTTTCTTGGCATGATCTTGCTTTTGCCACGCACCTGCTCAGTGTGCTTCAGCCTCAGGGATGGCAGGAATAACTTGCCAACACAGATGCCACAGCACATGTGCACGTACAGGCAGCACATCTGCACATGCAGCAGCCACTGCCAGTGCTTGGACCTTCAGAGCTAAAGATGTGAACTTTTTGTCTGGGGTAAGGAACATGGTTTGAGGAGGGGTTTACGTGTCCTTTGTGCTGTGGTGCAAGGTGTGGGTGGGGACAAGAGCTCTTGGATCTGAGTGACCAGAAGTGACATCCTCCCCTCTCAGCTCCTGCTCTGGGATGTGAGTGCTTCCACCCATGCATTGACAAGTGCCTTAGTCGTATTTACACCCTATGGACCCAACTCCAAAACTTCTTTCAATTTACCTCCATTCTTACTGGAAAGCAGTGCTCTCACTGAAATTTAAGTGGAATTTTTTCAATAAAAAGGACTGTTAAAAAGAAATCCTTCATGATTTTGTCCAATGTGAAGGTTGCTTTTACTTTTAGTTTCACAGAAATCACAAACATCCCTAGCTGCTCTAATAGCTGAAGTCAGAATAGAAACATGCTGTTTATGTGGCTTGGGGAACAAGAAAGAGCTGGTGAATCTTTAAACCCAGGGCACCTCTGTGACTCTCACCAATAAAACCTGTCAGAAAGAGCCTGCTCATTAAGAGGGATGGTCATGAGCAGAGGCGTGTGTGGCATTTCTTACAAACCCCAGAGCAAGGCGGTGTGTCCTGCACTGTCACTTAATTTCAGACCAGTGCCCACTTCTGCTTCACGTCTCACCACAGCCCGGGGGGGTAGGATGCCATGCTGAGGCCACAGGAATACTCTGTTGCAGGAACCTGTCTGGAGAAGTTCAAGTTGCTAGCCTGGACCCGCAGTACCTCTCTTAGCAAGGAACGTCCTGCACCATGAGCATCTGCCCCCGAGTTCCTCTGTTATCAGCAAGAAGTCTGTGCCTAGGTTCTCTGGACACTGTGTTCCCAAAGCTGGCATTACAGCCTGATGAGATTTTCATCAAGTTTTCATCAAGTATCTGGGTAGGAGAAGCCAGTGTCTACAAATGTGCTGTGTGTTGAGAGCAGCCTGGGGTGGCAACAGCTTCATCCTTTGGAGGATATGGCTGGCCTGAATTTCCATAGCCTTCTCCCTGTGCTGTTGTCCCTGTTCCTGGGGACAGCTTCAGCAGCAGTTGTGGCAGCCTGGCTGCGACTTTTGGGCCCTGCTGGGAGAGCAAGGGACACGGCTGGGACACAGCCCAGTGTTGGGAACAGCCAGGCAGCAGCTGTAGTGCAACTGGGGCTCTGCTAAGAAGAGCCACAGCGTGAATCTGATCTGGTCCAGCTTCACCTGCTGCACTGTCACCAGGAGGGATGGGCATCCCAGCCTCCCAGTGCCCCTACTCCATCATGATGCCAAAGAAAAAGAATTTGCCCCAGAGACAGATGTGTTGAGTCTTGGCTGCTGAGTGTGGTTGCTACTACCAGGGACCTAGCATTTCTTCCCTGAATTTGGATTTTTTTTCCTGAGCATTGTACTAATTCTTGTTGTGCTTTTCCCTTCCCTGTTTTTCCCTAATTACTCTCACTGCCCTGTTTTCCTGGCAAGTCAATGCCATTAAATCCAGGCCCCAAATCCAGAGGGAGACTGGCAGCATTGACTTCCTGGGCAGGCTCCTGAGGGCTCTGCAATCTTTTTATGAAACTCTTTTGGTGGAATCACTTTGGCTGCTTTTGTCAGTCACTTCTGCCTGCAGCCATCATCAGTGATTTGCCTTTCTCAGGATTTAGACAATCTGCCTCTGAAATGCAGAAAGTTTTATTAAAAGTTGCACATTATACCATAAGGTCTTGGTGGTAATATACATCATTCTTTCATTTCTTTTATCATACAGGATGTACCACAAATAGGCCCCAATTCCTGTTTACTTTGAATCTTATCTCAGCATTAGTACACAGGCTTTCCTGATTATTTCTCCTTCTCTGCCACAAGCTTTCCAGATTTTTAAATATTTTGTATTTAATACATCACACAAGTCTAAAGTTGGATTTTATAATCAATATGGTAAAGGAGAACTGAAATACAAACCTTTCCAACAGAAAAGAGCTGGACATAACTTTTTTATCCTGATTAGTGAAGAGGTAGGTCTAGCCCAACAGTGACTGCAAGGACTGGAGAAGCAACCCCACACTTTGGAAACCCCTGTGGAGGAACAGAGTGAGTGTGATGAAAGCAGAGCTTTCTAGCAACTTCTGCCAGCTTATTTGGCCCTCCCTGTACTTTTATTGAAATGACACCCATCAGGCTCTCTGCCCTTGGTTTTGTGAGCACATTTATGGCTATGCCAAGGGTAGGCATGGGAGCTCTTTGTTAGGAATTGCGGGGTGCAGCCCCCTGGGTGGAGACAGCAAGTGCTGTCTTGCTTCCAGGGCTCACATCTAAGTGGGAATAATCATGCCACAGGCGTCCTTGAGTGCTCCATTTTAAAAGTGAAGAAGGCTTGGCAGAGGGGTCAGCCTTGCCTTAAGCACCCACTTACTTGGATACCTCTGGTTTGTAGCCCATTTTGAGGCTGGCAAGGCTGAAGTGCAGCTCTTGGTTCAGACAGTGCTTCATGCTCGTAAACACTGCATGAAGGGTCTTGGCCCTCCACACTTCAGTGGGCCTCAGGGAAAAACTCTGGCTTCAGTGAGCATATCCAGTGCCTGCTGGAGCACTGAGCACTTTTCAGAGATCCCCTTTCCTCACTGCTCAGCCCTTGGAGTCACACCACGGTCTCCCAGGCACGCATGACCCACTGTCAGGCAGCCTCTAACATGACTCTGTAACTCTTTTTTGTTCTCTGTCTTATTTATGGCTGTAAAGTATGTTTCTCCCAGGCCAGCAGAAAACAAGTCAATGTAGAAAACAATATGTGATTCAGTTTGCAGCGGTGCATCTAATTTACAGGAACTGGCTCCTTACAGTACAGTACATGCTGTGAAATAGCAGGTCTGCCTTGGCACTGACTGGACAAACAGAGGTGACGAAGCATTCCAATTGATTTATGGCAATAGCCTTGCACAGGAGATCCGGGAAACCTCTGGGAAAACTGCGTCTAGCTTAAGGAATCCCCACGTGCGAATTATAAAGGCTCCTGGGTGCAGCAGAGTCCTGTCGTCAGAGCCTGAGGAGTGAAACATGAGGCAGGAGAGTGCTTAGTGTTTTGGGCACTGCCTCTCCGGAGCTCCCTGGGTGTCAGGCTGCCAGCGTGTGCGTGGAAGAGCCTTTGCCGCGGAAGAACCGTTCCCGCGGGATTGCCATGCAGGGGTGCTCGCGGCAAGCCGGCGACAATGGGCTGCTGTGGGAATTCCTGTCGCAGGTAGGGTCGTGGGGGCAGACAGGGAGGAGTGGCAGGTGCTTGGACAGTTTGAGGCACGGCTGATTTGCTGTGGCAGAGAGCTGGGAGCAGGGGGAGGTTGGCGTGGATGTAGTGGTTGCATAGGAGGGTAATGGGGAAGGACAGAGGTCTAGTTTCAGGAGTGCCTTCAGTCTCTGGGAATGAGGGACTTTGAGGATGCTTATTCCTGTGGCAGTGCAGTGTTTTGTGTCAGGCAAATTATGAGCTGCTGGCTATAGGCAAGTGCAGAGAATGTTTTAATGAATAAGAAGGAAAAGTCATTTACTTGATTTGACTTATGATAAAAGACCTTCCATCATAACAAGGAATATTTGAGCAGTCTCTGAATGCAAGCTGTGGTGTCTCTATGGAATGCTATTAGACTTTAGATTTGGGGTTCTTTTTGCCTTAACCCACTTGCCTCCCCAGAATGGTGTCCCACAGCCCCTCCACCCCATAACTTAGATTTTACTGGCTTGAGCTGCAGAGATATTTTTTGTTCTCAAGGACAGCTGAGATTCACTGAAGTGATGTCGTAAGAAGCTGTTTTGGCAGCACGAGGATTTTTGGGGTTGAGAGTTGGGGAAGGAGCAGGGCAGCTCTGCTCTGCAGCCTAGACTGCAAGGGCTACTCTGCCTTCCCTCTTCCTCTTCCTCACTTCCTACCCTTTTCCCTCATCCCTCACCACTCTGCTGGAGCACACAGGCCCTTTGTAGCCTGTGCTTTCCTGGTACCTGGTGCTGCCTGTTTGGCATGCCATGGCCACCCCCACAAGTGCTGGCAGTGACAAGGGAAGTTTGCCTCCTCTCAGTCACCACTCAATTCCCGAGCGCTCGGTGTCTGCCGTGCAGGGCAGCCCATCAGAAACAGCCCGGCATGGTTCACAGGCTGGTGCCACTGCTCTCTGGGAAGGGCTGTGTTCCCCCTGCCCACCCCTCCTGCGGTGACTGGGTCCGTGGAACTTCGTCCCATGAGGATGAAGAAATGAACATCCCACGTCATCAGGAGGTGACAAATGCTGAGTGCAATCTTTTCTTCAGAAGTAGTAGGAAAACAAAGGGATTAGCGCTTGCCACATTTCCTTGGAAAACACTAGTAACCTGCTGGGAGGGATGGCTGCCATAGCCTGTGAAATGGAGGAGCTGTTGCCGAAGATGTAACTTGGTGTCCTGTTGCACTAGGGGCCTCAGCTTTAATGGGAAAGTCTGGGGAGAAATTATGCAGAAAGGATGAATCAAGCTAAAACTGAAAAGTTCGCTGCTTGAACCTACAAGTGTGAGTGTGTAGGGTGTGAAATACCGGATTTACTGGTGGAGGAGAGTGGAGAGCAGAAGGCAGATGCTCTGCCTGTTGATCCGGGCACAGGTGCTGTGGTATGTAAAGCACCTTTGGATCACTCGAGGAGTGGAGGAGGAGAGAGTTTGGCAGCATACCACTGAAATTACTGACTCTGTCTGAGAGGAATTGATTAATGAGATCAGGTAGGGGCAAGGCTTACCAGATTAAAATGAGTTTGCAACGCCTTCCCTGTTGCTTGTGGGGCACCACCCAGAAACACAGATTGAAAATCCGCCTCTGGGTTTCGTTGGATGAGTGGCCCTGCACATCTGCACCCCTCAGGTCCAGGGTCTCTGTGCCAGCTGTAGCAGTTGTCTCAGCTGTGAAGGAATCCTGTGTGTGGGCAAAATGGGGCAGAGGGAGGTGGCAGGGGTCAGCAGGCACCTGGAAAATCAGGATTGCCTCCTTCCACATGGGCTGCAGCGCTTATGGCTAGCTCAGTCTGATCCATGTGCCTCTACACCTAGGGGCAGGGGTGGAGGTTTGGGTTCCTATAGGTCCCCACAGCCTTGTTTGTGTCCCACAGCCTAGAGAGGATCAGTGGATACTCAGTGAGTTCAGGAATCTACACAGTGCCATTGCAGCAGCATGAAGGCACTGCGTGGGTGCCTAAACTTGTGAAGCTACTCACTGTGTGTAATGAACAGTGGAGAGAAGCACTTGTGTGAATCTGAAAAATCTGATTCAAAGGCCTTAATGCTCATGTGTTACTCTTCTCCAGGATGACAATTCCTCAGTATGTAAACTCCCTGTATCTTACCAAAAGATCTAAGACAAACCTCAAGGAAACTGCGCAATAGGGGAAACTCATCAGGTGAGAATGGCACTAAAGAGCTGCTCCTCTGGGAAACTGTAACTTTCTTTTCTGTGCATTTATCTGCTGATATCTCAGCTGCCAACCCAACCACTTCCCTTGAAAACATTCTGTATTGCCAGACCCTGGGCACTACAAGCCTGCATTTGCTAACTGGCTGGGTGGCACTGAGGCACTGGGAGTGGGGAAACAAGGACTGTCCAAGCAAGCCAGTGACCTTCTACTTGCTTGTGACTGATTTGAGGGTGAGTTGTTTTGCACTGCTTTTTTAAAGTAAGAGTTGAATCAATCTAGGGATAGGCTTTTTACCTACTGCTTATGTTTTGGAAAAATGTCTCTTGCATGAAACATGAGTCTCAAACTAGAGCTGCTGGGGCCTCTGCCTTTCCTGTTCTCCTTCTCTGTGTGCATTGAAAGGAACCTAATTTGATATGGTTGCCCTGTAGTTTAGAAATGTGGTTATGCTGAATGGCTGTCTGCTAGATTGCTCTTCTGAGGTTTCTTCTAGATCCCATAGAAATTGCAGATGTTCATGATCAACATTGCAAAGATAAGCTTAAAGTTCAAATGAAGCTTTTCATCAGAGTGGAAGGATGAAGCCAAATCTTGTCATTTCCTTGTCAGAGCTTTGTCTTTGATAGAACATCTTGATGTTGTGTGGCATGGATATGCAATTCATCACCACCTGCCTTTTCAAGCAGCTGTAGCAAAAATGCATATTCTCATATCTCTGTTTGCCGTATGCAACTGGGGAAGGTGTGTCCCAGGACAAGAAAACAAACGTGTTTTCAGACTCAGGCATTCAAAATATGTGCTTTAGGTGGTGGCAGTCCTGAGATGTGGAAGATGTGGGCTCACTTTTTTCTGTTCTAGCATTTTGGTTCTTACGAAGCCCCTTGGAAATGAATCAGGGCCAGTGACCTCATTTTCAGTAAATTACAAGGCAAGGTCATTGCTGATTTTTCTGTAGAGATGTCTGATTAAGCCACAGAATAAATAATAGGAACAAATATTTCAGAAGGACCTTTCCCTTGGGGTTTATTCCCACTGAGTCAGTCCCTGTTACATCAACAAACAGTGCCACTTCAGTAACTGCAGGAATCAACAGGGCTGAGCAGAAATCGCAACACATCGAGCTGATTCTTCCTTTCCCCTCCGCTGGGTCATCACTATGGCTTTCAGTTTCCACCCTGCCCCAGTGTGAATGTGGCCAGATAACACAGCCTGGCCTTGAAATCGGAAAGCAGTGGTGGATCATGGTAGTCTAACCCAGTCCCATATCAAGAAACCTGTGATGGGTCTGTCCTGCAAAACATTTGGCTCTGCATCATCTTCTTGAAGATGAGCCCTGGGGTAAGCCCTGTGCATCCAGCATGCCTGTCTATCCCACAGCAACCCCATGTTCTGGGCACCAGTGCCAGGACCCCCAGCTCCTGCCCTCTTCCTGCTCTCAGTCTCCTTGCTGCAGCTAAAATCAGAGACATCCTGCCAGTCCTGGAAAGCTGGTGTCTTCCACAGGGAGAAGGGCCACTGCCCTTCCAGTGATATGATTACTCTGCTGGTCTGGCAGCACTTCAGCGTGGGACCTCCATGTCTCTGAGCACGAGCTGGGAGTGCTTGGCATGAAGGAACATTTTGATAGCCTTGAGCTGTGCTGATCCATCTTTCCCAGTCATTGAGAGCAAGCACTGACCCACTGAGCAGCCTGCTCCGTTCACAGCTGCCAAAATCAGCTGAAGGGATCAGAACAGAACAGCTTGTCTGCTGGACCTAGGGAAAGTATCTGGGCTGAAGATCCTGCCCATCCACTGGGAATGGGCTGAGAGCACAGCACAACTGGGAGCTGTCATCCCAGTTGTGCAGGCCTGACAGCTCATTTCCGTAGGGAGCGAGCCATGGAGTGGGAATGCTGGAATTGGCTGTCACTGGCTCCCACCAGGTCACCATGGCACATTGCAACCTGAGGTAGGAGACTCCAGCTGAGGCAACAGCCCCCAGATCCCCGGGAAGTGGGATTACTCACAGTTTTCCAGCCAAACACTTCCATGTCTATGCTTTTATTGGGAACAAGACAGGGGCAGAGCTTCTTGCCTGCAGATGGACTGCCCCAGTATAGGGGCTGGAAATGTCCTGCTGGGCAGCAAAAGGATCACAAGATGTTGGATCCTGTCTGCTGTCAGCAGTCTGTGCTGAAGGCACCTTTGGAGGCGGCAGCAGGGATTCAGCTTTAAGAGAAGCTGAGCCACCACTTATCCTCTCACCTGACCCATTTGCCTTGCATTTTCCTCACAACTCAGTTTGGGGTTACTAGGACAATGTCCTCTGTCCAGGATGGATGAAAACATCCAGTAAAGCTCACCAAAGAGAGAAGAGGTGTAAGGGAAAGGACAAAAGTGGGGATGCAGTAAAATGGCATCAATGGAAATGATTTTTCAGCAAGCAAAATGCAGGCTCAGGACAACTCCAGTTCCACAGGCTGTCAGCAAATCGTGCTGCCCTTGAACCTCCTAGCCTGCCTTCCTCCCTGGGAAGGGGAAAGAGCACAGTCTGCATTTGCTATCTTCTTCAAGGGCTTCAGATGAAATTCCCAGTATTTTGGCATTTGTAAACATCTGTGCAGGGTGAGCAAGTGTCAGGGAAGCACAATAGCCACAGGGGTAGCCTGGCATGGGTTCAGAGGTAGCAGGTTTTCTGACTGATTGATGCTGGGCTCAGAACTGCCTCTAAAAGTTTCTGGAAAATATTTTCAACTAATAACACTGGTTTTTTTCCTGTTTTCCCTAAGCTCACATTCTTTTTTCTCTGGCATTCTGTCTGGCAGTTGAATGGATTTATTGCTCTAATAGCAGAAAATGACCATCAGCGAATCCCTGTGTTTTTGCTGCCCCTAAGGCAAACTGCTCATAGTTTCTTCATACTCCAGAGCACAGACATTTTGGGGGGTAGTTTTCCAGCCTCTGTCCCCAGGCTGGCCGGGGCAGCCAGGCTCCTCCAGCAGCAAAATTCCTGTACCTGCATTTCAGTGTCCTGCCAAGGGTGCCTTTTGTGCACTGGGACAACACATGACAGCAATGCAGGGGGAAGCTTGTGGGGAGCTAGGGGGAGAGCTAGGATAGGACATGGAGTTGGCTCTGACAATCTTAGTGACAATGTGTTGTCCCTGACACACTGTGTGTGGCAGGGGAATCCACTCCGGCCAAGGGTCAGATTTGGCCTTCGTGCGGAAGGACAGGATGTTTCTGGTGCAATTCCACACATTGGTGGAAGTGCATTTCCAGGGCAGAGCTTTGTCCTCTATCGGGTTTTGTACATCCATACTCTGCCAGCAGCTTGAGCCATTTTGGATATACATGCTGGATGCAGCTGCACTCATGTGACTTCCTGGGCTAAACTTTGTTACGGAGGAAAAAGCAAAGTCTTTGTTTACCCGTCTCAATGGAAAAGTTTAGTTCTAGCTTGTCTTGCCAAGGAAGGAAGGAGTGTGCCAAAGTGATAGTACAGCAAATTCTGGCTGCTGGTGGACCAGGGACGGAGCTGGCTGCCAGGGGCACAAACAGCATCACACCCTGGCTGTGTAGGGCTGCCCTGGGGCATGGGGCTCTGGGATACAGTGAGCATCTGCCTCTTCCTTGGCTCTCTCCATTGCAAAAGACAGCCACAGTGAGGTGCTGGTCGAGTTTCTTTTGTCTGTCCAGAAGAAAATGAGGAGGAGGAGAAGCAAGCACTGTGGATATAGGATGGGAATGGGTCAGGAAGGAAAATATCTTTGGTCGCATGTGCCCAAGTGATGTAACATAGTGCATGGTGGGACCAGTCCTTGGGTTTGAAGTGCCATCTTAGTTTGAGTAATCACAGCTCTGGTATCAACTCCCAATCACTGTGTGCAGCTCTCAGCTTTCTCAAAGCATGCAGCTACCCAAGAGGCAAAACTCCAACCCCAAGTTCAGGCTTTATATTCCATTTCTTTCTGGCCTACTTCCTCTGACTCAGGTGTGGGATGCTCAGCTGCCATGAGATGCTTGGCAGGTGTGGCTGCTCTCTCATAGAGCTGAAAGGCACAAGTTGCCCCTATGGCTTTCATTTACATGGGTTGAAATTATCACAAGGTTAAATTACAGCCAGGCAATGGTCCTACATGCTTTAAAAGTTGCAGGCTTTAAAAGTTGACTCCAGAAAGTTGCTCAAACAAGGCTCTGTAAAGGGAAGCTCATCCAGGGTGAATTTACTACACGCCTTCAATTCAGGAACTGCTTTTCTGTGCCCAGCTGGAGCAGGGTGGTTTCCCCAAATCACAGCCTTCCCTTCATGGCCCAAAGCAGCACAGGAGTGGTGAAGGGCCCCACACCACCAGAACAGGATCTCCCGCACACAAAGGGCAGGCTTGTCTGAAGAGAGGGTGGGTTTCTTTCATAGTTTCCAATGGGACTGGGAGACTCAACAGGACTGGGACTGACTCACAAAATCCAGCTCTTGAGATCAGACTCTTGGAGTGGATAATTTTTTATATTCTCCTCTTTCTCAACCAATGAAGCAGTGGTGCTGAGGAGTGAAGGATGGTGCCCCACATGAGCATTACCCATCCCCCTGCATCTAAAACTTTCCACTTGAAACTAAGGGCCCTCACAGTGAGCTCTGCTGCAGTCCCAAATCCCAGCACTGGTTGCTGTGCAGCTGAAACACAGCTGCAGCTCCCCTCCTGATTTTGTCCAGATCCTTGGTTCTGTGAGTGTTTCTGCTCCTTTCCTTTGGAACTGCTTAAACTCAAATTAACAACTTCTTAATGGGATCTGCTTCTTCCAAAAGACTCTCTGTTAGTTGCTTCCCACAGCTAAAACTTTGCAAATGCCTTCAATTATCTTTTTTTTAACCACCTCACTATACAGAAAACAAAAATCTCCTTTTCTACCCTCCCCTCATCTAGCCGCTCTCTGGGATGTGCCAGTCACTGACTTGAGAATACTTTGTTCTTGCCTGGCACAGTGGGTGTCACAAATAGTTACCTCATCAACACGTTTTTTATATCATATCTCAAACACCCTGTGGCTATTAAAAATACTAAAAATACCTTAGCTCATTAACAAGACACTGTTTCCAGCATATAAATTTTTCCATTGCAGAACCACTAACTAATGCTCTAAAATCTTACAGTTGTTTATAATCTAATTAAAATAGGACTTGTGCCATGTCTGCTTGTGCTGGTGACTACACAAGAGGGATAGACCTGTGCTGTTGTTTCCATAGGCATGTGTTAGCCAAGATGAAATACTTTTATTTATGGATTTTTTTATTCTTCCTGTGCATCCACAGTACTGCTGCCTGGACAATGCTACTAACAGATATAGGTCTTATGAGATTTTTACATCTACCCTCATGAGCTGGAGCCTGAGTGTTGGGGGTCTCTGCCTTCCCCTCATGCTGAGGCAAAGGGCCCAGGCAGTCTCTACCTGGGCACACCAGCTTTGCATAGACAATTACATTTGCGATTAGGAATGGAGAAGATTTAGCCACAACATTTGCATAGCTCCTGTGCAGAGCTGTGCAAGTGCTGGTGTACAGTCGATACAGAACCTCAGGGTGGCAATCCTGCCCTTGGCCCAGGGCCATGTGCTGGAAGGGAAGAGTGCTGGCAGCATTTTTCTTGGACATTTTGGAGATGCCAGCTCAGGAGAAATGGATCCTTCTCCCTGGTAGTGTCCTGGGACATGTGCTGAGGTAGCTGTGCTATCCTAGGCAAGTACTAACAGAGTACACTGGTGAGGAGGTGTGAGCCTCCCCCAGTGATGAGGCTGTCACTGGCGCTCAAAAGTGTTGTGGTGGCCGTGGTTTGAAACACTTTGTCTGCTCTAAGAGACAGCACGTGAAACATTTTCCGTAGCATCATGAATGCTGCCTTTTCATCTGTAGCTTCCTAACTTGTTTTTCATGCAGGGAGTCTTGGTGTTTGCACAGGTGAAGGGACAGTGAATCCAGATTGGTTTTATGCAAAAAATGCAAATACTGCTTTTATTAGTAGATTGCCATGTGCCAGGGATAGTACATTTGCAAAGCAGTACAGTTCATTTTCTGCAAATCTCTCCTCCTCATTCCATGTAAGGCCAGGGATCCTGTGAGGCCAGTTCCATCCCTGAGAGGCCTTGGCAGCTATACTCTGTTGCACAGAGTTGTGACTTAGCAGTTAAAAAGGTTTTGCTCTCCACAGGCCAAACAGTGGGGCCAAGCAGTGGAGCTCAGCAAGGTCACCAAAAAGCAACAAGCTCTAAAAGGTAGCTTCTGATTTCGAGTTGATCATGGTACCCTTTGTTCTGAAACTGTGAAGGTCTTAGTGCTTCTCTGTAGAGAGCTGGGCTTGTTTTTCATACAGAAAATCTGTAAGGGGGATACGGGGAACTTCTGGTGATCACCCTGTAGGTGAGACTGCCTGTCTGTACCTTCCTTCTATCCCTAATCAACAACAGAAGCAGTTCAAGAGCTTGGAAACACTTTGGGATTGTTTTCCTTTTTTTGTTTTCCTTCAGACAGGGGACATTTTCCAAGACTTGATTCGGTACCACCAAACTAATACTTTAGTTTTACACCTTTCTGCTGGTCCCTGACTCCACAGATGGGATTGCCACACTGGGAGCCAGCACACTGCTAAGAGGGGTGGCTTTGTGAGGTGGCTGAAGCCTCAAGTACTTGCACAGTGCCCCAGAGTGTTGGGAGAATTTACCCTGCCAGGCAGGAGATCCCTGCAAAGAATGCAGAGATTGCTACTTCTGCTCACACCAGGGAAGGACAAACAGATTTGTGAACACACGAGAATAACTGACCCAAAGAAGAAACACTGACCCTAAAATGCTAAATTGTCATGATGAAATTACACCATGTGTAAAACTCTCTAGCAGTTAGCCGAACTTCTAGCACGCATACTCCAGCCCCCAAAATGTTTGAGTTGTACTTGAAATAGGTATGCTCCAAAATGGCTTGATGTTCCTCAGTTGCCCATCTCTGAGGCTCTGAGGTGGTTAAAAACTACATCAGTTATTATGTTTGGTGGCATTTAATACCTTACAAGTCTGGCCTGCAGCTTCCAGCTGTGTGGGAGGTAGATAAACTGTGACCAAAGGTGTCACATAGATCTGGCTTTGTGCAGAAGCTGGGCAGGCTGCTGCCCCCTGTGCCCTCAGGACTATCCCTGTGGTTGTTGGCATCCAGCAGTGGGAGAGGAGGGTTAAAATCAGTCCATGAACTAAGATGAACATCTGGAGAGACCTAACCCTGAAAGCCATCAAATTGTGGAGCTGAGAGAGACTGTGTGTATGGCAAGCAGCTGCTCTTGTGGCTGGTGACGCTGAGCTGCTGCTCCCCATCCATGCTGCAAGGCAGAGGCCCATCCCAAGCATGAGCAGGGCTGGCTCAGCCCCCTTAAATCACTCTGGGGATGATGGCAGAGCAGTGAAATGGGCATCCCTGTGGGTGGGACCCAGTGAAGGAACTGGCAGCAGTGCCTGTGCTAGTACGGCCACATTGCCCTGGTCCCAGCATGCCCAGGCATCTGTGTAACACGCTGGAGTGAGGACTGTCAGCCCATCCTCCCCCAGGAGTCACCCCTGTGCTCCACAGGGAAAGCCACCAGGAATTTTTGGTTCTCCACCCACACCTCGCTCTGCCTGACTTTTCTGTACCCACAGTCTGAGAGGTGTAGTAGTAGGTGTGCCCTTTTTTCAAGCCAGATCCAAAAACACGCACTCATTTGTTCCGTGCAGGGCGGCTCTCTGGCTGCATCACTCACTCCTCCTTTTAAACGTGGTGTAAGTAGCGCACAGCATGCCTTGCAGAGCCCTGCCATCTCACTGATCTCTCAGCTGCTCACTCAGGAAAGCTACCTCCTGCTCTGCAAGCTTCAACACCGTGTAATGGAAAAATGTACAAGTGGGGCCCAGCTGTGCGTCAGCGGCTGCCTTGGCAACCTCCGCCTGCGCTCCACTCAGCGATAGGCGCGCGGGGCTGTCCATCTGCACAAGGGGTGAAATGGAGCATTAAGCATCCCCTCCTCCCTTACGAGGGAGAAGAAGGAAATACCAGGGTTTGCTGGTGTCCCTGGAGCTTGCCGACTGCTAACAAAGCGGTGATTTATGAGCACTGTGAAGAATTTCATCGTTCTTCAAAGCGGGACAGAGGCATCTGGCACTCGGCCAGTGTCTTTGCATCAGTACAGGAAAAACCCTGAATTTCTTCAAAGCTGCCACAACATTTCCTATTTTTAGGTTAACAATGGCTGTTTTGCTGTACAGCATCAAATGTCAACAAAGAATGAAGATCTTTTTATGTTGCTTTATTGTAAAGCTGAAGCAACAGGAAGCTGTGAGACATCTAGATGCCTTCTGGGCCCTCCAAAAACCCCATCCTAAGTCAGTTGTAAAGTTCACTGGGTCACTGCCATGCCGGTTGGTTTGCTTCTGATGGGGGAAGAAATTATGGGAGTTTGAGGGATTGCCTCCCTGTCCTCCTTGGACCCTTCAGGGTACTTTGCACAGGAGAGAAACCAAATGCCCAGCTCTAGACTGCACTTGTGTTCAGAGACAGTTTCTTGCTGCTGTCCAAGTTCTCCCTTTCAAGGCTACATCTCAGCCCCAGTGTGCACCTTGGTTAGTGCCTGCATTTCACAGTCAAAAGGCTCACTGGAGGAAAGGACAGTGTCAAGGGCCCTCTGTGCTCCTGAGGATGAGAGGAGTCAGGAAGGCCACCAGTTTCTCTGTGTGCTACAACACTGTTGGACAAAGCCAGTTTCTGACAAAAGTTTCTATCCTTAAGGACCCTAATGCAGGAGCTGTGGTGGCTGGTTTATTAAAATCTACTCCAAAGGAAGTGCTGCTCTGTCACTGTATTTCTGAGTTGGAGGATGGAGAACATCCAAGCTGGATGTGTGGTTTAGGTTGCAAGATAGTCCTTGCTGCAGGAAAACACCTGGAGCATGAGTGGTGTGTCATAACACTGATTTTACTTTGAGGGCAGGTGCCAACTGCCTGTAGGGGCACGAAGCAGATCTCAGCTCCAGAGGATGCTTGGCACCTTGGCTTGCTGAAGCAGCTCACTGAGCTGTCACTGAGCAAGAGAAGGCGGCAGTGCCTGCCCTCTCTCCTCCTGCACTCTGCAAACACTCGCCTGGGTGTCTGCAGCAGCCACAGAGCTGTGGGGTGAAGTCCTGGTCACTCACTGCTCACACCCCCAGCCTCCTCCACTAGCTGCTTATTTGGGAAGGAACCTCCTTTTTCTCTTTTTATTTTGATTTTGAATAATAAAAATAGAAAAAGCCTGTCGGAGACAGAGTGACTAAGTGCTTCATGAAGTAAATGAACAGCAAAATGTCTGAGAGGAGAAGATGACTAAGTTTTTTTCCTCCTCTTCTGCTTCCTTCACCTTCTAAGAGAAGCTAAACATAGTTGCCTGCAGAAGGAGGACTTCAGCAGCCAGCTGCTACCCACAGATGCAGCCTCAGAGATCGTGGGCTTGTGCCTTGATGGAAAACCCAGTTGTTCAGAAACTGGGCGTCTTCCGTATATTCATTTCTCTTCTCCATTGCTCTTCCCTCAAGACGAAATATATTTAGAAATGCTAGGACACAATGAGCTAAACTCTGCCTGTGCTACACCCATGTTTATAATGTATTCATTGTATTGGCTCTGCAACTGCCCTCATTATTATAGGGCATCTTCGTCTCCTTTTTTGGACCAGAAAATTGACGAGAATTTTTTTCAACCATAACAGTTATGTTCCAAGAAAGACTATCTGAGTTGTAAGATGAAACCCCTGATCTCTACCTTTTTAAAGGGTGTTACACTGTGTCGTTCCACTCGCCTTAAAATAGCCGCTTTCAAGAGAAATATTTAGTTTAGAAACAATTTCACTTTTTTTTTTCCAAAAAAGTGATCAGATCTCTGGATCTGTCTTTATGAACCTGAATGGCCTGGGTGATCCTTGGGTGATGCTGTTTATGGTCGGAGTGTTGTCAGCATTGCTATAGAACTTAGACCCTCTCTTCCCACACTGGGGCTCCCACGCACGGCATTCGCCAGCTCTGCTATTGCCCTGACTGAGCAGTGTTTCCCCTCAAAACCTCAGCTTGTCCCCATTTGTCCCTGTGCCAGCATCAGCCCCCAGGGCGTTCTTGGGGTCCAGCTTGGCAGGGCCAGGGTGTTTTTCCTCAAGCATCATCTCCCTGCTGCACACCCAGCGATTCAACACACAGCCATTGCAGAGGTGATTTTCTGATAGTAATGCTCAAAAGAAAGTTCCATTTTCCTGTTTCAGATGAGCATTTCCCTTTTGACTTAGAGACACCTTTTCCTCCCCAGCACCCTGTGTAAGGCTGTGAACGTGCACCAAAGCAGCAAATTTCCTTGCCGGCCCCTGCATTTCTCCTTCCACCAAAACCCCAGTGTTGCCCCAGCTGGCACCTGTGCAGCATAGTATGTACCAGCTCACGGGAGATTGTGCCCAGTTATACAGGAATGATAAGTTTTTACCTCAATTTCTTAGGAGTTAACAGCTGAAATCCTCTTTTTCTTCCCCCGCCCCACCCCTGCGTGTCAGCGCATGGTTGGGTTGGAAAATCCAACCCTGCGTGCCGCACCAGGATGTAGGGTTGGGTAAAGCCTCTCTGTGTCTCTGAGGATCCCATTCCTTTCCCCTAAGGGCTCAGGGGAGTGCCGGGGTGCAGCAGGGCTCGCCAGCTCTGCGCACAAGCTTCAGAGAGCGCGTGGAAGAAGCCACGTAGGAAGAAGCCGCCTTGCCGGCTGCCGTGACAGCCCCTTCCCCCAGCGCCGCGCTGGCCTTGCCCCAGCACAGGGCTGCCCAGCCGGCTCCTCGGATGCTCTCCCAGCAGGCAGGCGTGGCTGGACCTTGGCTTTGGGAGCAGAGGTATGTACCTGGCCCTGCAGCAGTCAAGCTGTGTGGCTACCCCTGATGTTTTTCGATGACTCATAGCTGAAATTGTGGAGGGGTGCGCACAGGGCTCTGACTCCGAAAATGAAGCCGAGGATAAAATTACTGCTGGTTCTGTGTAAGGTCTGCTCGCTGGCAGCCCTTCTGCTGTGGTGGGCTGGGGGGCAGCTGAGGTGTGCAGCTAACGTGAATTCCGCCCTACATCCCGGTCTCCAGGGTCCCACATGGCATACTGGCTGCTCATAGTGGTGCTCTGGCTCTCCCCAGCTGGTGCCACCCTCTGTCCTCGCCAGGCTGGGAGATCTGCTCCTGGGTGTGGCAGTGAGGAGCACCCTTCCTGGCAGAGCATGAGTGCAGCTGGGTCTGGATCTGTATGGATAGGGAATGGGGTAATCTGGCTGAAGTAAATGTGGATACAGTCCCTGTTCTCAGCCTGACACTGCTATGTGGAGAATTGGGAATGAGCAGCTGAGCATGTGATATGGTCCATGTTTGAAGCCCTGTAATTAGCTGGTCTTGTTCCCAGGAGCCCCTGGCTCCAGCACAGCCTGTGGTTGGTGTGTCCAGTGAGGAAGGAGTCCTCAGAAGCAGCTGCTTCTAAAGTGCATGGTTTGTGCTTCCCATATCTGTTCAGGGCAGTGTGGCTGGAAAGCTGGTGAAGGTGGAAGTCTTAGGGCACCCACATGGTGGGCTCGGAAGCAGACCATGGTAGATAAGCTTGTGTCTCTCTCACTCTGATGGAGAGAAGTCTCGTGTATGCCCACAAGCCCTGGTGCCAGGAGTAATGCAGAGCTGAGCTGCTCTGCCCTTGCCTGCAGCACATGGGGAGACTGCTCTGTGGGTGCATAGTGCCTGTAACAAATCTCTCTTTGCCTTCAGGTTTAGGTCACTTTTTTAATAGACCTTAGTGCTGCACTTTAAAGACCAAATGTTCTGAGATGCTATGCTAACTCTCCTGGGAAGAGAGAGTTTTGTGGGGCATATACAGCAGGTCTGCAGCTGCGAGGAAGGTGCTGTGTGGCATGTGCCTGTGGCTTCCTGGCTGCTTGCAATGCCCTTCTCTGGGCAAAGAGGTTTCTCAAAGCCATTATCATTCTACTGTGCTCCTTCTATAAGGATCCAAGCCCAAGGAGTCTCAAACTGCGCTTCAGTTCCTAGAGGAGCTTCTGCTGGTTGCTGATGATATTTGGAGCTGTCTAGGAAAGGGGGACCATCCCATGGCAATGTGTTGGGAGTGCTGAGGAGCCACAGCCAAGGCAGGTTGGTGCTCCCAGCAGCTCCTGTGCCAGCAGAAACTCCTCCTGCCACTTAGCAGAGGATTTGTGGTTCCAGCTCCAAAGCAGGAGAGACAATAAAATTCCTAAATAGTACTTTAAATCACCAAAGTACTATCCAAACATGAGGGACTCCAAACACAAATGAAAGTGCTAAACTGATTTAAAAGGAAATTAAAAGGTCACGCCTGTTGAACATTTAGCTTTAGAGTTTAGTCATGTTTATGAAACTTATAACTGCTCTTCTAAATCATCTTTTTACACTTCCTATACCCAGTAAATGTGAGGATGTTCAGCTCTAATGACTAATTTAAAAAGTTTTCTATTCTAAACAAATTTTTGCAGTCAGAGCTTAGCCCTTTCTTTTCTTCCCTTCCCTCTCTGCCTTCCCACTTCATGGAAGGCACTTTAAAAGCATCTGAACATTTCACTTGGAAATGCCTGTGGGAAAGAGATGCATTTCTCATGCACACACTCCACAAAGTGAAGTGCAGTTATGGTCAAACAGCAGAAGAGCAGGAATCTAACTCCATGAGTGGGCAGAGCAAGGGAACAGCAATGGAAAGGTTATCTGTGTCCAAAACCAGTTTGAAGGTCTGGGGGTTTCAGCAACAGCAAAACTCAAGTCTGCAAGCCAAGCATTTCTCATCCAGCTTCTCCTGCAGATTGCTTCACTGACATTGAATGACTTGGCTTGGTTAACCTTGCTTGGGTATCATCAGTGCTGGTGGGCATTATGCTCCTGGGAGGGTGTTACATTTACAGCATCCATACCAATGCCCTCTGTGCTGTGCCAGAGGAAATACTTCACATGGCTACAGCAGCACTGGAAGTCCTGTGGCAGCCTGTCTGGCCCATGTCCACCATCCTTGGTAATGTCAGACTGAAAGGATAAGTGATGGGGTGTCATCACACCATAGAGTGCCTGCTCTGAACCCTGTGGGGGGAGGAGATCCCCCCAGGGATCCATCCCCCTTTTTTGAGGACATGAGCTCTGGGTATTTCAGCTCATGTCATGGCCTTTGTTGGAGAGCAGACTAGTCCAGCACCGAGATTTCTGAGTTGCCTACTGGAGCTGACAGAAAGAAATCAGACTCAAAAAGCCAAGTATTAAGAATAAAGTATTTGCTTTGTTCCAGTCATTGAGGTTACTCCTTTGTTTGGTGTCTGTGACCCAAGTGCCTCCAGGCAGACTGTAAACGTGTCATCCTGGTTTAAAATCTCTAAAAACTTACCTTCAAATTGTAGAAGAGGGTGTTTGGCAGCCCCTGTCCTATGATTAACTCTGTCTACCAGACTAAATCAGCCAGATTGGAAATAACTGGGACCTCTACAATCTCCTGCTGGTCTGACTACCTGTGTTCCCAACATGCCCTGTACTGACACCCCTCTTTCCCAAAGGACTCCAGGCCTTGGCTCATCCCTTGGGAGGATATGACAAAGCCTATAGCTCCCATCCCAGATCCCTGACGTGTACAAGCACAGGTTTTGTATTCAGGTTGTTTCTTGCAGGCAGGCTGTGCCTTACGAAACCACTGCCCTCCAGGACACTCTGTTGTGGCTTTTAGGAGCTGAATCTTTTAGGATACTAAGCTGCAACTCTAGCCTGTAGGGTGCTGAGCTGGACTTTAAATCAAGTAACCGAAGACTGATGCAGTTGTCTGCTGTCAAGAAGGGCACAGCTCCTGGTCTCAGCACAGGGGAGCTAGCAGCAGTTCCAGAATCACAGTGGCAGGGCTGGGAAGGCTGCAGGGATCCTTCCTTGCCAACAGTGTGAGAGTGAGAAGCCAACACAGGCTCAGGAGCCCATGTCCCCAGCGTGTGCTGTGCCGCTGCAGGAGCTGATGAGCTGAAACGATGTTTGGAAGCAGGAAGATGGTGGTGAATACCCTGGAACTGGGAAAGGGATCAAACACAAGTCTCCAGATGGAAACAGAGCAGTTTCCATCAAAGCTGATGACAAGTTCCCTGATAGAATGATACAGGGTCAGATCTTTGGGCAGCACATCCCGTTTCTCAGCTGGACGCCTGATCTGGCTGCCTGCAGCTCTGTGCTCCAGTGTGTTGCACCAATGAGCTGCAGTGCTCTGGGACTCATCTCACAAATCAATTCACCAAGGCCCACTTTTAGCTACCAGCAAGGATTTTTATAGTCTGCTGACTTTTAAAGGCTAGCTGCTTTCTGAGGAAGAAGGACTGTACAGCTTAAGTAGCAGTCCACCAAAAGCGATTAGCTGTTTCTGAATTACTCACCTTTTCCAAGCTGAAAATTGCTTAACAATTCTTACTGGTATGTACATAATGAGTAACAAATACATTTGCAGAGATCTGGATCAGTTCCCACTCAGGAAAGTAGGCTGAACGTATGTGATGCTGGTAATTAATAATTCCAGTGGCTTTATGGGAGGGTCAATTGTGGCTGATCTGCATTAGGAGGTGTTCAGCTTTGCTTCAGCAAAGGCTCTCCACCAAAAGAGATTGCTCATGAACACAACAGTATCTCTGAGGCTCAGCTACTCTGAGCTCCAGTGCAGGCTTTGCCTTTGCTCTCACTTAGGCTTTTTTGTCTTCTTTCCTTCTTTGCCAAACTGGACAGAGAGGTCTAACACCCCGTATCCTCTCTGCAGCCATTTCCCCTGAGTGTGGTGTTGACGTGGCTCCTGCTCTGCTGCTGTACTCTCCTTGTGCTTTGTGGGTGAGGAGGTTCCAAATGTCCTTCCAGGCAGTGACTCCCATGCTCCCAGCTCCCACAGCCACTCTGTTTCCTTCCATTGTCATAGGGGAGGTCAAGCTGAAGGACTGCTGCTCACCCATCTGCCTCTGCTCTTTCTAATTCTCCTTGCTTTCATCACAAGCAGGAAGAGGGAGCCTGCAACCAGCTCCTGGTTTTTTCCAATACACTGGAATATTTTTTCCATGATCCCAGCAGATGTTCCTGGCTTTCATGCATTTTTACTCAGGCTCCTCTATCATGCCTGCTGATCTCTGCAGACAGCAGAGAAGCAGTGGCTTTATGTCTATGACTCTGGTCCCCAGATTTTTGGTCTTGGTAGGACACCTCCTTGATGACAATGGAGAAAAGGGCATTCCTCACGAAACCAGAGGAGAGTGGTTTCTCTCTTTTAAATGGCAAAATCCTTCCATGCTAAAACAAGACTATGCTGAAAAACAAAGTGTTGGAAGTAAAAGAGTGCACATATTAGGACTTTTTCTCGCTCTAAATGTGATGGAGATCTTGGAAAGTAGCAGAAGCTGCTACACCCCAGCAGAAGCAGCTACACCCCAACAGGAGCATCTATACTGCAGCCATCAAAATCATTTATCTAATGAGGCTTGGGAGTTTGCACTAGAATTTCTAGGCACACAGAAATGCCTGTCAGTCATCACACTGTATTTCCTTGTATTAGCTTCAGTGGAGTCTGATGTTGGGCCCCACTTTATCTTTGCTCTGTAATGTCTGTGGGACATGGAACGGGCATTGCTTCTGTCAGGTTTCGGGGAGCTGCTGGAACTTTTGTATTATACCTTTTGTGACTCAATGAAGAAATGCCCACTGATCCAAAGCCCCCCTCCCCCATTATCAGCTGCTCCTCTGGCCAAAACAAGACTATTTAGCTGCTGTGCAGTATAGAAGCATCGGCAAGGAGGAGGGGAGTTTGTGTGGGAGGAAGAAGACTGAAAATACGGGCTGTCACTTGCTGCCAGCATCAGGGTCAGTGGTCCCAGCCTGGTGCGTGCTGAAGCGGTCACTGGGCTCTTGCTGTTTATGCCAGGACAGAGGCAGCTAGGGGCTGAGAGATGGCAAAGCCAAGCAGAGCAAAACCCCAGCTCTGCACCATCACATCACAGGCTTTTCACCTGGTATCCTGCATTTTGGTCACTGCCAGGGCAGGGCACACCAGGAGGAGGCATTCCGTGGCACCTGCCAGCTCTGCCCTGCTGCCTTCTGCGCCCAGCGTCCAGCACAATGAACAAAGCTGGCCTCCCTGCCGCCCCTGCAGTGACCAGGTTTTTCCCAGTCAAGGGAAACAATCATCACTAGGGAAACCTTAACTACTTTTTAAAGAGCAAAAGAAAACATGTTCATTCTTTTAAACATGGAAAACTAAATGGCCTCTTTTTCCTTGGCTGTATGTGCATGGCCGTGGAGCAGAGGGAACTCTGCAGGTAAAAGCTCCCCCTACTCATTTAATTATTTAAGAGGAGGGCTCTGCTCTGTGGTGCAAAGTCTACCCTTCTCAGCACTTGCTGCCTTGGTTTTTTAAACCAGAAAGGCTCTGGCCACCTGACCCTCCTACTTGTGAGTGAAATATCTTGGAGTCTGCAACACCACAGCTTTGTGTCACTTCTTGAAGGAGCTGGAAGTGAAGCCCCCAGAAGCAGGGGTGTTTCTGAAGGGAAGGGAAAGACAGGTTGTCGCTTTTGCAAGTCCCTGGGCTCTAGCAACTCCAATGAAGCCTGGGGAAGCAGTGGGCATTGTTCACACTACTGTCTCCTCATAGTTTTCCTCTTCCTCCTCTGATTCTAGGATATTTCATGATTTTCCTGGGAGAAAGGAGCTGAAGTTCTTTTCACAATTGGGAAAGTCATTAATTTAATGGTGCTCCCACTCTTTTCCATCCCCTCGCCCAGCTGTATAATCTTGCCTCTAACCATACATGCTCTGTTTAATAAAAAGCACTAAAATACAGGTCCAGCTCCTGCTATTTCCAGGAACATTTGGTCCCATAAAACCATAGGAAAGCGTAATTTCAGCAAATTAAATCAGTTACTGCCTATCTCTGGCTAAATGCATGGAAAGGGAAGAGCACCCTGCTGGCTCTGTGCATGGGGAATAACACCAGTCAAATTCCACCAGTGTCCATGCTGGGAAAGGGAGGCAACAGGCAATCCGAGAAAGGCATATCTCCTTTGAGCAGACATTAAAGGAATAAATATGCAATAGAGAAAATGTACAGTGAGCACTGAGCTCATCAGTCACTTTTTGTTGAATTTAATTAAACACAGTATATCCTCTGACCTTCTGCGCTGGCACTAAATTCTCCTGTGTTGTTCTTTCCATACGAAGCTCTATTGACAGATGGGGAAAGCCTAGAGTTTGCTTTAAGCTTCAGATAAGTAAAGTTAAACATACAGCAGATAAAATTGTTTTCCCAGCACTCCTCTCCCCCTGACCAATTGTGGATGCTCACTGGGAGGGATTAACTCCTCTGGCCTGTATCCCACCCCTGGCTTGGGGCACTGCTCTGTGCAGTAAGCAAAAGCTGTAAGAGGGCAGAGGCAGAAGCAGAGTGCTGAAGAAACCCTGAAAAGTTCTTTTTTAGAGTTGATTCTGCAGTTGCTGGGCCTCTTTTCCATGTGGCAGACTATTAAGGAAAACAGTGCCATTCCTTCCTAAATATATTTCCAGAGTCACTTAATAATTTACTTAGCAGCTAATCAGTTGGCATTTGCTGATGCTGAACCAGGTTTTAAACAAAAAGTGTCAAATTGCATCAGACACCTCGTGCATATTCCCTGCTTATACAGGCTCCATGCTCTTGCTGCCTGTGCCAGAGTGCAGTCTGTCCACACAGCTTCCTGAGTTTTCTGGGAGGCAAAGCAACCACGGGGCTGGATTTGGGGGAGAGCTGGGTGCCAGGATGCCACATCAGGTGCAAGTTTTGATCATGCAAAAGGTTTGGAAATGTGCTCACTTTTTGAAATTACCACCCTCGGGCTCACCTCCTTGCAGGCAAATGAGAAGAGCACCTATCTGCCCTTCACCTGCATCACTTAGTGATGCCACCTGCAGAAGTATTTCTTCCAGTATGGTGAAAAGTCCTTTGGTCTGAGTCTGGGGAGTTACCACAGGTAACACTTCCATGTACTCCCAGCTGTGCCTGTGCTCCTGGATGTGTGAGCAAATAACTCCTTGAAATGTAAACCAAAAGTTACAGACAAGCCTGGAGGCCATGACCTATGGATCCCAACAGGCCGTGTTAAAGAAGATTTCTTTACTGTAAATAGCCTTAATGCTCCCTTTGTCTATTAATAGCACCAGGCAGGGCAGGAGGCAGAAGAGGGGTGTGAACCTCGTGGCTCTGGTTTTCCATGGCTGGCTGCAGAGCCTGACATGAGGGTTGACATGACCAGGATCCCAAACCATGGGCTGTGAGATCTATAAATGCACATCAGTGTCTGAATAAACAGAGACCTCTTGCCAGTGTGAAGGACGCTGCAAATGGTTAAAAATTACCTCCCATCTCTCTTGGGGCTCAAGGGAAAGTACAAAGGCTGACTTTTTGGAGCAACACTCTACCTAGGGACGATTTTGCTATCTTCAGGCAAAGGGAGTGGCAGGATCCCTGGGGACATTGACCAGTGTTGCTCCTCCGTGGTCCAACCTCTGTCTCCCCTCTGCAGCCTCTCCCAGAGATCAGATGGAGTCTTGCAGCTGCTGGTTTAGCAGGGGAGCTGCACCTTGCAAAACTCAGCCTTTTGAGCACTCCCACAACAGAGCAACATCCTTTTGATGAAGCAAACTTTTCCTTACTACATTGGGAGGGGGCTCACGTGTAAAACAAAAATTCAATGACTCCTGAAGGAATCAGAGAGACAACAGTCCCTCTTCTCCCCTGCAAGTGTCCAGTGGTTGCCCCAGCAAAGCTGGAGGAAAGGGACCCTGTGAATCAGAATCATGGGTCACCCCTGTGGCAGTGACAGCTGACCTTGCAGTCAATTTCCAGCAGGTTGGGAGTGGCTTAAAATGAATGGACCTGCCTCAAGGTTTGTCATAAAAAACGTCATTACACATGTCTTTAAAACTTGGGTTGGAAATACCTGGCTAAAGGTGTGCCTGAAACCAGGTGAGGCCTGGATGAAAATGTTTCCCTCTAGCATAAAAAAGAGTGAGGATGTGCTACCCGTTCCTCTGATGGCTGTGCTGAGTGACTGGCTCTCAGTCCCATTTGGATCAGCAGAAGGATTGTTGTGTTTTGTGTCTCCAGGGGACTCAGGGTCATTACCCTGCACTGGGAGCAGTGCTGGAATGGAGAGCATCACTCCTGGGAAAGCCCTGGCAGGGGGAAGCCAAAGTGGCTCGCTCTGCTTTAAGGACTGTTTGCCTGCATTCTGCCTGTACCTTGAAGTACCTCAAGGTTTTAACTATAAAGCTCTAACCACCAAAAAACAAAATCTTGGCTTGGGAAGGCACATTGCCTTGGCTTGTTTCCTGGGACTGAGTGACTTAGAATGCTGTGCTGCAAGTGAGGGGAGGATTCCTTCTTTTAGAGGAGGTGGGTCACAGCCCACAGAGTCCAAACTCCCCTGGAGACTTTTTCTTCCCCCTTTTTTCATGACATCAGCCAGGCCTTGATGTTACTATTTTAAAAACAAAAGGAGGGGACCCCCTCCCCCCTCTCCC
>VZTB01004761.1:1279009-1401971 GCA_013397245.1 Thryothorus ludovicianus
TCTCCCCCCTTTCCCCACCCCCCCGCTTCCCCTTTGTTCTCTGCCAGAAGGAGAACAAAGAACAGCTAAAACACACAAGTTCTGGCACTCTTCGTGGAAATTAAAACATTCATCCTCATGTCAGGTAGGGAACTGCCCAACCCCCCTGCCAAAGCAAGCAAGCCGGGCGGCAGAGCGAGCCTGCAGCCTGGGAGAAGGGGATGCCCGGTGTCACCCTGCACTTGGGCAGCCTCTGCCAAACTCCTGCAAGGCTGTACCAGTGCCAGGCTGCGCCGGGATGCTCCCGGCCACTGGCAGCCTTCCCCAGGCTGCGAGGTGGGGAAGGACCTTTATTCTTCCCCTCCTCCACCCCTGTCCTGCCCACTGCTTGGGCAGCCCCTGCATCTTCCTGCTCCCCAGCAGGCTGGTGCACGGCGCAGGGATAACCCGGTGTCATTTCCACGCTTTAAACACTAACATCTTTGTCTGGCTTCTGGCTCGCCATTTAAACATGTCAGCAGTTCCCAGCACGGATTCCTGCGCTGTGAGTTCACCCCCAGCAAGCATCCAAACTGCAAGTTGGGGCTGCTGGCTCTTCCCTGCCTGTCTGTGAAGCATTGCTGGAACAGGGGCCAGTTCTCCAAACACGAGGAAGAGATTACTTGGGCTTTCTGGAAGGCTCCCTCCTATGCCTTCAGAGCGGAGCAAATGAGGATAATTTATCTGCTGGCTTCCAGCTGAACCCAGAATCTTGGAGCAGCCAAGGACTACACTGTTTGTCCCAGCTCCCGCAAGAAGGCATTTTTCCATTGTTGCCGTTGTATATCGTTCACATAATTTGTTTGTGCCATCACCTTCTGGGGCCAAGATAAGAGGTCATCCCCTGCCTTTTACTGATGGTGTGTTCCCTAGAACAATCCAGGGAAAAACTCACAGGAAGGAGCCATTGAGGGAGGCTCTCATACAGTGCAGCCTTCGTTAGAGTCATGTAAATAGTTTTGGGCAATCTGTCTGGTGAGAAACAGCATGTCAGGAGGGAATTGTTCTCTGAACTGTAGTTACAGATGGGCCAGAGCAGGCAGATCAGCACGTGGGTTGCCAGCTTAATGGACACAGCAGCTGCCTTTCAGGGGGAACAAGAGCCAGGCAGGGAGACTCTGTGTGCCTGTGCTCTTGTTGCCCTCAGGATGTGCAGCTCGGTTTTTTAGGCTGGATGGCAGTCCTGGGTTGCCGTCCCTCTCCATCTGCTGGGATCTAGTGTGGTGCTCAGGGATGGGTTAATGTTCCTGCTGCTCCCACAGAGGGATAAGGGGAGCAGGGACGAGGCAGTGTGGGTAGCTGGGTGCTCTGCAGCAGGAGCAGCCAACTGGAACAATGCTGTAATGCCACCCACTTTAGTGAAGTTACTCGTGATTTTTGAATGTAGAGTTGAGGCCTAGTGGTTCCAGCTTGGCACAGCACAATGGGAAAAGAGCAGATTTTCTGTTTGCTTCCATCCTGCGCTGGCTGTGGTGCCTCCTTCCCTGTCCAAAACAGCTGCATGCTGCCTGAAGTGACTTTGCAGACAGAAAAACTTAAAACATTGCATTCATCTTCATGATTTTTTTTCCCCTTAGAGCAAGTCATGGCGGAAGATCAAGAATATGGTGCACTGGTCCCCATTTGTGATGTCGTTCAAGAAGAAGTATCCGTGGATCCAGCTAGCAGGACACGCAGGTACAGAGCACGGGGAGAGAGTGGTGGCAGGGCCCTTCATTATTCCAGATTAATGAGCTTTGTTGGCCTGAATTGCTTTGCATGAGTGTCACAGCTCGCAGCTCCCAGTCTCTAGCCCAGAAGAGTGACTTACCAAAATGCTAGTGAGGGTAGTGTGAAGGTGCTCTGGGCTTTCAGTCTCCCAGGGCCAGCAGATATTATTGCTGCTTTCTCCTCAGGCAGCAGAAAGCTGGGTACTTTGGGTGAGAGCCAGGCCCATCTCCTGGCCCACTGCAAAGCAGGTGATGCTGCCCAGCACAAAGGTGTCCCACGCATGAGTGCAGACACAAAGATGTGAACCTACCGAGAAGTGCACACAGGATGTGAAGCAAACATGTTGGCTGCTGCAGGACAGGTCTCTGCCCTCTTTGGGGTGTGACAGTGCTGGTCATAAACCTCTGGTAACCTGAGCTTTTCAGTCCCCGTCTGTAGGGACTCCTTTGGGTGCATGTGTAAATGGAGGTGCTTCCAAGGTGTTGGGCTGCCCTTCCTGTTTCAGAAGGCACAGCATCATCCTGTCACCATCCAAAGCAAGTGGCACATTGTCCCTTGTCACCCTCAGGTAGTTTCAAGGCAGCAGCCAATGGCAGGATACTGAAGAAGCACTGTGAATCGGAGCAGCGGTGCCTCGACCGCCTCATGAACGATGTCCTGAAGCCCTATGTCCCTGCCTACCACGGAGATGTGGTCAAGGATGGGGAGCGATACAACCAGATGGAAGATCTGCTGGCTGAGTTTGACTCTCCGTGTGTTATGGACTGCAAAATGGGGGTCAGGTGAGTGGTGCTGGGGATGTTTTCTGAGTTTTAAGATGGGATACTCAAAAAGAAATGCATCTGCTAGGTAAAACTGCCTGAAACACACAATTAAGAATACCAGGCTCACCTGTCTTCAGGTAAAGCTCAGCCAATACCATGAGAGAGCCATGGGGAAACCTGGGTATAGAAAGGATACTTTCTTCTCCATTTGTTGACTGTCCTGCATGCTAGGAAAGGTTTAGTGTGGGGACAGCACTTTGCTTGGGTTTAGGTGCATGAGAATGGCAAAGTAGCTGTTTGGGGGTCCTCTCTGCCATATGAGGACACATTCAAGGGATGGAGTGTAGGAGATGCTGCCCAGGATGCCAGGGGAGTGAAATAAAGATGCTTGAAAGGCACAATTTCAGTGAGCAAGAAATTTTCCTTCTGCTCAACCTTTGCTCCGATGCGCGCTGGAGGGATAAAATGCGTGTGCTAAGTGCTTCAGTGCCTTTCATGCAAAGCTCTTGAAATATTTCCTGACAGATGAGCAACATTACCCGTGTCCTCCTTGAGAACCATCTCTCCAGATCCACCAGGATCCCAGGCCACAGCCACTTGGCCAGCAGCAGTTTTTGAGTGAGCCCTGCCACAGCTGACAAGGGTGTCCCAGAGCAGATTTGAGCAGGGCTAGTGACCCCAGGTGACTGGCCAGTTTTGGAGCAGCCTCAGGCCACCCCTTGGTTCTGGGTGTGCTGCAGGCTGGTAGCAGGAAGGGATGAGACCCCCCTCGCTGGCAAAGGTGCAGCCCAGACGTGGTGGAGACGCGCTGCTGGAAAAGCTGATGGTTTCTGTGGGAGGGAGGAATCTTTTTTTCCCCTCCTGAATCCCGATGTGAAACTCGAACTGGCGTGCGGAGCTGTCGGCAGGGAAGAGGCAGGGAATACTTTCCACCAGAGGGGTGGAGAGAAGGGCAGAGGGCCCGGCACAGCCATGTGGCCCCGGCTGGCACACACACGCTGCTGTGGGAAGGGAGCAGGGCTCAGTCTAGACCTGGACAGCAGCTGCCAGAAGAAGAGCTGCTGGGCAGGTGCTCCTGTGGCTCTCTCTGGGNTACGCTGCTGTGGGAAGGGAACAGGGCTCAGTCTAGACCTAGACAGCAGCTGCCAGAAGAGCTGCTGGGCAGGTGCTCCTGTGGCTCTCTCTGGGAGGATGAAAGCCTCCTGTGCACACATCACATGTCAGGTGAATTATGCACCTGGAGTTTTGGAGCTCAGGCAAGGGGGCAAACATGCTGGGCATTGTCATCCTGAAATAAGGTGGTGCTGTGAGAGGAGCTGATGAGAGAGGATGAATGGAGTTAAATCTGTGGAATGGGGTATCTCCATGGCTGAGCAAATAATCTAAACCTCAGGGCGATTAAACTTGTCCTCTGAGCCAGCAGCTCGCTGCCAGGCAGATACAGGGGGTTGTTTTCATGCCAACCTGACTTTGGGATGTGGCAGCCTACTCCAGTAACTCCTGAACAAAACTTTCTTAAGCCTTGGTCATTGCACAAGCCTGAGGCAATGGGAGGACCAAGCCACAGACACTGATGAGCTGTCTGTCATTCTCATAAGAAGAAATTCTAGCTCTCTGGACAGTGTAAGCAGCACTTCCAGTGTGCTGCTGCTTTATTCTGCTGTTTTATTCCGTCTGCACCAAAGTCATGGGTTTGATGATGTCAGCCAAAGACTTTCATTGCTTTTACCTGCGGAATTTTACAAAGGGGCTGATGACCTGGGGATATCTGCCTTAAGCAAAGACACCAGTTTGCCTTGTGGGACACAGGAACTCTATCCCACATAGTCCACTCAGCACCCTCCCAGTTTGTTTTGCTTAGTTCTGGAGGAACCACACACTCAGTGCTGGGATTTTGGCACAAGGGACATGGGCAGAAGACATATCTTCTGCAGTGCTGGGCATGACTAGTGGGAGGTGTAGAACGGTGACAGATAGGGCCATTCCTGTGTTGTTTTGCTGGGACATCTCTCACAACTTGGTGGGTTGTTTGAGGAGGGCCTGGATGCTTTCCTGGCTGAGCCAGGGTTTATTTGTGAGCTGCAAGAGGAATTTCGTGGTGGTTTATTATTGCTGCAGGAAGTATTACTTTGTGGATGGTGGTTCTATGCATGCCAGAGTGCAGAACTTTTCCACCACTGTGCTCTGGCACAGAGGGGTGCTTCTCTGAAGTGTGGATAAAACCAAGGTCTTTGCACACTCCTCTGCACCTTCTATCCTCCTTCCCCCATTCCCCCATGCTGGCTGGGGCACGTGGACCTGGGGTGGTGGTAAACACCTGGCCAAGGTTGCATCCCTTCCTGAGCTTCATCTTGTAGAAGAAGCTTTTACTAGGAACTCCACTTGAAGCAGACCTATACTGGGCAAAATCATCACCATCAGTGATCAGCCCTATGTGAAAACACCCCCTTTAGCATCTGGTGAGGCAGAGCCCTTGTGGTGCACAGAGTGAGGGGATGGAAAAGCAGAGGAAAGGCACGGGAGCAGCTTTGGCTGACCCTCAAAGGGAGCAGCAGCAAATGTTGAAGGATGGGACACAGTAATGTCCCTCTTGCCTTCAATGCAGCTGGCTCCCAGAGCATGTGCACAGTTTCCTGGGCATATTTTGAAAGCCATGTTTAGTTCAGCTGGGAGCTTAGGTTTCCTGAGCACTGGGTATGGGTCCCTCAGGACAAGGGATGGCACGAGGGTGGCAGCAGCAAGGCCGCGAGCACCTGTGAGAAATAACTTCCCTTGTTACTGCCAAACTTTGTGGTTCCTTGATGAACCAAAAAGATACCGGGTGTTGATGATGGAGTGATAATTAAATCAGGATCAATTCAGCCGCAGTGAGGCTCGCTCCGTTATTTCCTATGCTGCACTACTCCTCAGGATCAGCTTGATTTCTGGGGCAAGGGCTGTCTGTGGGTGTATGGCACCTCGTGTGGTGGCCCTGCTCATACACCCCCTCACTCTCTGCAGGACATACTTGGAGGAGGAGTTGATAAAGGCCCGGAAGAAGCCGAGCCTGAGGAAAGACATGTACCAGAAGATGATTGAGGTGGACCCCGATGCTCCCACTGAGGAGGAGAACGTGCTGAGGGCAGTGACCAAGCCCCGCTACATGCAGTGGAGGGAGACCATCAGCTCCACTGCCACGCTGGGCTTCAGGATCGAGGGCATCAAGGTGAGTCTGGGCAACTGTGCAGGGCAGGGCAGCAGCTGCTGGGGCTGCTCACTAACCAGACTCACAGAGGTACACATGCAGCAGGCTGCTGGTGAGGGCGGGTCACATCTGGACATCTGCGGCCCCTGGGGCACTGCTGCTCTTCTGAGAATGCAGCTGAGCTCAGGGCATCCATGCAAAAGGATTGTTTTAGACATAATCTCATTGCATCAGCTGCTTGGTTGATTTCTCCCTCCCTGCAAACTATAAAGTGCCGTCCTCCAACTTGAAGACTCAAATTAGTTGTTTTCTTTCAATTCTGCTCTGCCACTGGGCTGAGCCATTAATCCAAATCCCAGCTTGAGCATGTGCCAATCTGCAGTTGGAGCTGTGAGCTTAGCCACAATCAGTAAGGAGGATGTATTTACAAGCCTGTCCAGGAAGATTCAGCAACTGAGCCCTATGAAATGGGACAAACACAAACAGCTGCATTTTCTGTCAGCAGCTGCATGCACTTGTAACCTGTTGACTGCTCTTGCTCAGAGCAGTGCTCACATTTCTGGAGACACCAGCTGGGATGCTTCTGTGTCCCCAGCAGATGAGCCAGCCCAGGAGATTGTCTCCAAGGAGGCTTTGCAGTGAGGAAGGTGTCTGGGATAGCACTTGGACAGAGTTAGGTCTGTAAGCACAGTATTAGTGATACTGCTTGCGTAAACATTAGCAATGGCCTATCCCTTTTGATAGCCAGCCAGTGAATTCAAGATAATATCACACTTGAGCCAGGGGTTTCATAGCATGCCTGGGCATGGTGTTGGCTTGGCAGCCGCGGGGAGCTCTGTCAAGTTGTGTTTGCAGTAATTCAGGCTTGGGTAGCTGCTGAGGGCCCACGCAGTAGCTCAGAGCAGCCACTTGCTCTTAGGGGAAGCAATGGCTTAATATCTGCATGTGTCTTGATTGGAAGAGTTTCTTTCTCTTGATCACAGATTATTTTTCTCCTCTCTGAGTTGGGCAGAATTCTCCCAGAGTGCCTATCTGGGTTTCTGTGGCCTAACCTCCTGCCTGAAGATAGTGGTGTCAAAATGATAGAATTAAAACAAGCAAAGCTGATCCCCGATAAAGCCCTCACACCAGATTTTGTAGACTTCCCTGGTTTCCCTTCACCTCACCTGCAAACAAAAGCAGGTGTTAGACCATGGGATTAAAAGGTCAGCAGGAGTGGGTCACTCAGAGCTGCTACTTCTAACCACCCACAGAAGAGGCTTGTCTTTTCTCTGTGCATGATGCACCTTCTTCATTCAGCTGTTTCATGGCCAGCAGGATACAGTGCATTCACCTCTAACTCGCTCTCAGAAACCCCAGGAGCAGCCCTTGGGCTGAGCCCCTTCAAAAGTTTCCTGGCAAGCAATGCAAAGCATCCCTCCCCATCCCATGTCTCTGCCTAGGATGCTGGTGGTCATGCTCCCCACAACAGCTTTCTGCAGAGCCTACATTGGGTCAAGGCACTTGCCTACTCATGCAGCTCTTCCCTGTTCTCCCCAGGTCTCCCAAAGACCCTTTCCTTCTCTGGATGCCCATAAGCACACTGTGAGCTGCTCCAGCTTGGGACAACCCCATACCTAGTTCCCATTGCTGTTGTTTTGCTTTTTATAAAACAGAGGCTGTATAAAAAAGGGGGACCAGTTGGGCCTAAAGCTCCCATGCATTGCTTCTTCTTCCTGCTTTCTTGGTGTAATCAGAAATATCTGTCTATTTATAGTCCAGCATGATCTATCTGTGGCCTCCAGTGGTGCTTCTCAGTCTGGGCACATTTAGAGGGCAGGTCATATGTGAAGCACTTGAAATTAAGAAATGTAAAAAAAAAACCAAAAACAAACAAATCGTATCCCTAGGGAGGCCAAAAAATACTGTGGAGAGAAATGAAAGAATAAAAGCCATAAAGGAGTTATGAGAGCTGCACCTCTGTTTAGCCAACCATAAACAAGTTGCTGCCTGATCTGAGCAATGGATTTTTTTCCAAAGAGGTGAAGCAGCCCTTTAATTGAAAAATGTTGAGAAGTGCTGGCCTCCAGCAGTATTCCTGCTGCTGCTGCTGCTAGGGGGCTGACTAATTTGATCAAGGCTCTAATTACTGTAATTCTCCTTAAATCCCTCAGCTTCTGGGTTATTTTCCCCTAAGCTAAAGCATTAGCAGTTCATGCTGTTTCATGGCTGGCTTTTTTTCCAGCAGGGCTGGTCATGCTGTGCTATATCCCTGTTGTTCTCTATTTCTGGGATAGAGTTTTTCTGTGTTAGGGAAAGTGCCTTTGGTGCCCTGGCTGTCTTCCCATGTTTTATTTCTTGCTGTGGATGCTTCCCTGTGAAAAGCAGCAGTGAATTTGCCCTGCCCCTCGCTCATGGATGGGGGCTGCTAGAGGAGAATACTGAGAGGTGCAAGGGAAGGGCAGGACTTGACCCTGGAAGTGTGGGAAGGGCTCATAGGAAGGAGAGGAGCAGTGGAAGTCTTTTGGATAATACAGTCAGGTAAGGCAAACAGGCAGCTCAGTGTTGGATATGAGGATAGCAACCCCTTCCTGATTGAGCTCTCCCTTTCCCAGGTGGCCTTGAGAATCCAGTTCTTCCTCTTTAAAATGGAAATTTTCCTTTGCCAAAGGAGATAATGACATTCATCTGACTTTCTGGAATAGCTTGAACCTGTTGGAAACAGTAGTTATTAATAAAATTTCCATGCTGAAAGTATCACAAGTGATCCCTGGTGGCCCAGTTGAAACTTGCTGGAGCTCATTGTACCAAGTGACCCTCCTGAGCTGCCGCTCTGCTCTGAGTGTTACTCACCATTGCCTGAAGCAAGGCCATGGTGGGATAGCATTCCCCAGGGCTGAAAGGTTTGCAGGGTCCCAAAACCAGCCCAGAAAGCCTCCATCTAACTTGGCCAAGCCAGGCAGCTCTCAAGCCCCATCCAAGGCCAGAGGCAGTGCTGGAGGGAGATGTGGCTGGCCTGAGCCCTGCGCCAGTGATGCCAGAGCAAGCTGGAATTGCTGGTGGGGCAGAGGTTGTGACAGTCCTTTCCAGCCCCCCTCACATTTCTTCTGCAGGGCAGGCAGCCTCCTTGGGGCTCAGACATCTGGCAATGTCGTGGCAGTTGTCACCCTTGTGGCAGCAGCCTCTGCCTGGGCAAGGAAACTGCAGGAGGTGAGTAATGCTGGGAGCAGCACTGCTGATAGGCTGCTTAGCCTTCCTGAAGCTGAGATTGCCTTATCTGAAAGGCCATCTGTGATTTTTGTTTATTTTTAGGAGCACATCTCCTTTCTTGGATACTTTGTGGAAAGTTGTGCTCTTTACACATGAAATTAGTGCTGTGGCCCTTCTCCAGATTGATATTGATCATCCTCCTGGGAGAGGGTGTGTTCATTTCTGAGCTGCCACGTCAGGGCTCATATGAGGGACATATAGCAGCAAAGTGCCCTTCCCCTACACATCACACATGTGCCACCAGAACATCCTCAGCAAGGTCACAGCTGAAAGCAAAGATCCCAGCTCTGCATGGTCCATCAGCAGCTCCAGTGAAAAGGTTGACTCTGACCCCTGCCAATGCACAGTCTGCCAACCCTGAGCATTGCTTTTGCACCCTGTGGCAGCACAATGGTCAGGCTGAGTCCAGGGTGATTTTAAGCTGGGTGCAGTCATTGTGATTGGTACAAACAAAGTTTTTCCTGGAGTTTTTCTTTTGTACATTGCTTTTGTTACCACCTTGTTAATGGTTACACAAAACACAAGCCGGCAGCTGAATTGTGCTGTGTGATTCATCCCAAACTGCACTTCAGGTGTTGGTTTGGTGGCAGGCACTTGGCACCTTGGGCACTCAACCTTCCCCCGTGTTGGACTGGCCACCATGCCCACAGCATGGGCATCCTCTTTGGGGGGATGCACATTGCCCTGTGCTGGGGCACTTCATGGGTCTCTAACCTCCAGGGCAGGTGATTTCATTGTGCCTTCTTCTTCCATCAGCCTCTGCTCTGTTCCTTCATCCTTCATCTTCTCCAGCCCACAGGATGCCTTTTGGCCCCTGTCCCTTTACTCTATTGTGTGCAAACGAGCTGTTTGGAGCAGTGGGATGGAGCCTTGCAATGGAGCTGTGTGCACAAGCAAGTGTGGTTTAAAATAGCCCCTGTATCCAGGAAGTGACATCTGCCTGCCTGTCCCATGGCCCTTCTGGACAATGAAACAAGTTGATGTAAAAATCAGAGCCCCAGAAGGACCAGAGAAATGGAGAGAGACCTACAAAGCTGCCAGAGGTTCAGACAGGAGCCTCTGGGCCAGGGCTGAGTGTTGTCCCTGCAGTGGACAAGCCATGCCATCCCCATGGAAAAGGCAGAGGAGAGCACAAGACTGCTCGCTGCATCTGAGTGCCAGGCTGAACTGTTGCAGGGTTTGTGATCCATGGACTGTCAAAGGACCACTGAGGCCAGGCAGCCATGGGGCTTGCTCCTTCCTGCCCTGGTCCATGGAGGATTTCTCTTGGAGTGGTTTTGTTCCTGCTCCTGAGATGTTGTTTCCATCTATGCTCAGTTTTGTCCCATCCATGATCATGCTCTGCTGTCCTCCCCAAGACAGGGAGACAGTCCAGGGCTGGTGTCAGTGCCATTGTCAGCCACAGCAGCCATGGGAAGCCATTTGAGCACAGAAACACCAGAAACAGGTAGTCTCCAACCTCTCTTAGCAGCAAGCACCAGGTCTGTGAGGAGAGTTTGTCCACATTGCCAGTGACCTTGGCAAGTATTTGATGATGA
Source organism: Thryothorus ludovicianus (assembly GCA_013397245.1). Lineage (NCBI taxonomy): Eukaryota > Metazoa > Chordata > Aves > Passeriformes > Certhiidae > Thryothorus > Thryothorus ludovicianus. The sequence goes on from VZTB01004761.1 coordinate 1,289,473, forward strand.
AGAGTAGAGATCCATGTATTGAGGCTGTGGGACCTGCTGCCTCTGCTTCCCCCTGTTCCACAGACAGATCCTTCAGCTGCCAAAAACTCTGGTGACATCCTGCTTGGCAACATGCATGGCTGCAGAAGAACTACTGCCCCAAATCCCTTCCTCCCCATCCAACTCACTCCTGTCTCTTCTTTCCAAGAAAGAGGATGGCACTGTGAACCGGGACTTCAAGAAGACACGGACAAAGGAGCAAGTCATGGAGGCCTTCAGTGAGTTCACCAGAGGAAACAGGAATGTTTTGGTGAGTGAAGGATGTTGGGGGCACTGCCTGGAGAGGGCATTTCCTGTGGAGCCTGGCCTCAGCTCATCAGGTCCCTAGCCTGCAGGGCTGAAGCCTGAGCAAAAAAAAGCATGCCTTAAAAAGCCTGAGAAATGTTAAAGAGAAACACCATCCTGGTGCAGAGTAAAGCAGTGGAGAGCTGGGAGGGGACTTAGCTGCAGTGGCACTGCTTGACCCGAGTCAGAGTCTGCTGAGGATCTCCAGGATTGGCTCCCAAAACTCTTTAAGGAGTCACAGCCGTGCTCTGTCCCTCATCCCTGGGCTAGTGGTCCCCTCAAGCCCTCTCTGTACCCCAGTGTGAGTGGTGGGGGCTCTCATCCTGGCAGGGCAGGCTGCCTGTGCCCAGTCTCACAGAAGGGTGATGCTGTGCCAAACACGCTTCACATGGGCAAGCCACAGCCAGCATTTTCCAAGCTTCCCTAAGTTGCTGGGAGAATAAGAGATCTGACTGTAAACAATTTACACCAACTGTGTCAAATAACCTATTTGACAAAGCACTCCCATTTTAAGCTGCACTGTATAAAGTCTCCAAATGCAAGGCTTCAGCTGGAGTGGCCCTTGGCACTGTCTCCTTCAAACTGGCACGCTTGCTTTCACAGGAGTTACCCAGGGATTATTCCTGGATTTGAAGATAAAGTTACCTGGCTGGATTTTATCCCCAAAGAACTTGGAGCACACATCAGGCTGTGGGTCTGCATGGGGCTCCTTGGCCAGTGCATTTTTATACAGCAATCCCCACCTCTCCACTTGCCAAGTGTGTTACAGTGCCCAGATACTTGCTGTGTGTGTGTTCCTGTGCTTAATTCTTCTATTTAAACCCAAAAATCAGTTGAGCCCCCTGTGAATGTTCAGTGCCTTCCAGCAATTTGCAGGGATGCTCAAACAGGCTTGTGGGTCTTGACTTGTGTGCTGGCCAGTGTGAAAGCCCTTCCACCTACGGGACCAGCTTTGCAAAAGTGCTGATAACAGAGTTGCAGAAGTGTCTCATGATGTGTGACTGAGTGCTAAAAAGACAGATGAAGTGGAGAGTTGATCTGTTGAGAGAGTGCAGGGAAGAGGAAAAAGTAGCAGCTGCTGAATTAGGTGTTTCCACCATGGATGCAGCAGGGACACACTGCAGAAAGCACTGGTTCAGCAAAACCAAATGCTTTCACTAAGCTTTGAAAGCCACAGGAGCTCACAGGGTGCTGTAGAAGTCAAAAGGCTAAGTGGATCATAAAAAAAGGGGACACTCTCCAAAGGGAAAGGTCTGTGGGAGGATGCTGGGCGCAGGGGTGACTTTCCTGTCTGCCCCAATGCAATGCTTTCTATGTAAGTTTCCTGCAACACTGATGGCTTGGATTTGGTTTTTTTTTGTGATTCCAGAACAGTTACCTTAACCGCTTGAAGGGGATCCGCGCTACCCTGGAGACATCCCCGTTCTTCAAGTGCCATGAGGTAATGCTGCTGTTTAGATAGACCTGCCTGGAGAGGAAAACTGTTCAATCTCAGCTTGTTCAAGAAGAGAAGTAAAAGTCAGGGGCTGTTTTATTTTGTATTTTCATATGCGCATTTAATACGTGCAAATATAGATGATAACATACAATGGTTATGCATCTGACATGGGCTCAAATCTACTGGAAGCCAATGTTCAAACAGATTAAAAGTGATCTAGGAGGAACTCGGGCTGTTGATGACAGGGAAAATTCCCTAGTGTAAAAGCACAGGGGTTTTCTCAGGAGAAATGTCTGTTTGAATGCGTGTCAGATATTATTTGGCTGACAGTTGCTCCACATGATCAAACAAGGCTTCAACAGAGCCATAAATTGCAGATACCCCAAATATGCCTTTCCTGAGCTGATTGGGGCACCACAGTATGAACTCCTCCTTTCGAAGCAATTTCATACAGAAATGAGTGTCCACTGTACCAATATTTTCTATAGTGAAGGTTTAGTGCTGATGGGAAAACAAGGAGGGAACACTATCTTTTTTGGCCATTTCAGGAACAGACATGCTCCACAATTTAATGCAATAATTTTGCTATTGCATCTACTTAACAAAATATGAGAGTGCCTGTCCTTGCCATGTGTAGTGTAGGAACAAAAGGAGCCTCATAGGAACCTTTGACACCCAGGGCTCAGGAGCTACCAGCTCCAAGAGCCCACTCTGCCTCATCCAGAGCCACATGAGCCACCTCAGCCCCAGCCACATGGAGAGAGTCCTGCCAGGAGCCAAAGGCATATGGGGCCGTGCTTCTTGGTGGCAGCGCCTGGAAGGCATTTGGAAGGGAAATGTCAAAACCGAGGGTTTCAGGGCAGTTCAACACAGGAAACAAAATTCTCCCTGAAACCAAGTGCCAGGGTTTCATTTGAAAACACAGAAACAAAGCAGCCTTTCAAAGAGGGTTTGAAAGGAGTTTCCACTCCTTAAAAATTAAAAAGCAGCAGCTTTGACTTTCCAAACTGCTTCGAAGTGAAGCACAGCAGAAGGTCTGCCAAGCTCTGTGTCCCTCCATGGGGCTCTTGCTGAGCAGGGCTCCTCCAAGGAGCTGCAGGGGAACTGGGCAGTCCAGGACACGCAAATGAAGAATGACAGTAAAAGGCTTTTCCTTAAAATTAGAATGCTTTGTCCTGGCCAAGAGAGGACTATAAGAGATTAGCAGGAGGAGAGCTAAAGATAAGCATTTCTTGGAAATAATATGCATCTCTGGACCTTGGATGTTTTCCCAACACACTGAAGGGAAAAGTCTCCTGAAAAATGTAAATTCATAACAGCTTTTGCAAACAGTACATGCATCCTGTTCAAAATTCTTGTCTAAAGGCAAACCTCAGGCTAAGCCCTGCTGATAGCACAGATGTGGGAGTCCCCAGTAAATTTTAATGCTGCTGTTCTGGAGGGCTGACACCAGCTGGATTCTCTTCCATGTACCTACACATCACAAGGGACATTCATGGCTCTCAGTGCTCTGCATCACCTCTGCTACGGCCCTTGCACTCTGGTCACCAAGGTCCCTATTTGTGACACTGGGGCAAGTGAGTTTGTAATTCACTAATTCACACACATCAGAGAGAATCTGAAAAGCAGTTTTCATCTGGGACAGCTCTGAAATGCACCCATTGGTGTTTTTGTGCAGAAGCCCCTGCTAAAATCTTCTGACTGGAGGAGAAGATTAAGCAGGAGAAGAACATGATAGTGACTGGCTTGACACTGATACACATTTCCTAAGCACTGGGAAGCCACAGCAGAGCTGCTGTGGTTGTCATGGCTAGGACTGTTGAGTCAGGATGGGTCAGGATGCTGAGCTACTGAGTATCTCTCTGCTTTGTGTGTGGTGACCATTGGGATTGTGAGGTCTCATCCCACTTCAAGAGGCCTTGAGACTTCTGCTGTCAGAGCCCAAATGGGCCTGTTGACTTCCCCAGGCTTGCCCAGGCTGCTGCTTGCTGCAGGATTTTCCCAAAGACTCGTCAGGATATGAAAGAGCCCTTCAGATCAGATGCAGCTGAGTGAACTCAGGGAAAAGGAAATTCATGAGCATGTAGCCCTGTACCTTGCACGCCCAGAGGGCTGTGAGTGCCAGGAGGATATTCTAGGGGCAGTCTGGGTGTAATTGGAAGGTGTTTGAGGCAGGAGAAACAGGTTGCAAGTTACCTGTACTTGGAGTTTCCCCATCCTTGCGGTGGTGTCTGCAGGACTGGTGAGTGTGAAGAGCACAGGCTGATCACAAGGAACCAGCCTTGAAAAAATCCCCATCTGAAGGCTGAGACAATTCAAATCATTCCTTGCTAAGGGACCTTAGCTCATTTTCCAGAATGACATCTTTATCTTTCATGCCCATGTTTTCCTGATCCTCTCCTTCTGCCAAGACCTGGGATTTGTATGAGTAAATCAGCTTGTCCAAATGCCCCATTTGCATGTGCAAACACGGCTAGCAGCAGCCAGAGCTTGCTTTTCCTCATGCAAAATTGCAGCAGCATCTATTGGAAATGCCACCTGAATACGGTGTCTGAAAGCCCCAAAGAGGGCTGAAAATGAGCAACAGGAGCACCACTAATTGGTCTCACCTCTCCACAGGTAATTGGGAGCTCTCTCCTCTTCATTCACGACAAGCAAGAACAAGCCAAAGTCTGGATGATTGACTTTGGGAAAACCACCCCACTCCCAGAGGGACAAGTTCTCCAGCACAACGTGCCCTGGGTGGAAGGGAACAGAGAGGATGGCTACCTCTGGGGGCTGGACAACCTCATTCAGATCCTGACAGAGTTGTCCCAGAGTGAAGACTTGCATTAAAGCTGCGCATCCGACTCTGCCACTACCCCCAACCTGCCCCCGACTGACTCTTCTGAACTGCACTACAAGACACTTTCCAGCCCTCGCCCTCCCCATTTGAAAGCTATACTCTCCCTATTTAATGTGTTTTTGTTGTGGGTTTTTTAGGTTGCCTTGGTTGTTTCCCCCCCACCCCTTCTTGTAAATAGAGAGCTAACTTGCCAGAACAAAAGCTGAACTTGAAGCTTTGGCTTTGCAGAGTCAGTGGGAGCAGGCAGCCGGGAGCAGCCCGCAGGGGTTGCTTAGGCAAGTGCATGCTTCACCTATCATGCTTTTGTCTCTTGCTCAGCCTGGTGTTCAGAGGGCTGGCGGGGGAAGGAGCCTCTCCCTGCACTAAGGTTGTCCTGAAAACACTCAGTGACTGTGCCCAGGACCCTGTGGCAGTAAAGAGTGTGAGCGAGGTATGGAGATGGTGAAGGATGCTGTAGTGGGAGCCCTTCAGTTGTCTCTGCCAGCAACTTTCAGCCCAGGGAGCTTGCTGTGCCAAATCCTTCAGAGCTGCTTTGCAGGTTTGGGGTTTAATTTGTGTTCAAGATATCTTGTAGAGGTTGCTCAGTTATTTTTGAATGGCACTGGAGGGCGAGGGTTTCCCTCCTACTGCAGAGCCATGTAGTCAGGCACAGCTATTTGCTGTGACCAAGTGCTTCCCACCCACATCCCCTATGCTGGGTGCCCTGGCGAGCAAAACTTTGGGCTCCTCTCTAGAGCCCCAGCTTCCCTGCTAGGAACTGCTTCCAGCCTACCTTAGCTGGGGTCTCCAACACTCCCTAGCTGGGAAAAATAGCTTATAAAGGACTACTATGAGACCTAAAGCAGCCATCCAGGTTGATCAGTCTTTTTTTGTCAGTAGCTGAGCATATAACATACTTAGCCCAAGGCAACCCTCCCGCCTGGAGCATCTCCATAATTCCCATCTGCCTCAGGTGAAGGGTTACAGCAGCAAGGCAGCTCCCAGGTTAGACACCTGTGGCAAAGCAGAGCTGGGGTCAGGCACCCCCATGCCTTCCCTTTTTTCCACAGAGCTGCCCGTGGCTGCACTGCTCCCCAGCCGGGTGACGGCCCCTGTGCTCCCGCTCCTGCGAAAACACCCAGTTCCCTATTTAGGGCGGAGGCTATTTTTTAACTTCCTGGAGCATTTGCACCGAGTGGCCGCAGGGCTGGTGCGCTAAAGGTCACCCGTGGGGGGGCTGCAGGAGGCCAGGAGCCCTCATGTCTGGGCATGTGCAGCACAGGAGGTGGTGCAGGAGCTTGGCAGCCATGAATCCCTCACCTGCTCCATCCATCCCTAATCCCACTGTCCCATCTCGCTCACCAGGAGCAGGGCTCCAGAGCCCCTCTGCCACAGTTTGATGGGTCCAGCACCCTTGATGGGGGAGGTCTCCCTTGCAGCAATAAGGAGGAGGAGGAGTTGGCTACCAAGCCATCTGCAGCCAAGCCTCTTTTCCAAGGACTGAAGTTTCCTAAGGTTTTTTTCAGTTCATATCTCACCAGACAGGTGTCTTTTGCTCATCAGATGCCATTGTAAATGGTTGCACTGTTTTAGCTCCTTGCCAGGCTTTCTAGAATAGCCCATGTGGAAGTGCCTTATAGACTTTGCCTCTGTTCCATTAGTGTCATGGAAAAGGTTGGGGTTTTTTTTTAAGTTATATTTATTTTCATCCCATTTTAATTGCACAAAACACTAAAATTTAATGCATGGAATCTTTTTTTTTTTTTTAACTGTGTTTTTAGTTTTTAAGCCATGCCTTTTCCAGCTTTGGAGAAAGGGTGTGAACAGATACGCATAGCTATGTACCACTTACCACTGTACTTTAGCTTCGAGCTGCTCTTATACATGTACGTTATTTTTTAAGCCTGTTTATAAACCAGATTCCTTGCTTCGTGGCTTCAGAAGAAGCAGATTGTTGCTCTCAGATGTCTTATGCTTTCCTGGAGGCTGGAACGGTTGCTGTGAGGGATTTTCCCTGCTCCCACCACACCTCTCGGTCATTGGGTAATACAGAAAAAAAAAAAATACAAACCGGTCTGGAACACCAACGCACAGTGCCTGTTAAAAAGTCCTGTAACATTGCAAATAAAGGCATATGGGAAGCATTCCCCTGGTGTGCAGTCAGTGTCTGCCCTGTGCAGCTTGTGGCAGCCTTGGAACAGCCTTTCATGTCCTTGACTGGGAGGGAATCAGGCTCCAGCCGTGCTGCATAAAAGCAAGAGTAGGGAAGGACTCTGCGCTGGGAACAGATCCTGACAAACAGGAACTGGCTCTGTGGGGAGCTGGGCAAGGGGAGAGCAGAACTGGGGCTCTGGGAGGCCCAGCTTTAGTGGGAGCTACCCCACAGAGAGGCCTGAATTTCTCCATCCCCCTTCTGTAGGGAAAGCCACTGAAGGCAGCTCCAATTTTTTTTGGAGTGTTTTTGGCTCCTACCAAGCGGTTTCTGAGTGCCACCCTGTGATTTCTGACTGGAAAATACCAAAGCATCTAGGAGAATCAGAGCTGCTTGGCACAGCCAAACACTCCCCCTGCTCCTCTCCCTCTCAGCTGTGGGCTGGGCCAGAGGGAGCGCTTTGGACCAAAGGCCACAAAAACCCCCAGACTGTTTCTGCAATGAAGGAGGAATCAGGTTGTAGAGCCTGACGGCAGCTCCATTCCCTTCGGGTTGGTTGTGCAAGTACAGGAGAGCAGGAGCTGTTCTGGCATGGCCGTGGCTGAGGAGGGGCAGGTGGGCTGCCCCAAAGGAAAGCCAGATTTAGTGCCCAGACCCCCCAGGCCTGGGGACCGGACCTGGCTCACCACGGGTCCTCTAAAACAAACTGTAGGAGAAAGCCTGCAGTGTGGGATTTAAAGAGTAGAAACCTCTTGGTCGGAGGCGGAGCTGGCAGGAAACGGTGTGAGGCTGCTGCCTGTGCACCAGCGGTCTCTCCTGGGCTGTGGAGAGCAAACACGTTTCCTGTCTGGCTGCTGAGATCACTGGCAGAACTGACAGCCCCTGGTTTACTGATAGGTCCAGTTTTTGGGGTCTCTCTTATTTGTGATTCCTCTTTCTACCTCCAGAGGAAAACAGAAGCCTCCAGAACTTAGCCAGCTGCACTCTGAAATGCAAAAACAGAGGGTGAAGAACACTGTTCTGTGAAAACCTCTCTTGAGAGCTGACGAAACACCATGACATTGTGTGCAGAAAAATTCACAATTCTAGAGGTTTATGTGCAGAAAGAAGACAGAAGAATTCTGTAACTTCATTTGAATAAAGGGAGGGGCCATGGAGCATTGAAGACAAGAATCCTGTAACTTCATTTGAGTAAAGGGAAGGGCCATGGAGCATTTCCTCTGGGGTCTCTCAAATTATCAGAGGATGCAGCCTCCTTTTTATCCTAATTTCCTGCCGCAACACCCTCTTCCTTTCCCCATTGGCTGAGGTACTTGGAAGGTACAGACTTTCCAATATGCCTACTGGATGTCCCTCTCTAATATGCACATTCCCCCTTTATATATATATATATATATATATATATATAACAAAACAATACTCTTAATTCCATTCAGTCTTTATTCTTCTTCTCTAAGTTCAGGCATTTAACACAGCCTTGGCTGAGTAGCAGTCTGTGTCAATTCATCACATTTTCTAGAGCTGGTAGTTTCTCCCATTTACTACCATATCTATAAATCCCTGGCCCTCTCATGATCTGGAAAGAGCAGACTCTCATGGTCTGGAAAGACACATTCATCTTCTTCCTTTCAAGAGAAAAAGTGAGTAAGTCAGGAAAAGAAACCCCCTGTGACTGAGTGCTGGCATCTGCTGACCCTTAGGTTTATGCAGAGGGCTGGGAAGGGGCAGGCCCACATTGGCACATGCCACAGCAAGGCTTGGCCCCCCCCTTCTGGCTTTACTACACCCCAAGCAAAGCCCAGAGCTCCCTGCCACCTTATGCATTAATAAACTAAACGATTCATAGACTCTGGCCAGAGAAGAGAGGCCAGGACCTACAGTAATGCAACAAATAAATCTTTTGACCTTGCGGAGGTCTCTACCCTTACAGAACAGAGCCTCCCAGCAGCTCCTGCAGTGCCAGGGTGTGTAAGGTAGTCTGCTCAGACTGTAGGTAGGAAGAGGCAACTCCTTTCCTTCAGCATTGTCTGATTAGGCACAACTTGACAGAATGAGCCGCCCATAAATCAGGAGGTGCTGGGGGCCAGCTGGGCATTCCAGCCTGTGGAAATGCAGGACTTGGGTTTGGTGGTTGGTAAGGGTTAAACAGTGTGCTCAGGTTCATTCCCGACACAAGCTGGTGGGGTTTTGGGGGTCTCAGGGAAGCACCTCAGGAGGGATTTTACCCCTGCCATGAATGATGCAGAGTAACCCCCAGCCTGAAGCTTGGCAACAGCCGCCAGGGCCCCCATATCCTCCTGCCGGGTGTGGTTGGGGGGAAGGAGGAGTGAGGAGATTGCCAGATGGGAGAAGCTCCTGCCTTCGTGCTGCTGCAGGGGATGCCTGGCCGCAGGAGCATGGGGACACCACGGCAGCGGTGACAGAATGGCCAAGCAACGTCGGAGTGTGGAGGGTGCTTATCAGCATGGGGATGCCTTTCTCCTCAGCCGCTTCGTCGTGGGGATGTGCCTGACACCTCCAGAGTCCCGCTGGCTTGGAGATGTTTCGGGGGGATGCTACCGGGGCACCCTCCAGGCTTCAGTGGGGCGAGCTCGCGTTTGGTCGCAGCCCCACAAGGGCTGTGCTCCCCTTTCTGCCGTACCTTAAAAAGCGGACCCGACCCCCGGCCGACCCGCCCCCGGTGGCGGGCAGGCTCCCGGCGCTTTCCGCGGGGGCCGGGAGATGGCGATGTGCCCTCGGCGCGGCCGGGGAGCGCTTCCCGGCGGGAAGGGCTGCGCTCCCCGCCGCTGCCCGGGATGCTCCGCACGCCCTGCGCCGCCCCGGGAGCTGCCGCGCCGAGGCTTTTGCTCGGCACTTTTAGGATTTGGCTCTGCCGGTACGAGCTGAAGAGGTCGTTGAAATGAATGAACTCCATCCCGGAGCCAGCCTGAGCAGGGCAGGGGGTGAAGGATTCGTGCTGCCCACATCTCCTTTCTGGGTGGTTCTAGGGGTGAGAGGCTGGGGGCAACACATCACTCCTCCCTGTGCCATTCCAGGGCTGGAGTCCCCTGGCAGCCCCAGCCCCTGTCCCCTGGGGGACAGCTTTCCCATTCACACTCTCACTTAATGTCTGCATTTTGTTCACTTCCCTGCCCCTTAAAAAAATACAAATTTGTTCTTTATTATTCTGAAGTGTAAAAATAAAAATCTAGAAACTTCTGGGAAATGGGAGAAGTGGCAGGGCCCTGCTGTAGTGTCAGCTGGCTTGGTTCATCTTTTGCCACGTAGTTTGAAGTCCATAAAAGTGGTCACACTCTGCTCCTGCAGTCCCGGGGGTCCCAGGGATGACCTGCCATGCCCAGGTCCCCACTTCAACCCCCCAAAGTGGGATTGTGGACACAGATCTGCCGGGTTCTGCACCTCCAGTGCCTGACCCAGTACAAGTGATGGCAAGGAAGGTTTTATGTGGGTTTTTACTGCTCTGGGGAGTGTTGTGGGGGCTGCTGTTCCTTTTATACTGTCAGGCATTCTCTTCCCATCCTTAGGAGTTCTGTCGTAGTAGTTCCTGCGGCTCTCATCTCAGGATGAAACTGCGCTTCCACGCTGGAGCAGCCAGAGAGCGCTGCTGCTGGTGTCACTTGGAAGAGAAAGCCCATGGAGGAGGCTGCTGAGTAAACCCCACCTGGGACAGCTGGTGAGGAAATTGGAAAATTTTGGGGCCTCAGCAGCTCATCCCACTTTTGACACTGCTGCACTCCAGCTTGAGGCTGGTGCTTTCTGTTTGTTGGGACTTTGTCCCTCCTACCATTTATTTGGTGTGGATTAACAGTGTGGATTAACCTGCAAGACCTGGGGCCAGCTTCCCCCTCTCCACATTGCCTGGTGCCAGGGTATTCAAACACACATTTTCTCATGTAGAAATCTAAGACTTGAAACCACCAGGACAGAGGAGCACAAAGAGAAATAGAGGCACAAAATTATTGACTCAAATACCTGACCAGAGACAGAGAACAAAATCAAATACTTCAATTTCTAGCGGCTGAACTCTGTCTCAGAAGGGGCTTTCACTCCAAGATGGTTTACATGCTGCTTTCCATGGCAGGAACCCCAGGACTTCTGCAGGGACACACACAAATACAGATCTGCTTCTCTTGCAGCAGTGGGGTTTGGCTCATAGAAGGGAATGTGAGAAGAAAAAGCAGCAGGAATCTGTAGTAGCAAGATAGAGATGCTACAGATATGTTTTCCCATTTGCAAAGGATCTGTGGCTAAAAAACGTTTCTCACTGGCAATGTGGTATTTTTTACTAGAGCTAAATTCATGCTTTATCTCTTTTTATGCCTCCAGCACAGCGAGGGGAGGTGGCAGGACCCATGGGTGGGCTCTGTGTGGTGCCACATGCTTCCTCCCACCTCTCATCAGCCCCAAGGAGGCCCTTCAAACGTGCCCTGATGGTACTGCCACATGTCCAGCTGATTTTCCCATGGGTAAAGGCTTGCAGGAGGGCTCACAGGCCCTGTGGTTTACAAGGGGATCGTTAAGGATCAGAGAGGGTGTCTCTTGAGTGCTTGTGTGCCAGCAGGGTAGAGCCCACAGGCTGCTGCCCAGGGAGCATCCCCAAGGCAGGTTGGTGTCATCCTGTGCTTTGAACCCATTGGATCCTTTGGCCACAGGTAGGATAGGCAGTGACAGTGGCTGTTTTGGTGGGACAGGCAGTGACAGTGGCTGCTTTGGTGGGCAGAGGTTCCAGCAGGGCAGGTTGCAGCTTTCTGGGTGTGCCAGGGCACTCATACAGTCTCTGCAGGGACAGTGGCTCCCAATCCCTGTGCTGCCCAGGCTGCTCAGCAGCATGTGGGCCTTTGAATAAATAAAATTTAAGCCTGGAATTTGGTATTCATTTGGCTGGCCTGGAACCAAGACCTGTCCCTTAAAAACCCACAACTTCCTTTCACATCTCTGGTATCTCAATGCTTAATGTGCCATAGATGTAAGCATACACTCCTGCCAGTCTTGCAGTGCACATTCTCTTCCACAGGGCTGCAGTTTTCCTGTGGAAAAAAGCTCTGATATAGCCTGTAATTGTAATATTACCTCCTAGGATCAGGTGCTACTTTCTCATAGCTGCATCTGGATCTGAAAATATGACTGAGATTTGGTGATAGTACATGCATACCTTGCAGTAACCCTCCTCTGCATGGACATTATCTTTTTTAAATGGTTGTGCAGGCTAGTTTGAACAGAATACAGTTGAAATTATGCTTTTCTAAATGTGTATCTCTGAATGATCCAATATCCAGGTGGCATATTTCCATGTCTCTGTATGGCCAGCAGTGAGAGCTGCTGGTGGGCAGACCCTGGCTCCTTTTTGGGGTGAATTACAAGCCAGGACTGACCCCAGCCCTCCTGCACAAGCTGCTTTTGCCTCACCCAGTGTAACAGCAGCCAGCAGCCCAAATTGCCCGGGATGGCCTGATGCAAAGCACACCTCGTTACACTGACTGCCCTAGGATCATGCAGGAAGTTACAGCTGCTCCCCATCACCCTGGGGGTGGTGTTGGTGCTGTGGCTGCAGCCCCAGGGGGCTCCCAGCAAGAGCTGCTGCAGGGCTGCATGTATCCCAGATGTGTATGGCAGCTGCAAGGAGCTGAGCTGGTCTGAGGAGGCTGCAGGTGGAGAGGGAGGGAATTGTCCCTGATATGTGGTGGTCACTGGAAAGGGAGTTTCCTTGGACCCACCAGGGCTGTGCAGCATGGAGCGGATGCACGGAGGAGCGACAGCAAGGGCTGGGCTGTGCTCTGAGGGCACCTGGGCTGGCTCTGGTCTTGTGTTGGGGGGTGAGCTAGTTCACCCCTGAAGTCAGGGTGAGGTGTTTGCTGGCTGTGGGCCTCCCCTTGGGCCACGGTGTGGAGGAGGTGGGTAGCTGGGCAGAGGGGTGCCCAGAAATGTGGCAGGAAGTTTTCCTTGTGTCTTATCTGTCTTCACTGAGCTCCAGTTTTTTACTTTGCTTTCATGTGGTTTATTGCTAATTTTCCGCCTCCCTTTCTGAAATGGTTCCATTAGCAGGGTGTTAAAGAAATCTCTTTGAGATAATTATCCCAGTTCTCTCTAGTGAGTTTGCCACGTGCTGGTGTGTCTGCATGGGTGTATTAATAGTATCATCCTACTATACATCAGTTTTCATCCCAAAATGCTTCCCCTGCTGAGGGCTGAAGCCTGAATAGAAACATATAGCAAATGAAGGAGCTTCTGCCTCACCTCCCAGACCCCTCAAAGCCTTGGGGTGTGAGAAGACCCTTCTTTCTGCTCTTGCACAACTCACAAGTTTAGCCCCACAATCCAGTTGGGATCTCCCATCTGTTTCCCTGCACACAGTGGCTCTGGGGAGGGAGCAGAGCAATGGAGTTTTGTGGTATTGTACATCACAGGAGGAGCATGGAGTGCGGAGGGCTGAAATGTGCAGGTGTTTTGACAAGCTGCTGGCCCTTGCAGCAGAGCTGTCTTTCATGGGAAGGGTCTGCCACCTGCTCAGCTCTGCTCAGGTGTCTGTGGCCAAGCTCCTGACAGCATGTAGGCTGTTCTCTCACGGGGAGGAAGAGTTATATAAAAATGTTAAAATTGCAAACAAAACCCAGTCAAGAAGGATTGCTGGTAGGAATGTACACGAGGGAACACAGGGTGGCTTTTCCTCCTCCCTTGTCTCCCTTCCAGAGGTTCAGGTGAGGCTCCTCACCAGCCTTCTGCTCCTCTGGAAGGTTCTGGTGATGAATTCCATATGGAAGCCATGCCCTGGCTCCTGCCTCCTCTCCTCAGGGGATGTGGGTGCTGGCTGGTGTCTGCTGGTTGCTCTCTATCACCTCACTGGTGGGAGAACAAGAACCCATTTGCAATCAAGGATGATGGGGTTTCTCCAGGTGACATAAAGAGACTCTGCATTTCATTCCAGCTGTCCAGCAATCGAATATATTTAACTTTAAAAAAAAAATATCCACAGTATCAAAACACAAGAAGTCACAATCCAATACTTGGTGATATACATAAGCATACAAATGGTCCTCTGCAACCCCTCAGTTTGGGCTCCAGTATGAAAATGAAAGGTGGGATCACCAGCAAGGTGCAAATGGCACAGGTGGGCAGGCCCCTGCTCCCTCCCTCCTAGGGTGGAAAATCTGAAATACCCATGCATGGCCAAAACCAAGGAGAGAGAGACTTGAGGCAGTGATCCCCCTCCCAGCCTAGGGGACAGTGCTGGTGTAGGTGTGGGGTAGGGTGGGTGAAGGAGGGGTTTTTGTCAGGGTGGGGTCGCTTACTGGGTGTCTGGGGGAGCACTGCCATCACCTCCAGGCACTGCTGGTAGAGGTGAACCCCTGTTTTGATCCTAAGCCAAAATGTGCCATTCCCTTTCACCTGCCTGTTGAAAGCATTCTCAGAGCTGGAAGATGGATTGAGCTACTCTGGCCTTGCCGTTCTTAGAGCTGGAACAAAGCCTTCACTTCCCACTACACTATTCCTGCAGTGGGGACAGGGCTTCCCTCTGGCCAATGGGTGGGGCAAGAGAAGCAGAACTTGACTTTCAGCCTGGCTTGGTTATTTATACAGATGACAAGAGGAGGAAGGATGGGTTATGGGTAGCATGAACTCTGGTGGGATTCACTGCAATTAACCCTGGTTCAGATGGTGCCACTGTGACCTGGGGTTTTGTACCATGCTGCTCCCACAGGGGGATGGGAATGCTGAGTGCCAGTTTGGGAAATAAATTGCAGCACTGCTTCAAAGTGCACAGTGTGTGTGAGCATGAAGCACAGTCAACTGGAAAATACAGGGCTGTGTTGCCACACCATGGTTAGCAAGTGTGTGGGAGAAGTGTGCTTTATCCTGGGAGGAATCTAGCCAGACTTATGGATCCCCTTGTACCAGGTGTTTGGATGTCAAGGAACTCTTGGTGGTGCCTTGCAGTGGATGCAGTTTGGGCTGGTTAGCAATAAAATGCACCTTGGCTGGAGCATATGCATGTGTGTAAACTGCAGGGTCATCCCAGAAGTAAGCAGGATGCAAAGAATAAAATAGCCCTCTGAAGAATACTGGGACTGTGAGCTTCAGCTTCCTGTCCACAGAGCTCAGCACAACACTCACAGCAAAACTTAAGAGGCAATTTCCAGCAGAACTGGAAGGTCTTTAATAAAATGTGCAACAGTCAGTGCACATAGGGAGGAGCATGCAGCTTTGTGTCTTGGGAAGCACGGGGTGTGGCACAGATGGAGTCCCCTCACATGTGACACTCCTGACCCCACGGCTGCATGTGCCAGAGCTGCTCCCAGCACAAAGCCCCAGTGACCCTCCCAGCTGTGACTGCCGTGGCTGGGAGCCAGGCCAAGCCCCTGCAGCTAGTATGGCCAACCAGGCAAAATGCTAAGAGGGTGAGGGTCACTTGCCAAAGCACCTTTTCCATGGTAAATACAGATTTGGCAACACCAATGAACTTGAAAAATGGTACTGTGCCCTGCGTTGCAATGGTTGGGCTGACCCAGAATGAAGCTGGATTTTGACTGGCTACACATTTGGGTTGGTTCCTACCTGGAATTGCTTTCCAATGAGTAGTAAATCAATTGTTCAGCCTGGCTGGGTTCAAGTACCAAAAAACTATTTCATTAAAGCCCTTTCTTTTGGGTTTGGTTTTTTTTTTTTTTTTTTAAGAAACCTAATTTTCACAAACAGAAAGGAGCAGCAGAAAATCCTGTCTTGCTGGCAGATGGGGGTGAAGCAACTGCATTTATTCTTCTTTACCCACTGTCACTCTTGAGCTGTAAAACTTGCATGTCAAACATCTACATTTATAAAGCAGGGTTGGTTTGCAGCTGGTCATGGCACAGCCTCCACGGGAGAGAGGGGAGTTTTCCAGCCCCAGGGGAGGAGGAGGTGTTGTCCCCTCGGTGATGCTTCGGAGAGGCGTGAAAGCGCTGGGTGGTTAATTTTACCCTAAAGAGAAAGAAAGTAATTGTTGATGGGGGAAAGCTCCAAATTGTCACTCATACCTGTGTCTTCACAGCGTGGCTCTTCTTGTCAGTGCCTGGGTTGTGGGCACCACGCACATCCCTCCAGCTGCTGCCAGCTGCCCACAGAACTCTGACCTCTTGTGAGAGGAGGAAAACCATGTTATAGTGGAGGGTGTGATACTAAAGATGGGATGAGCAGAACCCCCTGGTGACCACAGCCCTGTCCTGGGCTCAGTCTCTGAGCTCCCCACAGCTCCCCTGTACTTGCCATAAAGGGACCTGAAGCCAAGATGAGGGTCTGAGAGCAGGCTGCTGCTCACACCTGGGCTGTGGGGAGCTTGGCAGTGCTAGTTTTTATTCAGGGCTATTGGAAAAAGCAGAGAGATTTATCATTGTTTTTGCTACCACAGGACAGCCTTGGGGAAAATGCAGTTTGATGCTTGCTGCCTGGTAGCAAGGCCAATCTATAATAATAAAGTGGCTCATGTCCTAAAGCAGAGTGGGAAACTGTCTGCTTCTAATTAAAATCAATTAAGAAAATCCCCACAATAGGCAAAACTAAGGCTTTTTGTCCTGGATATCATTTGACAGATTTCAGAGCCTCTGAAGTAGTGCACTGAGTGTTTTCTTGGCTTCACCAATTCAATAAGAAGGTCAAAGATAAGAAAAAAATTCACTGAGAAAACCTGAAAGTAAATTATAAATCCCACACCTTGTCTGTGCAGTGCTGCAGTACCAAGCTCCCTCATGCAATAAATGCAGACAGCACCCAGGCCTAACCAAAGTGATGCCCTCAGATACATGCAGCCATCTCAGGAAGGGCAGTATTTCCATTCAATCCTTTCCCAGCCAATCCAATTCTCCCATCCTCACTAGAGCATGGAGAGACAGCACCAAATGTGGCCCAAAAGGTCAGCAAAACCCTGGTGATGTTGATGAGGAGCTTATTCTGTCCCTTTTAGTTCCCAGGGGACCTTTTGTGCAGGTGCTTGGTCTCTGGGATGGGGCATCTGCTGCTGATCTGACATCTGATGCCACTGGAGATGAGACTTTTGGCAGTTCAGGCCCAGTGAAGATGTCAGCTTGTTTAATCCTCCCCAGCCTGAGGCCTCTTGTGCTGCCTGTCCACTACACATTTAAATCCACCTTCTAAAAGTGAACCCAACTTCACAGGAACCAGAAGAAGTTCTCAAGCCATGCTTGCTCCTCCTGTTTCAGAGCTTCTGCACCCAAAGGTTTTGCCTGGCTCCTTTTATCCATGGCCTGTTACCCATGTCTGCAGGGGCTCCTGTACACCTGTCCTGACACCACAGCACAACAAACTGGATGCTTAGGCAGTGTTTGGTGTTTGCACTTGACCCAGCCATTGAATTTGGGCAAAGGTGAGGGGTAACCATTGCTCTTTGTCATTGCACTCACTGCAGCTGAGCAGGCAAGTGGTTTAGGTGGCTTCAGGACTAGTCATAGATCTCAGAAAAAGAGTTCTCACTGATGGCAGCAGCAGCTTGTGAAGGTGTTTTCCAGATGTGCTACAGATTTCCTGTTTGCTACTGGTTAGGATCCTATTTACCCCTTGTTTCCCCTTGGAGGAGCAGAGATGGTCTGTCTCGCAGGAAGTGATGAAGCTCAGCTCTGTAACACCTGTACAGCCCAGCAAGCCACAGAGCTGCAGATGCCACAGCACAGGCCACTCCTTGAAACAGTCCCTTTGGTAGAAACGCACAAAGACACTTGAAATTGTTGAATGTTGGAAGCAGAAATCCTTTTGGCCATCGCTGTGGCAGTGGTAATCCTAAGGAGCTCATCCCTGGCTTTAATGCAGATCCCAGATGGCTCTTGAGTTTTCCACCACTGACCTGCTTGATTGGTTTTCTCCAGCTGCTGCTGTCCTCTGAGCCTCTCCCAAGCAAAGCAAGGTACCTGTGGCTCGCTGCAGCCTGGCATTCTGGCAGGATAACTGCACTGCTTTTCCTCGAGCACTTCCAGCCCTGGGCTAACAACAAGCACCAACTGGTACTTATCTTCCAAGGAAACCTTTGCTCCTCTGCTGCCTATGTTGTGTGTCTTGTGTTGCTCTAAAAACTGATGGATTTTCCTCTTTTCCTGTAAAATGACAAATGCAAAGTTTTCCTGTCTGCACCATGTCATGATCTTCACTTTCTATGCAGTAGCCCAAAAAGTGGAGCTCAGCATCCCTGTTTGGATACAGGGAAGTGACTAAATACCTGTTTCTGTCTGTCCTGTGTGGCAGTACAAGCAACAGCCTAGGGTGTGAAGCAAGAGAAATGCAGCCTGAGTTATTCCTGTTTTCACCTTGGGTTTGCTTAGGACATCTGTTATTTTTCCTTACTGTGCAAGCTGTACAAATACACTGCCCTACCTGAAGTCTGGCTTGGTAAAATATGCAATTAACTGTTTGTGTTACAAATATGCCTCCTTTTGTGTATATGTATATATTCCAATTAAGATTGCTGAGATCAGAGGAAATGCTTGAGCCAGCATCTTCACAGTGAAAGCTGGTGCTCCCAAAGCTCCTAACTCTCTGCCCATTTCTCCTGTTCAGGCAGCTCAAAGCTTTTTATAGTGCACACCCACAGAAAGGTGAAGTGAAAAAAGTCTGTCACCCTTTCTGATGCCTGCTTGGATAAATGGGCATAGTTTGGAGGGATCCCATCCCACCACAAGTTAGTTGGGACTGTGGATGCGGCTTTGTCCTTAGCCCTGAAGCAGGACCTCCTGGGCTGGGGGAGCAAAGAGGCCCTGATGCCTGCTTTCCACAGGCTGTGGGCTCACAGGGCAATGCAGGCATTGGGCAGAGAGGAAACTTTCTGGGAAGAGAGGTGTTGAATTTAATCCAGACAGTGTCCAGGCATCAGGAGAGCAGTAGGGGCTGTGGGGAGGATAAGCCAGGTTTGCACCAAAACACCAAAGGACCTTCCTGCCCCAGCAGCTCTCTGTGGGATCATTGACAGGTGCCCAACCCAGCACAGAGCTCTCCTCCATCCTTTGTGGGCAGCTCAGGGGCACTTGCTGCTTTTTGAAACCCCAATTCTCTTTACAACAGGAGGTATTTTAGCTGACAGGACCTTTTCCCCATGAAAAATAAAAATCTTTGTTAAAAACAGACTATCACACCAGGGGAGGCTGGACACTTGTAGGGCAGTGGGGTTTGCTGCCATCCCTTTCTCACCATCTGCCTCCTGGCAGGAGCAGTGGGCTGGGAGTGGGTCTCAGCTCTGCCGCGCTTGGGTGGCTCCCAGTTTTGGCAGTGGGTTTGTGTGAGACTCCTCTGGCTGGAAAAGCCCTCCCTGGGTGTGAGTAGCCTGGCTTTTCCCTGTTTCAGCAGGGCTCCTGCTGCCATCTTTTTGGAATGGGAAAGCATCCAGGTGCTGACACCAAGCTGACCTCCTCTTGCCCTGCTGCAATCAGAGTGATCACTCCACCTGCGGCCACTGCAACTCTGCACATCATGTTCAAGCCATGAAATCACAGCCCCACCCTGTTTGGCCACGGGCCTTCCAACCACAACAGCTCCCAAGCACCTATCTAGTACCAGGCTGTGATCCTGGAGTTTTGGATACTTACCTGGGGAAGCAGAGCTGGGACGCTGCTTCAGCCAGGAGCACTCGTCGTGCTCTAAGGGGATCTGTTTCCAAAGCATGGAGACACTGCCAGCAAGTCCTTTCCAGGGGCAGGAAATTCTTGTTCTTGGGCTCCCCCAGTATTGTTTTATACGAGAGGCTTTTGGCAGCACGAGGCTGAACTCACTGCCCTTGAGGCGAGGTGCTGCAGGACACCTGTCCTGTGCTAGGAAAAGTGTCCCCTGGGCTGGTGGGAGCTCTGGTCTTTGCATGGTGGCGGCGGATGGAAGCAGGGGATGGCCCCAGTCACTTCAGCGGTACAATACGATTTACAGCAAGCACATTTCTCAAGACATCTATGGGGACAGAGCTTCAGTGAACATCATATATACACAGACAGCAGAGGGGGCTGGCTTGGACCCTCCACTACTGCAAAGCAGTCACGGATGGAATCTCGGAGTGGGAAGAAAGTACCACCGGTTTGCTTTCACATCCTGTACATGTATCTATGAATAGCTCCTTGGCATTTGATGTTCACAGCCAGCGTCCTTTAACAGCGAGCATAAAAAGGAGGCAAAACGTCTTCAGCGACCTCCCCCTGGGAGCAGAGGGAAAGCAGTACCTCCCCCTCCCTCGCTTCAGCTGCCTGCCCAGGTGCCACCTTCGCCAAGGGTGTTTCCTTGTCCTGGCACCCTCATCCTCCTCGTTGGCCGCCCACTGCACGCTGGCCGGGACCAGTCCTAAGCCAAGCCGTGCTTGCCTCATCTCCGCTGCTCGGGGCCATCAGTGCAAGTCTGCGCCGGCTGCTCTGCATCTCCGCTCCGCTGGACGGGCAGGGGAACCGACGGACACAGGGAGACAAAACAAAGGGAGAAGAAGAGAGACAAAGGGTAATGAAAAGGTCCGTGGCCCACGGCTGCCAAAGGAAATCTCTCGCCGTGTTTCTCTGACCATACTTGTCCCAGCCACTACAGCTGCTGTGGGATCCCCTGTTCCTTGTAGCCTGTGAGGAGGGAGGGGAAGGGAACATGATTAGAGTTAATTCCAAATGAGGACCCTCGGTGAGGCTCAAGCAAGCCACGAGCCTGGTTTACCAGGAGTGGCAAAAACCACATGGGAAAACAGGAGGGCTGCCACCTTCCCCCTCGTGGCCAGGCAGCCCTGGGCAGCCACCCTACCCTGCTTTGGCCAGCAGCTGCCTGGTACTGCCACCTTCCTGGGCATGGCCATGTGGGTGCTGACAGCCAGCCCTGCTGCTCTGGTACCCACCTGCCACCAGCCTGGCACAGGCACCTCTGCTTGAAGAGATTGTAAAGGCACAGCAGGTACCAGTGGTCACCAATTCTAGCCCAATAACCTGAAGTTTTTATGCAGTGTGTTTTTCTTCAGTACAGGGGAAAATGGATGCCGTTGTATCCTGCTCCAAAGACAGCTGTTGCCAAGCCCTACCCTGGTAGGTTGTGCATCCGACACACATCTCTCCTTGGGATCTGCTTGTGTTTGAAACTTGTACTCCCAGAGCACTGCCAGCTCCTGCCAGGTAGGAGCAGGTTGGTTTCCTCTCTCCATCTTCTTTGTCCCCATGCTGGCTTTTGCTTACAGCACTCCCCAGCAGCGACTGATTGGAGCTGCAGTTTGCACAGGTGAACAAACACCTCTTGGAGGAGGAGGGGAATGCCTTGAATTAGAGGCTGACATGTCAGACACAGACCTTGGGATGCCTCTAATGATATTCTCACTGCCTGGTTCTGCACTTGCTTTGCTCCAGCCCGGTAGAATTACAGGTACTTTTGTTAGGCACAGCAGCCATCCAGTGGGCCTGGAGGAAACTGATTTTTTCAGCAGCAAGACCAAGGAAACTGTCTGTATCCCTGTTCCTTCACGCCACTTCCTCTCCCTGAGGCCATGAGGTGTGATGCACTTCTCAGCCAAGACAGCAAAGCTCTTGGGGTCCCCACATGGATGTGGCAAGGGCTCAAGCAGCCTGTCCTGCTGCTTGTCACAGCTCCTTGGGGTCCTGGGACCCCAGATTATTTACTGTCCTGCACACAGCAGTTGCAATCTGCAAATCCCAGAGGGGACAGCTTTGTCCCCTGGGGAGCCTAGGGCAGGGAACGGCACCTGCAGCTTCTGTGCTAGTACAGGATGATGAGAAAAATACTGGATTTTTTTAATGCTTTCCTAAGTGGCTGCAATGACTGCACCAGAAGCTTTCCCCACTTTCTTTTCAAGAGAAGCTGGACTTGTTATTCTGACTGTAACAATGCAAAAAAAATCTCCTTATTAAAGAAGCAAACTTTCCTTGCAGTGCTTGCCACAGTGAAAACCTTTCAACTAAAATACTTTTCTAAATCTGGAGGAGTTTTTTTTCTTAGCTTAAAAAACATAAGTAGCCTGTCATTTTTATATTTTGTATTTCAAAGAAGTCTGATATTTCATATCTCAGAAGAATGCTCAACTTTTCAAACACTTTTCCATTTATGCTTTGTAATATTTCTTTCTAATCCTTATGTTAGGCTTTTTTAAGTCCCTTATAAAAACTGAACACAAAATACCAGCAGGTGCCAGAACCCCTGTCTTTAAGGGACTTTTTGCTGAACTAAGAATTGACTCCAGTGAATTAACTTTGCTGTACTTTGGAAAAAATCCACACATTCTCCCAGGTTTGGCAGCCTGGACCTCCTGCTGTTAAACAAGCACAGGGGACAGAATAATGACACTTAACTGAATTTCTGCCTATTGTGTGCAGCTGAAAAGAAGTACTCTAATCTCTTTTAAATAGCTTTTTCTAGGGGGTAAAATGATGATTTCACATGCATTTATGTTTTAAGTGTGAGTCAGCTTTGAAGGCAAGGTGAGCTGGCTGGAAACTTGTGATTTGGGCTTGTCTATGGCATCGATTTAATTTGTTTAGGGAGCAGAGTTAAGAAAACCAAACAAACCACCCTATGGACCAGAAAGGTGGGGCCTGCTTTAAATCTTTAGCTGAAGTAAGAGTAACTTACTTATACAGCCATGCCTTTTATTGAGATTGAGAAATATTTTCAGTCTGGCTGTTGGTTGAAACTGGCTGGAAGGAAGTTCCAGTGGCCAAGCCTGTCTCTTTACATGACCATAAGCCAAAAAATGACCCGTGCTATGATAAACTTGCTGTTACAATACTTCAGACTTATCAAGTAGTTTATATGTGAAAAGAGTTATTGCATTTCTTGCATAGGAATAGCTGTTCTGTATGAAGCAGCTTTACATTAATATGCCTGCAATAAAATTGAGGTGCAATTCTATAGAACAGATAGCTCTGGGTTCAGGATTCAGTGGGCCTGTGCACTAGGTCACTGATTAAATCACGTTTACTTAAAATTGCCCTTCTCCTGTAAACCATTGCATGTAAGATTGAGTCAAAAGGATCCCAGTCTGTGCACAGGCTGTCCTTCTGGGACTGTGTTCATGCAGAGGGTGGCTTCAGGCTGCTCTCAATGCTGAAAAGGGCTCCTGCTGTGCTCCAAGGGTGGCCTTGGGGCATCCCCAGGAGCGTTTCAATGCCGTGTGAAGATTTTCAGCATCCCTGGGGCTGTGCAGCCACAGGACAGACACAGAGACAGTTGGACACACACATGTAAAGGCACATGGCTGGACTTGGGCTGGGAGTGGCCAGCACTGGCCAAAGTGAATTCCAGATGTCCTGCCCTGACCGATGCTCGCTGCTCTCCATAGGAAACTGCCTTGGAGCGTGAGGAGGAGGAGGAAGAACCGAAACAACTTACCTTGTGAGACTTTGATGGTGAACAAAAGGAGGCAAAGGAACATGAAAGAAAGAGAGAGGGAGAAATGTAACTGTAGACGATATATCTGAAACACATGGAGAACCAGAAGAGAATGAACAAACTGAGGCTGCAGAGTAAACAGAGAACAGCTGCTCTACCATCAGACATTCACACCAGGGTTAAGCATTTCTTAAAATCCCTGAAGTGGATAATTTCATTTGGGACTCTTGTTTAAAGATACAGGGGGAATCCTCATCTGCTTTTCCAGCCTCAGGCCAGACAGGCTGGATGTGCTAACACCTCTGAGCAATGCCCCCAAAAATCCTTTCCTCCGTGCCATTGGCATTTCACCCACCTGCCATGGGTTTGACTGAAGGGAAGCCACTGACGGAAGGCATCAAACAAGACATCACAGTGTACCAAAGGGCTCATGGCATACCATTCACAGTCCCCAAGTTGGGAAAATTACACCCGAAGAGTTTTTGGCAGCTTCCCTGCTCAGTTTGCTCGTGCCCACAGGTAATTCACAACCACAGGATGCATCAGCCTGTCTGGATGCTGCCAACACTGGTGCTATTTAACATTTCTACAATGTTTTAAGAACTTGTCCCACTGCTGCATTTGGTAGGAAACTGCAAGAAAGGGTATTTTAACTACTTTCCTCAGGCCTAGTTTGAGGGACAGCTCTTTTCAGATTTTTTTTTTAAAGTATAATAGGTGTAAGCAGGCAGTTTGTCCTTGGAATTTTCTTCATCTCATGAAGGGTTGCTGGTTGTTTTGGGCCTCCTGCTCATCCTTCCTCTCCAGGACAGCTGTGTTTCCTGCCCTAGCAGGGGCCCTGCAGAGCAGAGAGGCTCAGTGATGCTATCCCTTGGAGCCCGAGCATACAGTGGCTGTGCAATCATCTGCTGCTGCTTCTGGCAGGGTCTGAACAGAGTAATTAGCAAAGGAGTGACAAGGATGGCATGATTACAGGTGAGTTCTCACTACTGGCTGGCAATCAGCCCCAAGATTCTCCATCCAGTGAACCTGAGGGCAGCCAAACACATGGTTCGTTCAGAGACCGAAAGCTGAGGGAGAGCTTCCTTCAGAAACCAGGCTTGGCTTCCCAGCTGCATTCAGCAGAGGCAAAACAATGCCTGGACAAACAGTCCCTGACTTGTGCGCCCTGTGCCACGTCAGTGTGACATTACTGTTACTTCTCTGGCATTTCTGTCAAGAAATGGCACACAACCTTTTATACCAGGCTCTGAGCAGGCGGGGACTTCCTGGAAAAGCTGTTCCGCTGTGTTCATTCTGCACAGTGGGGCTAATGAAGGTGTGGGCTGGGGACAAGGTGTGCCTGTAGCTCAGGGAGCTTTGCCTGGAAAGCCTTAGGAGGTTTGTTTTCCACTTGGCTTTGGCTGGCTAATTAGCTCTGGTTTGCCTCAGCTCTGTTCATTGTCCCTGCAGAGCTGGCGAGGGGTTCAAGGAGAGCACACTGCAGCAGGGCTGCCCAGCCATTTTTTGGCAGAAGAATTAAGTGCTCCCTTATAATTTTACCTTTGCCTTCAGACACCAGGTAAAGCAGAGGACAGTTCCCAAAGCCATGTGGCTGCTTAAAGAAGATATCTCTGGTGTCCAGTGGGGCCAGCTGGCACTTCATTTAAATTAGCAGCGAAAATACCCTGTGCTGTGGTGATGCCAAAAGTAATTAAGTGTGACAGCAAAACTGCATTCAGTTTATCTTCCTTTTGGGATATTATCCTGCCAAAGGGCACCCTAGAGGAGATGAGGGAGAAGAGGACCCCCAGGTCAGTAAGTTTCTTGCTGTATCCCACCTTGTCCCTGACAGACATCGGTCTACCCACACTCGGAGTCTTCCAGGGACAAAGAAAACAGATCCTGCTATGCCACCTCTGCAGCATTTTGACCTTACTGGAGGAAGAATGTCTTCTAATTTCCACACAGGTCCTTCCTGATGTTATTTAAGTCTGTCTTAGGCTGAACTGCTGCCCTGTCACAGAGCCTGCTGAACACCTTCTCCATCAACATGCCCTACTATCTTATGGTTCTCTGGACTCTCCAGGTTTTCCACTTGAAATACAGCATCCAGAGTTGCCCACAAGCCTCACCCCAGCTTTATGCCTGCAGAGAAAGGTGATGGGATCATCAAAAGCCCTACAAGCCCACTGCCTGTGTGGTGGTTGTTCCCTCTGCAGCAATGTTCCCCCTGTGCTGCTTGTGACTCACTGGAGCCACCAAAAAACAAGTTGTCCCCTGGTGTTTATGCAGTCGATTAACCCTTCTGTAGAGTCTTGGGCTTGTCCCTGCTGAGTAGCACTTACTGTTTCCAGAGCACTCCTGTGCCTGGTGTGGGTGTGGGCACTGCCCTCGCTGTGCCTGCCGCCCTCGCAGCCAGCGCTGGTGTGCAGCTGGGGAGCCTCTTCTCCAGCCCATCCTCCAGCCACGAATGAAAATACTGAGCAGAGCTGGATTCAGGAAGGACCTTTCAACACTCCTCTCTTTATCTCTTCCCAGGTCAAGAAAATCCATTTAGAGGAAAGTTCTCAAGTGCATTTTCAAGCAGGCCACGTCCCCCTGGCTTGCTGGTCAGAATGCTGTGTGAGATAGTGTCAGCATCTTTAGGTTAGGAGGGATGGCTGACTGCTGCCTCCTCACATTAACTCCTCTGCCACCGAAAGGAATCAAGCCAGTCTGACACAACTCACTCTGGACAGACCCACAGTGACTTTGTGAGGGGGGTTTTTCATGCATTTTCTAAATGCATGCGAGTCACTTACTTGATTACTTCTTCCAGAAACTGAAGTATACCTGATCGGCCTATAATTCTTCTCCTTCTTCCCTCATTAAGGACAGCGTGCCATTATCCTCAGTCCAGACTCACCCTTTCCAAGCCTGGGAAATAGCACTAGAAGATGAAAAGCTGCAAGGAGCCTCCTGTTAAAAAGGCCCGTGGATGTGGCTCTTGAGGACATACTTCAGTGGTGGACATGATGGTGATGGCTTAAGACTTGGACTCAATGATTTTGGAGGTTTTTTCCAACCTCAGTGATTTTATGATTCTGTGGTTCTAACTCCCTACCTACTCTCTACCAGCTAACAGAGAGGCAGGCCCAGATCCAGGGAGTGAGGTGATTATCCCTTAGGGAAAGCCTGAGCAGAGTTCCTGATCCTCAGCTGCTTCCCACCTCCTCTTCACACCTAGCCCTCACCAGCTTAGACAGGACCTGCTGTGTCCTGCCTCTAGCACGTCCAAACATCCCTCACAGGGACACATGGGATTGACCATTTCAAGGCAAGGGGAGTAGAGGTGGGCAGTAGATTCACACCTTTTTAACTATTTCCCATCTGCATGCAAATTCAAGTTGCAGTGGTGTACAGTTTCTGTCCAGTGCATCTGATGGTTTGCATCCAAACAAAACCGAGCCAAAGCAAACTGGAAATGTTCTTACTTGAAATGTCTTATTTCCTGCATTTGAAACATGGTTTCCTTCTTAAGGTTTGTTGGTTTTTTTTTTTTAATATTATAACAAGAACCAACCACTTTGGGTCTGGCAGGGCTGTTTGATCCAGGTAAGAGCAACCAATCACTTTATTCCTTGTTTCAATTAAGTTTTTTCTTTTTTTCTCCATCAACCAAGAGCTGCTGCATTTAGCCACTACTTTCTCTGCATGGCAAGTAAACCTAAAAGCAGATAATTAATGAGATGGCAAGAAACTGCCAAGGACTGCAGCTTGTCAGATGCTGCTGGTGAAACAAGACATGTTGACTCCTCTTGCCATTCTCTACTACCACCAGAGGGATGAAATACTGCTGCTGTGCCTGGGGGGGACCTCTTGATCTGAGTGTTCCCATCACATGCTTCTCATCCATCCTCTGCCTCCCAAACTAGTGGAATCCAGTCAGATGTGGAAAAGAGTGTTCAGGGGACACTTCCAAGCTGTATGGTTTTCCCCAACAGTGGAACTGGAGAAGACCCTGCCAGTAAGACCCTCCTGAGCACCAACCCCTCTGGCTAGAGAGCAGGGCTTTGGAGCAAAGCAAGTCACAGATTCAGTGGTGGTTCTTTATAGGGGCAGATGCTTTTCTGACTCTCCCCACTCCTGCAGAAACAGGTTCTGACAGACAGCGACCTGCACAGGGTAGCTGCCCCACAGAGGAAGAGCAGAAGAGTTTATGGTTATGAACATGCACTTCTGGCATTGCACACAAATCTGGCAGGTTCTTAAAGACACATCACATGTGTACACCAGCTCACAATTTAGCCTCAGAAATAACCTGCTCTGCAGGTACATCTGGAAGGAAATGTGGTCGGTGGTTTGCAGGGTAAAGCAAAGAGCAGTACTGCCTTCATCCTGAGGAAAGCTTTTGTTTTGCACATGTTCAGGTTTTTAATACCCATTGTTTGCTCTGCATGGGGACTGCCTTAACTGAAGCTGGCTCAGAAATTAGCAGGTGGTTTGGTGAAAGGCTTTAACCCCTAGGTTTGGCAGCTGAAAATGTGCACCGGTTTCCTGCCTTTTTTTTTTTTTCTTTCCAATTTCATCCATTTTGTCTTTAGGCAGGTTCCTGGCAACTTCCTGAGTTCCTCTCTCCCCCTCTGTCATGCAGCCACAGATATTGTCAGCAGAGATGACAAAGTGCAGCCTCTTCAAACTAAAAGGCAAAAGCTGCTGGTAAGATGGTCCCTGGGAGAAGGGCTTGCCTTGGGAACTGCCTGTTCTGTCAGCCTGAAAGATCTCAGGCCTGTTTGGTTTGAGGTCTTGCCCACTGGCTTCTGCCAACCTCTGGAAAGGGAGTGGGGTCTTGCAGATGCCACCAGCACCCTGAGCTCCGTGTTGCTTCTGGTTTTCGAGGTGAGATGAGGCTCAATTCTCTGCACCAGGATACAGGAGATATGACACAACATTTACACCAGTGAAAGCCTCAACCAGATGAAAGTTACCTGTGTTCTGGAATGGTAGCATCTACTAACTGGTGACTTAAATTATGTACATTTAAAACAGGATTCTTCTTTCCTTAATTAATGCTTTACTCAACTCAAAGGGTGCATGGGACATAATTCTAGGAGCAGCTAAACACTTCTGTCTCGGCCTAAGAACTTGGTCTGAAACATGAAAAAAAACCCCAAAACATTGGGTAAATGTATCCTGGGGAGGAGAGGGAAGGTCCAGGAGAGTCCCCAGGGCTTTTCTGGGGACAGTTGGCCCTGGGAGCAGAACTGGCCTAGCAAGAAGGTCTCACTAACCACAGATTTGCAGCCAGGCTCGCAAGGAAGGGCTTTCTTGTTCAAATGGATGTGACCAGGGCAGAAGGGGCTCCAGACAACAGAGTTCACAGCGCTCGCCCTTCCTGCACGTTCCATTTCATAAAAGGAAGTTCCTGACCCACGTGCTGGGATGGGAGACTCTCCCAGATATGTGACATGGCCCATTCCCACTGCCTCCTCGCAATTTCTCTGCCTGGTGTGTTTCTCACGGACTTGCAGAACCCATCCTGCGGCTCCTCCTCCCTCCAGTGCAGCCCAGCGGCTTGCGGGGACGTGACGTGGGACCCAGTAACACGGAAGGGAGAAGTCGGGAGGGAAGGGGAAGGTGCACTGTACTTACTTGCAAGAATGACCATGTCCATGCCCCAGAATATACTCATGATCCACCCCACCATGACAATGGCGGTGAGGATCTGGATGAGGGCGGCGGCGATGTTCAGCCAGAAGACGCAGCACATGTGCCGGTCAGGGAGGTCGGTGCGCGCCCCGCAGAGCACGGTGAACGCCGACACGAACGTGCCTGGGGACAGAGCAGCAGCACAGCACCCAGTGAGAGCCACGGCCTCCCGACGGGTCACTCCCTTCACGCCTGCTCCCCTCACTTCCTATGCTGGAAGGGTGGGAAAAGCACGCCCTGGGTTTTGGGTCCTTCACCCCACCCCAACAAAAGCCACTTCTGCACTGCGAGGGAGTGCTGTGTGTCTGTGGAAACACCTGTGACTCTTGGGGAGAAACACTTACTGCACAGCAGCTCTACAAAGGAAAACCAAGCCCAGAGTTAGGGCAGGACTCCCTCTAGAAATCTCTAATGGTCTGGCAGCCTCTTAATATTGGGAGGAATGACGGATTTGTCTTTACAAACAAGCTGTGGGTCTGATAGATAAAACTAGCACTGAGAGATAAAGGAAGCAATGGGAAGGATTCCGCTGAATGATGAGTGGAAAAAAAGTATTTGCCTCACAAACAAACTGTAGGTTTGCTGATAAATGAAATTGGATATTGAAAGATGAAAGAAACAGTGGGGAAAAACCCACAAATTCCTTAAGAATTAAAAATTAAAAGGGAGGGTTATACATTAGAGAGAAATCTTAGGTATCAGGGAAGTCCGTATCTCTCAAGTATCTCAGCCAACGGGGAAAGAGAAAGGGAAATGTGGCCAGGAAATTAGGATAAAAGGGAGACTGCATCCTCCAAAAGTTTGAGAGACCCCCGGGTCTCACGGAAAGGCCTCTTGGCCTTTTCTTTTATTCAAATAAAGTAAAAAGACTCCTCTATCTCCTTTTTGGACAAACCTCTGGTGTTTGTGGATTAATTTTCATAACACTATGCACAAATACTGCTCTAGAAGGAGGAGACACAAAAAAAAAGAAAGGAGTGGCACTGCATTTTTGCACAATGCTTTCCCCAGTCACAAGCTGCTACCTTTAACCAACCAGAAGTAGCCAAACTTCTTAAAGTGCTGGAGCCAGGGGACCTGGTGTGGCAACCCTTGGCTCTGCTTGTGACAAACTTACAAACCTTACAACCATGCTTCAGATTTCCTAAAATGTTTTGGATGAAGGATCTTGTTTATGTATGAAA
Source organism: Thryothorus ludovicianus (assembly GCA_013397245.1). NCBI lineage: Eukaryota > Metazoa > Chordata > Aves > Passeriformes > Certhiidae > Thryothorus > Thryothorus ludovicianus. The sequence goes on from VZTB01004761.1 coordinate 1,319,379, forward strand.
ATTAAAGCTGGGGAAAAAAACAAAAGCCTGCACTGCAGGAGCCTTTCACAAAGATTCTTCCTAAATTTATGCTCCTGGCTGAGGCAGATTTTTTACTTTTAGCTGATATGTGGTGCTCATGGCTGGCTGCAACTCACAGCTCAGGGAAGCCTTGTCTGTCCCACAATGAACATGAAGAAATACAGACTATGGGTAAGGAGCAGAAGAAGCAGTTCCTGGCTCCTATAAAATATGAGCTGTTGGCCAGGAGGTTCAGGCACCTTATCTAATTATGGATTTCAACACCTCTTAGCATTATGAATTGTCTTAGGGTTTTTCTAAAACAAATACAGCATTGATAAGGTAAGTACCATGATTGTATTGGATAACACAGTTCTGTGAAATGCCTTCTTTCATCAATATCTTGAATTAAAATTATGCTTTCTACAAAAACTGCCTTTTTTCCTCTTAAAGGATGGAAGCCTGCAAACAGCCTGTAAGATATGAATGAATGAGCACATCTTCAGTGCACATGAGTGCCTTGTTGAACTCAGGGGAAGGTGGGAGTCCCTTGGTTTGACTGAAGACAGGGAAAAAACACTCAGTTTACACCCTTGTAGTAGATCTTATCAGACCAAGAGAGTAGAACCATCTGTTTAGAAGCGAAATACCATTTTGTCCTGCGCTGCTGGGGAGGTGGAAAACAGAATCTCTTTCTTTGCTGCCTCTTCCTCAGTGGGTCACAAGGATAACAGGCAGTAGAGATGCCAGAATGCTGGGGAAGGCTGGCTACAACCTATTTTTAATCCTGCCACCCTCTGCAAGCTTCAATTCCAGTGTCTTCCTAGCACTCCACCAGCTTCTAAAACCTTGCTCGTCTTCCTGCCACTGGCTGGATCCAATTTCTTATTCCCACCCCCTCCCTGTGGCACCTGCCAGAGCTGGGCATGGAGCAGGCACGGAGGGACAGCGGGAGGACAGCCCTACAGCAGAGCATCACTGCCAGGGACACGGGCAGCATCTTCTGCATGAGAACCACCCCTGAGCTTCCTCCTTTGGCTTTCACAGGTGAGGTTTCATCCCCTTATCCACAAAAACAAAAGAGTCTGCAGAGAGGAAAGGAGAAGTCATTACAATCCCAAAGGGTGTTGTGTGAGTCTCCCCATAGCTGTCTTTTGCTCTGTGGCATTGTCTTCCACGTCTTTTGTGTCCCCTGTGTGGGATTATGTGACATTTCTGCCTTGCTTCACCCACCTTTTTTTTTCCTTTATAGTTATGTCAAAGCAGAAGGAAGCCTGGAATATTTCCCTCATGCTTCCTGAAAGTGTTGTCTTCAAAATCACACCACGGCACTCTCTGAGATGAAATATGGATTGAGGCAAGATCAGAGACTGAGTGTTTATATTTTCCCATCAGGATGCAAAATCTTGCCAAGTGTAAATGCCTGTCTCTTTTTAAAATGAAAATCTTGCCCTCTTGCCTTACCTTTAACTCTTCTAAGATGTGTTACAAAGAAAGGTCAAAAATGAGCAATAATTCTTAAACTACAGCTTCAAATCCTTCCAGTGAAGCTTTTAAGATATTTACATCATTAGAGCAAGGTGCTGAATTAGCCAATTAATGCCCTAAATATCAAAGTGACTAAGCTAAAGTTTAGTCCCATTCAGAAAGGAATAAAGCTAACAAAGCATTTAAGTGTCCTCCTCTGGACTGGGAATGGATACAGAAACTGGGATTAAAATCTCATGAACCTTGGCTTCTGATTCCTCTTCAGGCCACTTTCCTACTTATATGGGAGCCAACTCATTTTCCCAAGGTCAGTGCATTTTCTTTATTATTTATGATTTAGCCAATCTTTGGGAGCTTGCTGGCATTTTTGAATACAAGACTTTAGCCGTGCCAGCAGGCATAGGATGGAAGTGTTTTTCCTCCACTCTACATATGCCTGAGAACGTGAAGCAGGAGTAAGAGTCTTAAATACTTTTGCCAAAGTAGATGTTTTCCCCTTAGGAAGCCATCATGGCTACACACTGCCAAATAAGGAATTATTTGCATCTGGAAACAGAGAGGTGGAGAGGAGGAGGAGGAGAAGAAAGGCAAGCAAGCTGTATCTGCCACCAGGCTGCCTCAGAGCTGGGGCACCAAACCATTTCCCTCCCTGACCAGCCATCCAGACACTTGAATCCCTACAGCCCAGAAATCCTAAAGCTGCGATGCCAGCCGCTGGGGTGGTATTGGCCAGATAAATCAGCAGTCCAAAAAGGTCTCAGGTTGTGAGTGCAACCAGCAAACACAAACCAGTAACCCCACAAGCAGATGTAAACTGAGCACCCACCCAGTTATGCCAGTATACCATAAGTAAGCATTTCTTCTGTCTACCCAAACAGCAATGAAATCTGGGCTTATTCTAAATCATGAATTATTGTGGCCTCTTTGGTGACACAGGAGAGGTGATGAAGATGTCCTGTCCTGTTTTTCATGAGTCTGTTTGTTCAGCAATCACCCGGCTGAACTGTAGAGCCCCTGCTGCACCCAAAGGCAGCAAGTACCAGGGGCTGGGCAGAGGGATGGGTGGGAACTGAGCATTGCTCTTCTGGAGCAGCTGGGAGGCAGAGGGTGCAGGCACCATGTGCAGCGAGGCTCTGAGGGGGTGTGACACCGATCTTGTTCTTCAGACTCGTCTCACTTGGGGCAGTGTCTGCCAACTGGGGCACCCACATGGTACTGGGATGGAAAAACAGCCCCTGGGAGCCTCTGCTTGCTTTGGCTGTCAGCACAATTGGAGTATTTTTAGATTGCACCAGTAAATATAGAAAGACGTTTGTTTCCAGCAGTTTAACCCATTGAGCATGAAGGGGATGTGTTATCTGCAGAACAACACAATTAAATGAAGGGGCAAAGGAGAGAGTTCTGCCTTCTCTCTCCTCTCTGGTCTGTTGTCATACAGGATAAAGTCCCCTCTCTGATGTCTGCTGGTACCTTGGCAGCCACAGCCTTCCCAAGCTGGTTCCTGGCCTCACAGAGCACAGTCAAATAGCATGAAAGGGATAGTCTGGGTTTTTCCTTTTTGAGCAAAACCTTACGCCCTGGAGAGGGCTCTCCTGGTTTCCTATTGTTGGAGTCACTCATCCAGGGTGGAGAAAGGCATGAGGTCAAGACCATGGCCTGTCCTGAACAGTCTCCTCTGTGTTATCTGAGTGCAGAGGGGAAGGTGTTAAGGAATGCCTTAAGCTGTAGGAGAGTAGTTTTTCCTCTCCTGTTTTTACAAGAAAGCCTATCCTGGGCACTCCTGCAAGAGCTTTAGTCAGCCATGGAGCTTGGCACGTTTCATGTGGAGGACCAGCTGTGATGGCACCTTCCCAGGAACATCAGAAGTGGGAGCCTGGTTGGAGCCGGAAGGAGCTGGGACACTGATGGCCACAGTGTAAAGGGAAGTAACTTGAGCATGCAGACATTTTAGTGGGCTTCCCACTGACTGCCAGGTATCCAAGATTTCCCAGAAGAAAGCATCTCTGCTGCAAGGAAATCACATCTGATGAGCTCGTACAGGTGGAGGAACAGCAGAAACCCAAATTACTGCAATCAGGGGCCACATGTGGAGATGATGATGGTGATTCTATGATGCTAATGATTCACTACCCTACAAAAGCCTGGGAGACACCGAGGGGAGTATTTTTCCCTCTTCCTGAAAGCCTGGAGATTGTTTAAGACATTCCCCCATAGCGCTGGGAGTAAATAAGGCAGAATTATGGTGCCTTCTTTCCTGCTCCCAGAGAGAAAAAACAGGACCACATCACACCTCAGGAGCTGGAGCAAAGCTGCAGGAAACACATCGCTGGAAGCAAGTGCAGGCAGAGATGGGAACAAACTTGGAGGTGTCTGTGGGAGCAGGGCTGTTGGATCATCACGGGGAGATGTAATTAAGGAGTGTGTGTTTTGTGGAGATGAGCTGTACCCGTGTATTGTGTCAAGGGAGCAGTCTGTGGGGGGACACGTCTGGTGCATGTTTTTGAATTTTCTGAAATAAAATTATTATTAGCTGTCATTAAACAGTGCTGGCAGGTACATGAGGCAGATGTTGTGGATGTGCTGAAAATTCATGAGATGTGCTGGCTCTTGCTCGTGTGAGTCAGAAAAAGCTGTGCAAGAATGGTTATAAGGATTGCACTCCTTGCCTTGGTGTAACAGTGAGTAGGGTATCTATTGGTAAAGGCATCCTTGGCTCCCTAATGCCATTAAACAGTTTTTATCTCTAGTTAGAGCTGTAAAGAGTTGTTTCAGGTGTGGAGGTGATGCCTTGAGGAGCTAGAACAGAGGCTAGACAGAGTAAAGAATAAAGTGGATATTTATTGAGGTGCCTTCACACCCTGGCAATACCAGTGTCACAGTGTCCAGGTGACTCCAAGATGGAAGCAAAAGAGGACTTGGTCACAAGAGCTCACATTTTTATATGTTTAGTTCATTTGCGTACAAAAGTGAACTGTCCAATTAATAGCCTCTAATTATGAAATTATTTCATCCTCCTTGCTTGCTTGCCCGCCCTCCTCTTTTCACATTGTTTATGCTTTGGGCCTGAAGTTTGAAGAGATTGTCCTTGAGTCCCCAGCTGGAAAGGGATTTTTTTTTTTTTGTCTTCACCTTTAATAAAAAATTAAAAGCTGCACACCATAGCAGCACAGAAAAACTTAAAACTTAAGGCATCAGAGGCCTCTCATGCTTGGCATCAATCCACTGCCAGCTGTAGCCCTTTGGGTTGTGATGAGGGAATCCACTAAACCTTTCTTAAGGAAGGGATAAGGCACTATCTTGATACTCAGCACCATTCCCCCCTCTGCTTAGGTGGGCAGAGCTGGGCTGTGGAAGGGACACTATTAACAAGGTGATAAAATAGAGTAGCAAAACATTAATGTTCAGGACGACGATCTGCTGAAGTTTCCTCCAGCAGACAACTGTTTGTGTCATTGCTTGAGGAAACAGATGCAAAGTAAAATACCTTGGAAGCATTCTGGCCAGTGTGAATCCTCACGAGTGTCCCCAGTCTCCACCTGGCTGGATCTCACTGGGGCTTGGGCTGCATGAGAGAGAACCTGCCAGTGCAGATGTGTCACCTAAAGCCCTTGAGATAAGAGTGCTTTCTCTCCAAGCTTATTGCAGCTCTCTGAGCAGAAAAGACTGATTCAGGAAAACATTTAAGGTTCCTCTGTGTCATTCTCTCTGGTTGTTGCAGCTTGTGAGTGCTGGGCTCTTGTCAGGGTCTCCACTATGCCTCTTCTTCCCACGGCTCTCTCAGAGAGCTGTGATTGCAGGCAGGGGGCAATCAGTGAACCTCTTTGGCTGACAGCAACAGGAGAGATGTGGAGGCTGCAGGGTGCCCTCTTGAGGGAACTGCCCTTTATTGAGTACCTGGCTCTGTGGCCAGCTGTGCTCCTTTGCCAGGGGGCAAATTCCTCCCCAGTTTCCTCAGAGGCACTCCAAGCAAGCAATGGAAGACACCAAGGCGCTTGCCACTCATAAAAACAGATGAAAATCAGTCCACAGGGTTACAGCTGCATTCCTGGAGAACAGCATCCAGCTGGACAGGCTGTGGCCTTCTCCCACTGAGCAGTTTGGGAGTGCTGAGGAGCTCGTGGTGCTGCTCCCATGGGCTGGGCCAGAGCTCAATGCAGGGTGTGGAGCCTGTCACTGACACTGCAATTCCTCATTGGTTACTGGCTGCTGGACTTGCTTCTCTTGGCAAGTGGATGGTTGGACTCAATGACCTTCAAGGTCTTTTCCAACCTCAACGATCCTGCCATACTAAGAGATACGAAGCAGGTAGAGGTGGCAAGACTGCAACACAGTGCTGCAGCACCAGCAAGGCTCAGGTGTCCCCCACATGCAACCTGTCAGGGGTGTCCCCTGCATCCTTCCACTTGTAGTTCCTGTCAGCCACAGAAGTGAGTGAGGCCTGGGTGCAATTACCTGGTTTTGGGTTTTTTTCCTAGAAATAAGCATGTTTTAGACTAACACCTTAAAAGCTCAAGTTTTAGGATAAAGCTTAATTAAACAGCCATGGGCAAGCTTTTTTTCCCTTTCCACTGTCCATACAGACTGAAGTCTGCCCCTGAAAGTATAGTGCGAGGGGGCTAGAGTGGATAGGTGTGTTTAGCAATCTGAGGGGTAAGAAGAGCAGGAGCAGTGGATAGCTTAGGAACCAGGGGGCTTACTTGGTCCCCATTAGAATTAACCACCTGAATCCCACAGATTCAGATCTGCCAGGAGGGGACATCGATGACATCTTGGTGTCAAAGCCATCACCTACAAATGCCAGGTCTTGTGGACAGCTGTGTGAGCCGGAGCAGCAGGAGCCGAAGGGTAGGAGAGGGAGAGGAGAAAGGGAAGGAGGAGAGAGTGGAGGCAGCAAACGTGACAGAACCTAGATGTTGCCATGGAGAGTAGCTCATGAATTTTTCCTCCATGGCCTGCTATTAAAAATGTTTTGTTTAGCTTCTGCCAGCACATTGTTTTTATTTTCCCCTTCCATATCCGAAGGACATCCAGAGGGAATTCTGGCTCCCTCCATTCCCTTTGGCCTCGCTGTGGACAAAAATACACAGTCACTTGACAAGTGAGAGCTGGCACCTGCAATCCTCGTCTCCACAGGGTTTGTTCCAACTCCCAAGCCTGCAGAAGGCAGGCTGGGTACGGGATCAGCTCTCTGGTTTCCCTACACACAAGGGGAATGACCAGCACATCCCGAAGCACCGTGTGCCCATGGCTGATCCCAGCTGTCCTAGCAGCTGGCTGCAGCTCCAGCACTGAGCTCTGCATCTGTTTGTTATCAGGAGCTTTGTGTCATGCGGTCGGAACACGCTTGACAGTGTTTGTGTAGCTTCTACAGAAGACAGCCCACGTGCAAGTAAGACAGCAGTGCCTTTGCATCAAAAATGAGACTTTTCTCGTATTTAATGCTCTAGAAAAAGTTAACTCTTCTAAAAATGCAGTTTTTTAATGAAAACTTCAAAACTTGACTGCAACAAACTTTCACAGACTTCTAGGGCTAAAAATACACAGCAAAATCTTAAATTACATGGAGGGGGACTGCATGGAGGTGAAGTGACTTACTAAAGCTTTAATTATACATGGACCCATCAAAATTATTTTTACTCTACAGCACTGCAATGTTTTGAACACTTAAAAGCAGCCACCCATAAATAGTGAGATTAAAGTACAGCTTATTCCACTGCCAGACATTCCACAGTCCTTGGGTGAAGTTTTCCAGTCCGGTCCTACATTTAATTTTGTTGACTTGATGCATAAAATTAAGGGTGTGCTTGAAGTATTTGAGACTGGAGAATTTCTACTGAACAGTAAAGGCAAGGCCCCACTGCATAATCCACAGAGGTGGAGCAGACCTCAGAATTCTGCCACGGCCTGCTGAATTATCTTCTTAAGTTGCACCTACTTGATTCCCAGACTGAGTTTTTTTCCTCCTCTTGGACAAATGATATAGTTCCAGAAGCACCAACGACATTTTGCATCATGCTTTACAATAGTAAATCAGCCACTGTAGAGAATGTGTAACTTCCCAGAAGTGGGGGGAAATATTCCTACATGGACACCTAGGCATAGGAAATGGGAAAGCTGTAACAAGTAATACCTACCACCTGCAGTCAAGGAGTGTGAATTGCTGGAGATAAGCTCATCAAAGTACATCAGGAGTGGATGACAGTCCCTCTCTATGTTAGACAGGGAATGAAGAGCCAGGGAGGCTGAAGGACCTGCCCCTGGTTCTGCTGCCAGCCAGGGGCACCACTGTGAAAACAACTGAGGCACTGCAGCCTCGCTCCTGCTCAGTGCTTGCTTTTTTTTCTCTGCCAAAGGAATGGAGGGGGGATGTTAATTAATTTGCATTCTTATTTAGTATGCCAGCATTCAGAGAAATAATGCAATTGGCTTCCAATTATAACAAATATAAGGGAAACAAAAGGCATGACCACTGTTTACAGCACAGGGCACTTGGCCAAGAGCTCATCTGACCTAAGTGGACTCATTCCTGCTGCTCTTTAATTTTATCAGCAGTTTAAAAGCTCTTTTTTATGGAATCAGCTCTGCTGTTGGTTTATCTCTATTGTCTCCTGCCATGCAGAACTTTGTGTTTCCATGTCTACTATTAAAGCAGGTACTTATCCCACCTTGTGCTTCCTTCTCCTCCTACCAGCTGCCGGGAGCCCGGGTGTGGATGCCCTGCCATGGCTCCCCCAGTCCCAGGCTGCTCTGCACCCCTCCACTGCAGGGGCCTGGGACCTAAATGAGAGAGGAACTAAGGAGCCGGAAATAATCATCCACTAAACCATCTCATATTTTCAAGACTCTCTTTAAGACTCTGATCCTATGCACAGAAATGGATTTTCTGTTTTCTTGATGTACACCTAGCAACAAACCTCAAGCCGTTCTGTTTTGTGCTGTTGACACAGAAATAATTTGAATCTGGCTTTTCACCCAAACTTGACCAACCTGGAAGCTTCAACAGCAGAATGTCTGGGGGAAGCCCCTCCATATTTCAGAAAGGCCATGAAACCTCCTGCAAGAATGGCTTTCTGATACCTCCAGTTTCTGACGGATGCTGGAAGTAAAAGCTATGTAACAGCAGAAGCATAATGAGGAAAAGGCTATGGATTCTTCTGAGCTTTCACATAGGCTCTTGCCAATTATACAGTGGGGAACTGAAGTTTATTCTTAATTGTCTGTGCCAAGGAAAGCTCTTTCTTGTCAGGCACAGAGCAGGAGGAGGGCATGCATGACCCTCCAGCTCCCACACGAGTTTAGGGGCTTCTGGGTGAAGCCACATCAAACGCTCACTCTCCTTCCTGCCTCTGCCCTCGCACGGGTTAATCAAGTGCCATTAGCGCCCATCTCGGGGAGCTCTAATTGAGCATAAGGCAAGGGCAGGGCTCTCTCCCTCCAGCCCTGCCTGGATGATCCAGCCCGGCAGCCACAGCTCCAGGCAAGGTCTGCAGCTGCTCTGCCTCCTCTGTCTCTCTCTTCAATGCCTTGCAACGAATTCCCCCTTTGAAGCTCCCTAGGAGCAGCTGCTCTGCTCATGGAAGGATGGATTAACCACCTCTAAGATTAACTGAGCAGTGCTCTGAGCTTGCTGTGATACCCTGGAGCCCTTAACTGTGAAGACAAATCATGTTAATTAGGGACTACCAAGACACAAGACAGAATTAATCTTACTAGAGAGTTAGATGGGGATGCAGAGCAATTAGAGGTTATTCTACTGAACAAGGCAGCTGAAATGGCAGAGTAATAAATTGCATCAGCCCATCAAGTACAAGCTATCTTTTAAGGACTAGAGGAATGTAAAACAAAACTGACATAAATGTTCAGAGATCTGCAGTAATAAGTATGCAGAAGACTAACAAAAACACCTTTTCATCTTTTTTTCTTAATCTAGAAAACTCAGTGCACACATTCTATGAGCCAAAGTGTCTCAAGCAGGGACAAATAGGACATAAGAGGATTGCACTCTGTAGCTAAGTGCTGTGGTGCTGTACCCAGGAGTCTGGAATATGATTTCTGAGACCAGAACTCCATCCTGGACTTACAGCTGCTTGCTAAGTAATTCTGATGCTGTAACTTTATTCTTATAATGCCAAAGTAACATTATTAAGGTGTTAATTTAGATTCTGTCAGGAAATTTACTGTCTACCCTGATGGGGCTATATCCTTGTTGTTCTGTTCAGTGCTACCATTAGTCATATAGTGACCAGGTCTTGCTTTTAAAGGACACTTTCCATAAACCCACTATTCTTAGATGAAAGGTAAAGCACTTTACCTACTAAAGTCATTTCAGTTTTGCTGATGTACATAGCATCCAACATATTTAGTAGATGTTGCTTTACACTCTAAGTGTGGCTTTGATACCTCCAGGTGATTCAGACACTTTACAAACAAAAATCTAATTTCATGGTTGTTTACTTGACTGAGAATATCAAGATGTTTTATCCTATTCAGCAAAACCATTAGGGAACATTTCCAACAATACATGCAGCTTTTGCATTCCTTTTAACTGGAACCCCCCACATTACCACCCCTGAGCAGCAGATTCAAGGGATTCTGCAGAAGAGCAGTGTGGAATAAGGAGCACAAGCATCCACACAGAGCTGAGCTGCAGTAACCCACAGCCTCCTTGGTGAAGCTACTGTAATTCTAGAGGTGAAGCACAAAGCCAGAGTGAGCCTCTGCACTTGACCAGTCTTGGTCCTGTGGACAAGCTCTGGAGTCCTCCACAGGCATTTCGACTCCCCTTGGAAAGGCCTCATGCAGGCCAACAAAAGCAATTCTCTTCTGGCAGGGAAGAAATGAGCTTATTCCTGACATCACCCCAGCCCAGGCTCCAGAAATAGTACAGGCTGGAGTGACCCTTGGTTTTACAGATTTTGTGGATATGAGCACCAGCCAAGACAAATGAATCCTGCCCAGATAGAACAGTTTTTTGAAAGGAATATATTCTGATTAGGATGGAGAAAATGCATGGAGGCTAGTGCATGTGTCAGCATCAAGCAGGTACCCCATGATGCTGTGGAGGAGGAGCTGAGCAACCTACTCTATTTAACCCACTTGGAGGAAGGACTAAGTGACCTCCAGAAGCCTCTTCCAGTCCCAGCTATTCTGTGGTATTTCACTAACTTTAACTACTCCACACAAAGCTTAGCTGATCTCTCTGATTTTTTTTTTCCCAGAGCCACGTCCTTCTGCCACCACGTCCGACAGCCCTTGAACACAGGCCTCTTCATGAGTTCTCAATTTATTTTTGAAAAGCTGATATGGTTCTAAAATGTCCGGTGCAATTACTCTCACAGCAATCAGAAAACTTGCTTGTGAGTTGCTGATCACATGGAAACAGGTGAACTTCAAGTAACTTCCTCAAGCTGTCAAACAATGTTCCTGTCAAACAGCTCAGGAAGCCTCTGAGAGTAGATGCTTTTGTACTAAAGGGAATTACTGCTTTGTGCAGAAGTATGGTCCTTCTGTAGAAGAAATGTTTACTTGGACAAAATCATCATTTCTGCAGGGACTAGTCCTCTTCTGTCTGAAAGCAAAGCTAAAGGAAATGCGACAGCTTAGCTGAGCAGGTCACAAACATAGACGTGTACTTGTGTTCAAATGCCAGGTTATCCTCAAACTGTTAATGCTTCTTGGCCATCTGGATGTGTCCAGCAAGGCCTGCAGAGGCACAGCCCTGTATATGTGCTTGTGAGATTTTATATTTTGCTTGTGAGATATTTTGTGTTCTTCTCGTCTGAATTCCCTCTTCCTCCCATCACCTGGAGTTCTTGTTTCCCAGTTTGCAGGAAACAGCACTTGATTTACACGTATTTCTGTCCAAGGACAGATTTCCCCTTTACCAAATACTTCCCAATATCTGCCAACTAGCTACTGGTCAGCACTAGATAAAATATTTTTTTATGTAGATACTACAAAGAACTGAGCTCCCAACATCACAATAGAGCACATAACAATTTTGAGTAAAATACTAAAGTAATATCTCTAGTATAATGACTCAAGGACCTCATTTCTCAGAGGCTAGAGGAGATTTATATGGAGTGAGCTGTACAGAAAAAAGCATTATACAGAGAAACTCGAAATGAACGTGGTTTCATCCCATGAATATTACAATGAGGTTGGGCACAATGGTGAAGTGGTTCAACACTCCCATGCTGGACTGCTGGAAGTACTTCTGTCACTGTCAAAAGGTGCAGACTTTTAAATGTCCTTTCCAGAATTCACACTGGGGCCATAACACCTGACACTGACATTGCAATGCAAGACTTCACAATCTAAACAAAGATGTAATTTCTCTGCTTCTGTACATCCTCCAGCTTGGTTATCTGGAATTCACTAGGGTCAATTTTCCATCATGTTTTCTAAGCAAGGCTGTTTTTTGGGGAGTACCAGTCCTGCAGAGGAAAGGGAATACACATTTACCACTTGTGTACCAGCCAGGGCCATGTTTCAAGTGGTAGGCAGTGTTTGCACCCCACAAGACTCTCCCTGGGCCAAAGAGCTCTTTCTGCAGTTCTTGACTATCCCCAAAGTTACTCCACCCATATTTTTTTGGGAACTGTGTGTACTGTGTCTCTCAAGAGCCTGTGGCTCCCTGGAGCAGCTCAAAAAGCTTCATAACCTCCCACTCCCAAGGACTGCCTCTTGCACCTTGCATGCCTCCCCCAGTTCAGGACTCTGGAGCAAGCAGCAGGGAAACCAGAGGAATGCATTTCCTTGGAAAGGAGGAGTGAGCATAGAAAGAAAACACTTCTTTCAAGAAGGCCAGGCACAACTGAGGGACCATCCATCTAACCTTTATTCACTCCTCTGTTGTTTTACTCCTCCTTCTGCCAGAAGTTACATCTATATTGGACCCAGATTCATCCCTGATATAAATTCACTGATTGCCAGAGTTACACTGGGGATTAATTTGGCTCACCAGGTCTTACCTGGTCTTGGCAGCAATTCTGAAGTACAAACTGCAGAAAGACAGTACTTTTAAATAATAGTCACAGGCCATGGCAAACAGCAAATGCCCGCTGCTGGGTATGAGGTTGATACATTCAAACATGGCTAACATGAACAGCATGGATAAATCCTTAAGCAGAATTGGAAATTATAGAAAATGGATTCTATGTGCATACATGTACTTTCCTAACTTTTTAGCAAGTCTGTCGAGCTGTATGAGGACCAGGCTCTGCTCAGCAGATGGTGTTGCTCTCCTTGCTGCCCAGCTGAGCAGGCCCAGCAGGTGCCTGGTGATCATGGCAGGTTCTTTGGGTTTGCCTTGTGCCCAGAAGCTGTACAGCCAGGAGACTCATTATCCAGCTCCTGTGACTCTCCAGCTTCTAATGGCCAGCTGTGGTTTAAGCTCATTATCCCACCTGGATTCACTGTGCCAGCATTCACACTACAACATTAATTCAGTTTATGGGACTGCACAGCTGAAACTAAGGGGAGATCTACACTTTACAGAAAAAAAGGTCTCTTGCAAGTCTCCTGCCTCAGCAGAGTTGTGTCAGTCATGCAGCTTCACTTGTCACTCCAGCACCCCTATCCAACTTCTTTCCTCCCTTGCTTTATCTTGGAAATGTTGCAACATTACCTAAATTTCCCTTTTTTCACAGATGAGATTTCTGTCCTCTCTGCTGAAACAGTTCTCACCAAGGTCTGAATGAGTGTCTGGACCTGTGCTCCATGTTTCTGGCTCCTAGCTCTGGCCTAGGGCTCTCTGCTCTTTGACATCCTGCCATCTGCCTCACTTGTGTCTCCCATCATGTCCTCAGCATCTCTCACTCTTTGTTGCCATCCTTCTCTTCCTGTTTCACAGAGGCACTGACTCAGCCTCTGCAATTCCCTTCCCCGTTTTCTGCTCCCTCCATACTACACCCTCCTTAAACTTCATCTGCCCACAAGTCTTCTTTGTGTGCCATCTCCATTTCTTTGCCAGTGATTCAACTCCTGCATGTCTTTAGGACACTTCTCCCATATCCTGCCCATTCCTTCTGGTCTCTCTTCTTGGACATTCTCTCTTCTTAATGAAGATGGCAAAGTCAAGTTCAATTTCTTTGCACAGTGAATGTTTCTTGCTGATGACACCACCAACCACCTTTCCATCAATCTGGCTTGCAAGGAAATAGAAAAGGAGGATAATTATGTATTTAATTCCTCCCTCTCCTTTCCCTGTGCACTCAGGTCACACTCCAACTTCTATTTCTTTTTCCTCTCTCTCATAAAATTAAATATTTTTTCCTTCCATATATTCACCTACTCTACAGCCAGAGTTCCCTTTCAAATGCCACATCCAATGCTTTTCTCTCTAAGACTTTGCTTTCAGAGCTGGTGATAAACCTGTTACTATTTTCATTTATAGACATCCTGAAACACAAATGTCCTACCTTGAATTAGGGATTTGTTCTAGATCCTGTGTGACACAAGGTAACTTGCTGAAACAATTTATTTCTGTAGTTAACCAATGTCCCAGCCTGTATTAGGAATCTATAAAGGCTGTGTTAGTTAAACCATTGTTGTGTCATTTTATTTTTTAAGTCAGATGCTTTTCTTGAACATGTAGGTACCTGCAGTTCTAACTACCAAAAAGACAGGCAGCAACACTTTCTCCTGCCCAAAATTCAGTAACAGTGCTCCTTCCCACACCCCTCCTCAAAGCACGGGCTCCTGTGAGCTCTGAAAGCACAGACCATTGATGTGCTGCTGTACACCTCAATGTTCTCCTCCTACTTACAGATTCCTTACTCTTCTCAGCTAATCCCTACAGGTGTCTGAAGTGTATTTCTACAGTCATTATAACTTCCTACACTTAAGCATTAAATTACCCCACGTTTCTAGCTAAAATAATGCATTTTTCTTTTAATTTTAGTGATTAAAAATATAGCACTTTTTCTTCCCTCACATTTTACACAACGAGATTTCTACTACAGTACTGTGAAAAAGCAACAATCTGACACATCAGAGCTATTCTGCCATCTTTTATTGTGCCTACAATGGAAAAAAAAAAAAGCATGTATTTTTAACTGTGCTATACAGTACAATCTTATAGCAGAGGCTTGTTATTGTCATTCAAAGGAGCATTTGTTTAACCAGATGCACTCATGAAAAATAATCTTAGATTTTACAATTAATATTTTTCAGAGAAAAGTGTCTGTTCCACGAAAAATCCAAAGACACTGATGGACTAAGACCACATCACAGAGCAGCTGCATCTTACTCCTTTTCTTGGAGATGGATTGGAACAGCAGCAGCACCAGCACTCTGGGACATCAGTCATCCACAGCAAACCACACCTCTCTATCTCAGGCACAGGGCAGGAATTAAGACAGTGCAATCCTCTAAGCAGAAGGGTTTACTGTAGGATCTCACACCCTTAATGATCCTCACACTGTGCACTACAAATCCAATCACTGTCCTACAGCAGCTCCTTGTCAGGAAATCTGTAACACCTTGGTTCAGGGGACAGCAGGGGGGAAGGGAGGTTTCAGTTCAAAATGCAGTGATCAAACTCCTGAACTGAGAAGTTGCTCAGGGTTATGCAGACCTCATTATCTCTCCCCCAGAAAATGCTCCTCATGTAGAAAAGGAACTTCAGCACATAGTAAAAGCACTGGGTGCTTGTGACTGGGCAACATCGGGGTGTGGGTGGAACAAACCAGCCGAAATGTGTCATTCATGAAGGGTCACAAACCACAGGGAGCTCAAGGCTGCAGTGCACCCCTGGAAGCTCCTACTGTGCTCCCCTGCAAGAAACTAGAGGCAGACCCAGGACATTTTAGAAATCTTTGCATTCACCTTTGCAATTTGCTCTGTACTCTTCTCTGACAGAAAGCAAGACCAGATTGGGGGTGGGAAGAGGACTGGATGGAGTGAAAGTTTGTGATTAATTCCCCTTAGTATTCATTGAACTAATACTGATCAAAACACACACAGAAGACCAAAGAAAAGAACAATACAGGGGTGCAAATGCCACTCGTGGGGTAGGAAATTCCCTGAATTTTAGAATACCTTGATGAAGAGAGGAGCATCTGGAGAAGGTGCAGGTGCATTTGCTGACAGGGTGGCTGGCTGCACAAAGCAGAACCTGTGTGGTAATGAGGGAAAGCTCAGCCTCATCATTCCCAGACAAGTGACAAATCATGCCAGGCAGGCACAGTCTGCACCATCCCTGGGATCCATGTGAAACATCCCATTTCTAGATCTGGCATTAAGGCAATACAAGTCTAGCAGAAAAGTGCTTTTGATTTTCCTTTTAGTGAAGATAAACAGCTGAGCCAAACTGCTCATCAGGGAGAGAACACAAACATAATTCTTACCCTTCTCAAACGTCTGGCCCTAAACTATTTATAATCCTTCCAAAATTTTTTTTAAACATACACAAGCGACTGCACCTATCTTTCTACTTATTCTGTTTTAAACATACTGTCTCTTCTCTCATAATGTCCATATTGACAAAAAGCAGCTCTTCATCTAATTCTCTTTATTTTAGCATCTCTTAAGTTCTAATGATACCCCAGTGTATGTCTGTGTAATTACATATGGCAATGTTCTCATCCTTCTGTTGAAGAATGATAGAAAGGAGGCAGGGAAACAAGAGCATGGGACTTGAATATACTTAGGCACCAAATTCCTACTGGAATCAAGGAATTCCAGGCTAAATCATGCCTCAGGCCATAGTGAAAGAGCCATCAGGTTGCTCAATCAAATTCTGGCTTTCCTAGTCAAGCCTTGCTGCCCTCCATGGGTTTTGGCTATAATGAAATATATAGATTAGGATTACAAGTATGGACAAGAAAATGAGTGTTACAGGATATTAAGGAATGTTCATCTGAAATGTCTTTTCCATGCTGTCATATTTCTTCCTGCTTAAGCAATGCTAATGACATTTTATGAGGATTTTTATGACTTGAGGAGAGCTGAACTGATCCAATAGTGTCCTGTCAAGGGTTTATGCTGTGCAGCTATATTAGAATTTAACAG
The DNA here is from genome assembly GCA_013397245.1 of Thryothorus ludovicianus. Classification (NCBI taxonomy): domain Eukaryota; kingdom Metazoa; phylum Chordata; class Aves; order Passeriformes; family Certhiidae; genus Thryothorus; species Thryothorus ludovicianus. The sequence goes on from VZTB01004761.1 coordinate 1,335,882, forward strand.
GCTGAAGAGGAACAGTGGCCAGGCAATTAATCTCTTCTTAATATAGGTTAAAAACCTATGTTATCAGAGCCAACAAAAGGGAACACATATCTGTGTAACAACAGGTTCAGTGCAAAGTCTTTCCAAAGTTCTCCTAAACTTAAACTTAGTTTTAACTGTGATTTTGCACTGAGTTTTTGGAAGGTGGTTTTCTCTGCTCTTTCTTGATGTGAGGTGCTCTCATCTCCAGCCAAGATCAAGGGACAGGTACTGTTTGTAGAATTGCCACAATCAAGTCTCTGATGGATATGTCAGTGTCCCAGCAGTCAGAAGAGTGAGAAGGGAAACCTTTTTACATTAGTCATCACAACCAGGGGTTACAGCCAGGCCCCATCCTGGCTGGCTGGGGTGAAGTGAGGAGAGGCAGTAGCCAGTTCTCAAGAGTCCCCTGGGTTCACCTCTCAGCCCCACTGGTAAATTCAGCAGCTCTCACTGCTACTGACACAGAGCATGCAAGGGCCTCTCATGTTTTCTGTCCCTTAGGTAATGCAAAAAGGAAAGAAACATTGTGAACATCCAGCACATCCCTCAAGGAAGGGACCTAAATATCACCATGAGCAGTGCTCAGAGAACACGTGCTCAAGGTGTTCCATGGCCAGCAAAGCCCTCAGAATTTGCAGGCTGAGCTAAGGAGGGATGCTGTGGAAGAGCAGGACAGGAATTGGTGATGTGCTGTGATGAGTTGCCCATAGCTGGCTGCCACACACCCACCCAGTCACTCTCCACTGCCCTTCCCTTCCAAAGGGCAGAGGGGAAAAATAAGACTAAAAAAGTTTCTGGGTCAAGATAAAGAACAGCAGCATCTCTTACCAATTATTGTCAATGGTGAAACAGGCTGGACTTGGGGAAAATCAATTTTTTGCCAATTAAAATAGGTTTGGATAGTGAGAAACAAAACATGACCCTTGCCCCTTAATTTTCCCTCCACTCCCAGGTTCAACTTCACTCTTTCATTCCTAATTTCTCTTCCTCTGCCCCACTCTGAACAGGGCAGGATGGATGGGGTGTGACAGAGGATTTGTGGTCAGTTCATACCACTCCTTCCTCTTAATGCTCCCCTGTTCTAGTGCCTGTTGTTCCACGGACTTCAGTCCTTTGGGGTACATCTGCCCTAGCATGAGCTCTCCACAAGCTGCAGTTCCTGCCAGGAGTACCTGTGCCAGCATAGGTTCTCCATGCACATCTCTGGGATATTCTCACAGATTTGTCCCCCTCCCTCCCTGCCTCTCAATATCACACACTTTGGAAAAGAGCTACCAAAGAGCTGCACTCTGCAATGATGGAAATTATACAAATTACAGGGTTTTCTTTTGAGCACTCATAAGAAAGATAGGAGGTCTGAGCTTCAAAAATGCACAAATTCCATGAGACACAGCAGATGTGTATGCATTTGGAGACAGCACGGAGGTCAGAACCACTTCAGTTCGTGTAAGGATGAGCTGAGATCCAGAAAGATGTGTGGGCAATCCCTGAAGTGTTTTGAAACTATTGAAGCAAATGCCTGATTTTGCAAACCAGATAATGGGTAGCTTTCATCTTACCTAACTTTGGATATCTGCAAGGGAGGTGTCTTGATCTGAGCCACTTATCCTTTGGAGGTAAAAAAAAATAAATAAATAAAAAGAGATGGAGGCCCCCAGAGGGTGTGATTCACTTAACCTACTTTAAAGAGATGAGTCACATGCTGGTAGTACCTAATTCCTCCCCACACATCACAAAGGCAACCAACTCAGGTGCACAGGTTACATATGAACCCCATCTAATCTGCCCAATAAATACATTTGCCATTAATCTATTTTGATTAAATAATACTAATAAAAAATTATCCTGCTTCGGCTTATCAGCCAGCTAATCAACTCCTCAGGAGGAGCTCTTCCTGCAGACCAGTGGGATTTTACTCTGTGTGTTACAGATCTTACCCTGAAACTTCTGGTACCGACAGTGTGAGGCACAACAGAGCCAGAACTTTGTTCTGCAGGACTCCTGTGCCCTCAGTGCAGAAAACAGCCCTGTTAATACAGATACAGGAGCATCAGGACCTAAACTGTGGTTCATGGTAATGCACCTATTTTTGAGCAGTATTTTTACTGCTTGTCCCTGTTTATAAAGAGAAGTAAAGAGGAGTTCATCATTCTGATCGTTACAGTTTATCAGAACGACCTTGTTGCTACCTGAAGCCTTTGCAATGCTGATTAAATGCTCCTTCAACAGCAGGAGGACATCTAAATTTGATGTTTCTAGCTCTTTTCATATTGCTTTTCTTCTGGAGGGTATCTTTTCCCAACATGACAGTGTTTGCAGGGCTCAGATGAGCCCCGTTGCTAAGAAACAAGTCCCAACTGTGCCTTTAAAACTCTGCCTTTAAACATACAACACAAGGAAATGTTTTTCTTTTCATTACACTGTACTGCATGTTTTTATTAGGACTTCTTTTAACTTGGATCTGACTCTTGGGGTTACATTTCTGTCACAATCTTCTGGGAGATGACCTTTTCTTTTTCCATTGTCTGTACAGTGCCGGGGTCACCTACATAGCTGCATAAATAATGTATGTTAAAATTGTATTATTTAATGGTCACAGTAAGGCCCCATTTTGCACACAATTGCTCTGCAACAAAGAAGGACTACAGAGCCTACTAACTGCAAATATTGGTTAATACTAAACTACTAAGCACAACGTAAATCAGTGCTCTTGAAAATGGCAAGCCTGGGCTGTATCTGCACTTGCCTGGCTTTGGGTTTTGGTGTGGGTTTTCTTTTTTGTCATATATTAACTAAAACATGCTGAAGCCCCTCATGCACATGCAAGAGAGTTTGTGGCTCTCACAGGCATGAAGCAGATCACAGAAACACATGAGAGAGTATCCAGCACATCAAACTAAAAACTGCTTTGTCCATCCTACCTATTTACTGTGTTCTCATTAATGCATGGCACAGATAACACCTCTCTTCTCAATGAACACAAAGTCCTAGAGTGATGGAAGGAGTTCATTAGTAACAGTTTTCCTGGAAGAGATTAATGGAATCTGAAGTGTGGCTGCATTATTCGAGGTGCTGAATTGCATGAAGCCAGTGTAGATTCTCTCGCTGTCTTCCTGGACAATCTGGGTATTTCCCCCAAATTCTCCACTCAGATTACAGATAGTTTTAAGGTTTTTTTAACTCCTCCTTCATATCATAAAATTCCCTTCTGGATCATAATAGGGTTTGAGTGTAGTCTGCACCTCACAGTGCTACTGAAATAATAATGCCATGTGTTTGTGGCACTTGGGGATGTTGCTTAGCACTGCCTGTCATGGGTTAATGATTGGACTCAATGATCTTAAAGATATTTTTCAGCCTAAATGATGCTATGACTCTATGAAAACACTGCTTGACTACCTACTTGACAGTTCTCATACCAGTAAATAGTGAACTTCTCAGGAAAGACTTAAATCACAGTCACTGGAGTATAAGTTATCATGTCATTTAGGTATCATTCCTTTTACAAAATGTACTGAAGAACATTTACTAGTGTGTGATGAAGTGTCATAAATATTTAAAACAAACCCACACTGGTAAGGAAGAAAGCAGATTAAGTTTTATGATGCAGCATAAACTAGATTTTTAGCTTTGGCTGCTGTCTAATTTGGGAAATACAATTCTCAGTGAGTGTCCAGCTTGATACTGCAACTTGGGAAGAGTCTTCCCTGGTTTAAAGGGCAAAGAGCTCAGTTCTGCAATTCTTCTTTACAGTAAATAATACTTATTCACAGGAGCAACCTCTAGGGGCCAGCTCAATGATACTAGAGCAAAAGAGGCGAGCAGGAGTGAAACAAAATAGTTCTAGAGGCTCAACACCACAGTGCTCTGTAAGCTGTGGGTTCTCAGTTCTGACAAAGGCGTTAAGCTTGCAGTGGGAACATTTTTTACCTGTTTTGCACTGGTTCATATGATGGGTTGGTGTTCCAAGCACCTGAACCTGGAATCTTTGGAGCAACTGGGATGGGGACACACTCTCTGTACAGTTCTGCCTTGGCACTAAATGAATAAATGAGCACTGAAAGAACATCTGGTGGATTGAAAGCACTGATGTGAGACCAGAACACAGACACACGTGTATTGTAACAAAAATGCCAATTTAAGTTAATATACAGGACAAAGATCTTTTCTTCTTTGTGTCAGTACAGCTAAGGGTGGACTGTTACCATTTAATTATCACAGCCCCAGTAAAAGAAGGATTCCCCCTGTAATTGCCAAACAAGAGTGGTTCCCAGGAACTAATGCTTGGTCTAAACTCCATTCCCAGCCCCACCCCAGGCTTCTTCTAAGTATCAAGTACCAGCTGCACACAGCAGGAGATAAATCCTGGAGAAAAAGGAGAAAAATCCTGCTGTTAACTGTGCTGTGTTGAATCCTCCACCCAAAGTGCAAACGCTGAGGCTCAGCTCTGACGGGCAGGAGCGTTTGCTCGTTGGCCCCGTGGTGTGTGAGGCATTCTTTGGGTCAGGGCAGGACTGGTGCCACAGGCTGGCTGAGCCCAGAGTCCCCCATCTTGCTCTCCACACTCATGGCTTGGCTCAAGCTGTACCCTGCCCGTGTGCAGCTGCCCACACCTCCACAGTGCAGGGACAATGACACGCCGATATTTTGCGGCAATGCGCAATGTAAGGGGTCGGCTCTCCGGGCACAAAAATCAGCTGACCAAGAAAACAGGAACCAAGTTAGATCACCTCAGGGAGTCAGCTCCAAAGGGGGGTCAGGAGACTCCATTTCCACACTGTTTTTTCTGAGATATGTGGGGGACTGAGTGAAATAAGTACTCAGTCAATGTATAAAATTACATTCTGACTTCTAAAGAGAAAACAAGAGACTGTTTTTATACTCTCAACTGACAATGATTGCAGTCCCTGTGATCTTTTCTCTCTTTTACATGAGACAAGAAACCATCCCACCAGCTCTCTGCAGCCACAATGAAATTTCAGTAGGAGGAAAAAAAATCCCATGATGCTGAGTCTAAAACATGGATTTTAAAAAAGTTTAGTTTTTGTTTTGTTAAAGACTAGCTAAACCTTCCCTGGCATGGACCAGTTTGTTTGATGCAGAGCTAAAGCAGAAAGACATGCAGCAAAAAAAAAGGATTATCAGACTTGCACTGCAGAAAGGAAGATTTGGCAATGCTTTCACAATTAAACAGATCAAGAGAGGTAATTTAATGGCCCAATCCAGAGAATCCACACTCATCAAATTGTCTAACTACATTGAAAAAACATTCCAAGTCTTTCAGTGGATTACTCAGCAACTAGTCTGGTGCAAATGAGTTTTGAAAGGGGTCTGATTTGTTGCAATCATTTCAAAAAGACAGAAGGAGAGTATGGGGAAATCACTCCGATCCCTCAGCCAGGGAAGGATTTTCCTCTGGCTACAACTCAAAATGTGTCAATTTTTGACCATTCCTTTCTCACCATCCTAAATCCTTTGTGAACTCCTTCCACTAAGACAGCAATTCCAGAGTCTGTTGCAGGGCAATGAGAGTTGTGTGCCCTTACAGCTGCTTTGTGTGTGTAGACCCAGAAAGGTCCAGCTCTACTTTTAGCCAGAATTTCGTCTTCTCATTCTTGGAACCAATCTTCAGTGGAAACTTGAAGTTTCCTCATTCCAAAACAGTGTTCACAAGAAGACATGAAAAAAGTCAATTTACAGGGAATATAACTTGATCCAAGAGCTTTACTTTTTTCTTACTACAATGAACTTGTCCTGACCACTCTCAGTGAGAGGTTTGGCTCTATGAGCCTGTCTGCATTGTAATTTCTGTGGTGCCAATTTGCCATCTCCTTTCCCCACACAACAGAGCAAATACAACGTTGGATAGTCACATCCAAAATATCATGTTTATGGAAATCAAATTGTCATGGCAACAGAAGAGGTCTTGCAAGTATTTTAAAAATAGCAGATTAACAAAACCAATTTATGAAATCTAAAATCCATTCTTTTATGAATGCTCTTAAACAGATAGAACAAATGGTTTTCTGCCTACAGGAGGCTTTCCTTTAATGCCATGATCTCATTTCACCATAGTGGCATATGTACTACATATGCATGCAAATAAATATATATTTTAAACTTAAACCAGCAAAACTATTTCAGCTGGACAGTGTCATACTAAAATGATCATTGAGCTTATTTCAGGTAAAATATTTTCACAAAAACATCATAATTCATACTCTGTGAAATTACTGAACTTTTAACATAGTGAACTTGTGACTCATTATAATCTATTTTTTAGTCTGCAATAAATCTCAGTTCTTCAAAGGCTTATTTACACTAACACTTAGTAAAAATGTACAAACACTTTTTTAAAACTTTCTTATCTGGTCCAATTGAATTTTTTTCCCCAACACCATCACAAGATTAATTTGACCATTTAGCCCTTTTGCATTCTCTATAAACTTGTTGGTGTTTTAACTAAAACAAAATTATTATCCACAATCTCAAAGCATTTTTAAGTTTTGTGTGGATATTCACCAACACCTGTGGCCAGCTGAGATTTCAGCCCAGATAAACAACAACCTGGTGAGAGGCTGGATAATGATCTGTCACATTTAAAATCACCTTCCCAAAGATGCCCTTAGTCCCCTGCACAATTCCTTGTATAAGCATTATTTCTGAAGTTGGAAATGTTGTACAGGATGGTAACGTTCAGAGAATGCGATTATGTTTCCAAGAATTCCTCTACTGATTGTATTCTCCATTTCCTCTAACAAGATTTGACCATGATCCACTCCAGGCATGTCCTTTGGGTATGTTTATACTGGGATTTTTAATTTAAGTTAGTGTACTGCCCATCAGTTTTCATCAGCCACCTAATTTATATTTACTGTATTTCATGATGCTATGCTCAAAGACATGGCTGTCCATGGTTTTGTCTAATATGGTAGAACTGCAAATTAGTTAGAAATGTATCCTTTTTTAAAATTTAAAAGCTCAGTATAATATTGCCATTTTCCAGTGCTGAAAAATCAGATCCTCCAAAACTGAGAATTATAAAAAAAAAAAAAAAAGGCAATTCATTCTTTTTTCCCAAACCCTCAATTTTTTTTTCTTTTGAGACAGGATCATTATCATCAAATTTTGCCCCACAGCCATAAGAGTTACGTTTATTTCTTTTCCTGAAAGAAAAGATTCTCATCTAATCAAGAGCCCCAGGGGACAAGGTTCTAAGGAAATACCAAATATTGTGTGAGTTGGGGTTGCATTCCTAGGCCTTTTGAGGAACTGTCAAGTAGTTAGAGAGAAATTGTTTGGTCTGTAACTCTTTTGCAATGGAAACACTGAGTTTGAACTGCCTTTATTGCAAGGTCTGCATTGCTGAAGGAAGGAGGGTTGAGAGCAGCTTCTAAGTGGTAAGATGGAGAGACAAAAACTGTGAAAATGAGTCTTTCAAATCAAATATTTGAGTTCTGCCCATTTATTTTTTCCTTGACTCTACACAGAATGAAACCTAAGTTTAGAACATCAGCAATCAACAAGTGAAATATAACTAGATAGAATGGCATGTGATTTTTGGTTTTTCTCAAATTCTTACAGTATTTTCATTTTGGGCCTCCCTAGATAGCATGAATGTTCAAAAACCCTGGGAAGGGGAAGAGGGATTAACTTCTTCCCTTAATGAAAAAACTCCTTATCTTCAGCAGAACCAGGAAAACTCAGGTTTCACATCCCTGCAATCTCCAAAGCAAGGTCAATGACATGAACTTTTCTTTCTCGTGTGAGGCTGGACCAAAGACTGTCAGTGTTTAAAAGCCATTTGGACAATGGCTTTAATAATATGCTTTAACTTAGCCAGCCCTGAACTGGGCAGGCAGCTGGACAAGTTGATAATTGTAGGTCCCTTCCAAATGAAATAATCTATTCTGTTTTGTCTTTGACCAGCATCTTTGCACAGTGCTACAATCAAATTTGTGCTCATCCACTGTGGTGCTGCCACTGCATCACCTTAAAGTTGTAACGTTCTACAATGAAGACAAGAATTAAGACAGGAGAAAGGATGTCATATGTCAGAATGACTTTATCTTATTGCAAACCTTAGGACTATTTTAGAATCCCTTTACCATCCAATCACTTGTCTTTCCATGAAATTCAAAACCGGACACAGGTTCTAAAATTCGCCTTGCGCCAGACGCTTCCAGCTGCGGGTATATTTGTGCTCAGGGTCCTGCACACAGTTTCATGGGTAAGGAAGAGCCTGAGGAACTTGGTTTCTGCTTCCTGGTCCTCTCTTTATGATCCTGAACAGTTCAGAAGCTCTCAAAGTTCTTTTCATGGTGGAGAGATTAAATGGCAGTGAGCTGCTGCAGGCAATGGTGCTTTATCAGGCTCTGCAAATCTCTCCAACGCTCATTGATTCAGAGCAGAAGATTCACTTCCTTCCTGCTATTCAGACTAGGAGACATTCACCTATCAAAAGCACTCTCCTCATCCAAGTTACTTTTATCTTCAAATTCTTTTACTCATTTTCTCTGTTTGTCCTGGGTTGATGCTAAATTGTATCCCCAAATTTGCCCTAAACCAGGACACCGTTGCAGCAAGAAGTTTCAGTTCTTTTGCCTTCTCACTGAATCCCTGCAAATGTACTTTTCTCCTTCTGGACTTAGTTCTGTTTCTCTCCACATCACACCCTGGAACAGCCTTCTATCCACCTTAAAATTCAGCTGGTTTACTTGGCCATTTAACAGCTCTTCTCTGCTGTCTGCTTCCACCTTCACTCTTAATCTTCAAGCACATCTGTCCAAAATGCATTAAACGACAAACAAGATTACAAGATGCTGAGCAAACCCCTTATGTGCTCATTAAGTAATGAATATTTCCACAGAGCTGCTTCAACAGCAGCAGTGAACAAAAACCACTGAACAAAAACGTCCCTGGCCATTTCTTTTTGTCTTCTCTTTTGGTGGAAACAGAAGGCATGAGGGAGGCAGAGAAACTTGTTTGCATTTCAGCTGGTCTGGCACGGACAGCAATTCAAAGGCTGGATTAGCACACAGCTTGACAGCAAAATGAACCAAAAAGTCATTTTAAATGCCAGTGGAGCTCAACAGCTGACTTCTACCAACTGTAGCAAGTGAAGAGCCAAAACTAGCCAAAGGACAGAAACAGTTCTAAATATTCGGATTGTGACTTGGGGCTGTGGTCACGAACAAGGCACCGGAGAGCTTTTGTCGTGTGTGCCCATAACTGCATTTGTAAAGCAGGAGGAGGATGAGTGTGACAGCACATACACGTGACCATCACGGCTGGGCAGACAAACTCAAGGAAGGAGCCCAGTGTTACACACAGGAAGGAGAGGAAGAGGAGTGTATTAAATATTCAGGCAAGTATGGGCACAGCAGAAAGCAGATTTTTGCCTAAAATACAGCAAAGCGTGCCATACAACACTGGATTAAACTGAGGAGCCACATCAGGTCCCTTGGCAGATAAAATACCTTATTTTTCTTTTTTTCTGATCAGATACACTAGGGGGAGTTGTCTCAATCAAGGAGCTACAAAGTTGAAACACTTCGGGATTTATTCAGATCACTAATTACCTGTGAACCTCTTTTGAGTTTTCCATGATTGATTGTCATTCTAGGTGGTCCAGACACTTCATGGAACAAAAATATTCCAGACTACCCAGTGGTGGTAAGATTGTGGAATGACTGTTCAATACCATCTGTCAGGCAGGCTCTATGATACAATTAGGTTTCTCACTTAAATCGCTGTTATAAAAATAAAAGAAAATAAAAGAGGAATTTAATGGCCTTCTACATACTAAAAAGAACAAAGACCTGCAGGTGCAGAAACCTCAGATTCAGCTGTTCTTGTGCCCAAATTTACCTCACTGTGAGGATAATCTACAGCTGATACCACTGGTACCTATAATGGAGCAGTAAAAACTGGATGCATACATTTTATTGCAGATCTCATTTCTCACCTTGCAAAAGCACAAGTCACCATAAAGAATTTCTTGACCTTTTCAGTAGAAAATTCAAAAGCTGACAAAGTGAAGTCTACTGGCAATAGGTTTGCTTTGTTTAATTATGCTCCCATGAGCAAACATCTTGTTTCTGCACACTACCAGCATCACAGGCTGAAAGGCAATGGCAGCTAAAAAACTGCAGCAGTAAAGTTCACAAACACGAATTCACACAAACACTCGAGAAAATCTTTGTTTTCCACAAATGAGCTTGTAAATCACACAGATTCATTGGTTTGCATGTTTAAAAGAAAAAAAAAAATTAAAGGATCATAAATACCAAAGGGAGTTTGAGATTTTAATGCACATATGTCTGAAAGCCTAATTTCTTTTTTATTGTTTGCTCTACTGTAAATAAGAAAATGTGGTTTTTTCCTTGAGATTCTTTGTTTCAATAACGAAGGCTATGGATGTTTGCTTGAGGTATCTATTTACCACTCCAATCAAAAAATAATATGGGTACTGGTAATTTTCCACAGATCTTGTCCCTTCAACTTTGTCGAGGGTTATGTTCTGTAGTTCTATTCAGCTCTTTGGAGAGCTCATTCTGCTCAGGAGAGCCTTGGTTTCTAATGAGAAGACGCCTGGCTTCTATAAATTGGATATTAAAGCCACATTCACACTGAAGGTGCAGTGCTTGAACTCTATCAAGACTGAATGAACAGATGGCAGAAGACTTGTGATATGGAGCTGACACACCCGGGAACGGGAGAGCTGCACTGTGGAACCGTGGAAGAAAAAACTTCAGTGGACTGGGAATTACCCCTTCCTTCTGTAGCTGCTGTGAGAGGCTGTCACTCCCAAACTCCTCCACGGGCTATTTCATGGGTGGCTGCTCTCCTATCCTGCACTAACATAATTTTATGCTACGTATTTCGATTACTCCCTGCATAAAAATAGTATACACGTATAACGCAGGCTGTGATCCAAAATCCACCCCCTTCCTGACAGGAGGGATTAGTCTTGGAGAATACCTCAGACTTTCAGATAATTTCACTCACTTCTCACACTTCCCTCAAGTTCCACCCCCCCCCCTTCGTTTACCCCCCTCCCACACATGTGATGTCGAGAGAAGGAAGAGCAGAGAGGAAGGAGGACAAAATTCCCATGTATCAGCTCCGGGAATGACAAGGAGCCAGATCTTCTCCCACGCTGACTGGCACACGGCAGCTCCAGGAGAACACAGTCTGCCAGCCGAGGGGCACGGCCAGCCCTTCTCCCATGTGCCACCAGCACTGGGTGCACCTCTATCGCTGCTGACAACTGCGGCTCCCACTCTCCAGAGCTCGGCACTCCAATCCTTGGCTCTGATGCCTCAGAGCCTGCTCCACACACCCAAAGCCAGGGCAGAGCTTGCCGTGCCTGTGGCAGAGCTGGAGCGCAGCTAGCCAAGGCACGATGGTTTTGCCACAGCACCTGCTGGCTCCTCCCTCTTTTCCCTACCCACTCTTTATGAACCTGAGCTTGGGACATCTTCATTAGAGCTCAGCCCTACAGCCCTGTGAGACACAGGTGGCAAAGACTGCACTGGACCACGGAAAACTGAGCCAGAACATCTCCAAGCGGTCGCGCCTGTCACAGCAAATGGAAGGAATGTGTCATTTTAAGGATATCTGGCAAAACGGGTTACAAGTAGATGGGCTAATCAAGATTTCTTTTACGCTGCGTTTGGATTGAATTTTAAGTTTTGGCAAGGCAGAAGTTAACATATCCCTTGAAGAAAATTCCAAAAGGCAAGGCAAAAGTTAACACATCAATGAAGGAATTCCTATGAACTGTATCTTTTGTAACGTGTATGGAATGAGTAGTTAAAATCCAGTTTACGATGCATCTTAAAACCTGCAATTCTGGGTTATTGCATAAAACTCTGAAAATTAGCCAGCTGAAAATAATAAACTGAGTGTAAACAAAGAGAAAGCGTTACTTCTCCTGTCCAAATAGAGTACTACTGCAAAACATAAACAACACAAAGGAAAAATAAACCAGATATTTAAAATTCTCAGATTTGACTCTCACGGGCGACTTCTGTAACAGAGGAAAAATCATTTAACTAAAAAAATAGAGGCTTTCAGTTGCCTCTGTTGAGACTGCCCAAGGATTTGTAAGCCTGCATCAGAGTGCAATTTCTATTTGGATATCACTGCTCTCAGGCATGGGGCACTAATGAAAACCTCAAATGCACCAGTCTCCAAGCAGTGGAAAACTTAATTTATTCAATGTTGCCCATTTTCTTGTCTACTGTGGTGGTCTCTGACCCTTCTTTGCAAATGAACTGCAGAGTCTACACACAAATGACAACAACATGCAAAACAGACGAGGGATGAATTTAGGAACTGGAAAAACAGAGGACTTCCATTAGCACCTAAACACAGTCACACTCTCCAGCTGAGCAGGCAGAAATATACAGTGAGCCTGTGAAACATCCTTTTAAGATGTTATCAATCTGGACTACAAGAATTGATGGGAATTTTGCCATTTACTTCACAGGGAACAGGCTCACATCCTTGATGTGAATACTTCACACCACTGCAAATCTTATCTATTTTACAAGCGTTGCTCAGCTCATTGAGATGGCTGACGTGCAACAACTACATAAAATCTTTTTCTACCTTGAACGTTTCTGCCAGTAGATTCGTGATTCTCCTGTTTCCCCTTGTGTGTGGGCTATGTGATACATGACAGGATTTGGCTGTGTAAGTAGCTGTATTCTAGTCAGGTGTGTCATCTCAGACTAAGTTTTCTCTCAAAATGCACGTGATATTAGCAGCTTCGTTAACAGAATGGTTCATTTATGTACAAACTAAGTGCCGTGCTTTGCATACTGAGCTTGGGATGCATCTCCAAAACACTGAATTTCATCAGGCTGTGGGGATGCCACAGGGAAGAATTCCTTTTCATCTGTAGTTTGGTTTGCTACTTTTGCAACAGGGTACCAGGAGAAACAGTGGCACAGCCAGCCAGATCCCACCTCTGAAATCAGTGTATCAAAGAGCAAACAAATTTTTAAAAAACCTCTGCCTTTTAAAAAACCCAAATAGAATTAAAAACTGAATTAAAAACCACTTTGTGCTGGTCCTGCCTGCCAGTGGTTACACAACCAACACAGCTGCATAAGTTCAGATTCAACTCCCAAGCTTTCAACTAGCACGAACTGGGAGCCCTGAGCACCCACCTTCTGTCTGCTATCCTTCCTTCTGGGTGAGGGAAGGCACAACTCTGGCTACCTCCAGAAAACCCCCAGCAGCACCCAGAGAAGAACCCCGGGCAGAGAACCACACTTCAAGCCAATTCCAACATAAGCAATGGCTTATGGGGATCTGTCCTACTGGGATGAAGGGAGAACACTGAGGGTTTTCTAGTGTGGTTTGTGATGTGTCAGATAATTTGGATAAGGAAAAGGGTGTGAGTCAGGCTTTTTTCCTGTACATCTACAGTGAAGATGGGGTGTCTTCAATGTCAACAGAAAACACTTGCTTTGAAAGCTCTGTTTTTTTAACTTCTCTCTCTGAAGTGGGAAACGAAGCCCCAAGAAACCTAAAGTCCCATGACAGAACTCAGCTCTACAGCTTGGCTTTGATTCATCACTCCATGTTCTTCAGGTGGCTGCACACAAGGGATGGGCAAACAACACACCAAGCACAGTGGATTGCATCTGGAAGCACACACACACAGGTCCTCCCACAGGAAAACTCAGAGGTATTTCAAAAGGTGCAAGTTTTCCTCTAGAATACATCCACAGGTTCAGAACAAGCACATTGGAATAGTATCGGCTTCTACAGGTTGCACACACTCTCCCATTCACATAGAGTTAGTACTTTAATCAGAACTTTAAGAATTTCAGATTTGTTAAAGAATTAAGCCACCTGAAGTACATGAAGCAATTAAAGGCAGGCAGTAATTCTTTAAAAGCAGGGCTCGGTGGAGGATACTCCCACATCACAAGGAAAGCTTCTGTGGTGGCCACAGTAGCAGAAACAGCAGCCAGAAATGGACTATGAGAGACTGGAGGTATGGGCTAAGGAGAAAGGGATAATTTTTTTTTTTTTTTCATTTGGTTGGGGTTTTTTGATAGAGTTAATTTGCTTTCAGCTAGAATGTTTGTATTTAGCCTTGTATTCCAGGGGCTTTTGTAGTGTTCAAACTCTTAAGTTCCTCTTGCAGTAAACAATCCCTAATTCAAGTGGAGGAAAAGCAAACATAGAAAGGATGCAGCTACATCTTAGGGACCTGAGCACACTAGAGACTTTATGTTGAGAAACTGTGAATCTCCAGTTTCTCTGGACAACGGTTCTAACGTTTTCCAGAGGTCTCCTTAGAAAACCCGGGACGGTGGGCTCTGAAAGCTTGTCTCTAGCTAGCGAGAGATGTGGTCTCCGTGAGCTTTGGTCCTCTGGCTGAAATCACAATTCGCGAGAGCCCGAACAGTTGAATCCCTTCTACGCGGCGCGATCCTCGCCCGGCGGGAACAGAGGGGTCGGGAGGCGCGGGGGATGCTCAGTGCCGGGGCTGGGACCGGCCGTGCCCCGCGGAGTGGCGGAGCGGGATCAGGCGAGTGCCCCAGCCCCGGTCCCCGCTGCCACCCCAGGGAAACGCGACCCTCGCCCGCTCCGCCCGGCGGGCGCTGCCCCGCCGATCCCTGGCGGCCCCGACGCGAAACTTCGCGGAGGGGCTCCCGCTTCTCCCCGTTCCTCTGTCCCTCTCCGCGGTGCCGTCGGGGAAAGTTGCCGCTTCGGCGGGGTCCGGCAGCCCGGGCGGCCCCGTCGGGGGGGAGAGGGACGCCGAGCCCCGGCCGCCTTCCCTCCCGCAGCATCCTTACCCAGCCCCGGCACGAAGGTGTTGAGGAAGAGGCAGATGACGGCCACAGGGAAGGGCATGTAGGGGATGGCGGCGCGCAGGGGTCCCTTCTTCTCCCGGACCTGCACCACCACCCCGCTGGAAGGGGCCGTGCCGCCCCGGCTGGGCTCGGCGGCCGCCGCGCTCTCGCCGTCTTTGGGCGAGGGCTCCATGGCCGGCGCTGCCGTGCCCCGGCGGGATCGCAGCTCCCGCCGCCGAGCGCGCTCCCGCCGCCGGGCGCGGNCCTCCGCCCGCCCCTCGCGGGGCTCGGTTCCGCCCGATCCTGGCTCGGTCCCGCCCGGTCCCTGCTCGTCCCCGGGCCCTCCGGTGGCCGCAGCGCCTCCCGAGCCCCGCGCCCTTCGCCCCTCGCCTCCTCCCGCCCGGGCACCCGGAGCCGGGACAAGGCGCTGTCCCGGTCCCCGCCGGAGTGGGGGAAAGAACTCCAAGCGAGGGAGCGAAGAAGCGGTGGGAGACCGCGCCCTTAAAAACAGGAGGTGTGAGCAAAGGTGTACATTAAACCCACACGCGTTTATCGTGTGAGAATCCCTGCGGTAAGGAGGAAGGGGAGCCTCAAGAACTGGAAGGCAAAGAAAACTCTGTCCCCGGAGAGCTAATCGCAGCTTGGTGTGAAAATGTGTCTTCATCCCTCGGTGCCAAGAGACGAAACATGGCTTTGTAGGGCTGGTAATTGCTGAGCACAAAATTCAGTGGGTGAAATGGGAACAAAACTTGAGCGTGTCTAGATAAAAAAAAAACCAAAAAACATCACAATAATTGTCCCTGCAGATGGGATTCAGCAGAGAAAACGGGGAAAATATTAAAGGCATTAATCCTGATATAAAATGTAAATGTGACATGTATACAGGATCTTTCAATGAGAGAGAGAATAGTCTGTGTCTTACTGTGCATTTTGAAGCTGCGGTTTTGCTAAAAAAATTCCTGCTCGGAATTTAGATTCCGATACAAACCTTGAACTACTTTATTTATGCCATTTGAATACCACCTGATAAATGCATTATTCAACAGTTTAATTTATTACAGTTCAAATTAGCACAACAAAAAGGTTAAGTAAACTAAATGAGGGAAATGCAGAATCTTCTTCCTCGGCTACATTATTCTATTTTTCTGCTAACTGGGCTTGAAACCACAAAAAACATAGACTGCCCATGAAAATTCTCTCATCTTTAACAACAGGTTTTCTTTGCTTATCTTCCTATCTCTTTATTTTCTTTGCTTGTCTTTTGGCTTGTCTTCTGAGTTTGTTTCATTCAAAGAAATCTGACTTTTTTTGATTAAGGACGTAAGTCTTCTTTTGTTTCAGCAAAAAGTTTAGATATGTTTCTGAAGTATATTAACTGGCTTTTAATATAATCTGGCTTTTTGGGGAGGGTTTTTTGAAGGTGGTTGTTTTGGTTTAGGTTTTATGTTTTGGATTTTTGTTTCTTTTTTTTTTAATATTGACATTTATTTATAAATAGTTCATGAAAGCCTAGACTCTGTATTGCCTAGACACAAAGCTATTGGAGAGCTGCACTTTTTCTTGGAAAGATCTGATGTAACTGATATGGACTCTATATTTGTCTGCTGGTTGATCAAACCACAGTCAGATGAGAAATCCTTATGGCATGAACATGGATTAATTAGAGCCTGTACGAAGCAGAATCCAAGTTGGAACACAATCAATAACTTGCAGTGACATAATTCTCTATAGGTTCTGGAAATCGTGTGTGGGTGAGCTCACATTATCCACAGTAAAAGCAAGCAAAAGGCCACTGTGAGGGTAGCCCAAATAGAAAATCAAAGACTGAGATTAATTAAAACAATATTTTTGTCAGAAATACTTTACAACAAATTGTAAATATTTCCTCATATCTCAAAGAATATCTCAAAGCCTGTGACAAAACGTGAGCAAGTTCATTTATTTCTCCAGGATTAGCTGGCAGTATGCAAAGCTTCCTCTACCCACTATTAAAATGTCACCACTCCTAAAAAAACTGCATCATCAATTTTGCACTGCTGGTGCTCGTGGAAGTTCTCGGGCACCTCAGGCAGAAGTTAGGACTGCCTCCCAAGGATATTAAGGATGCCATCGTGTAACAAGTTGTGAAGTTCCCAGACTTTCCTAAACAAGTGATTTGGTGGCAGCATTACTGTGCTGAGGCTGCTGCTCTCCCTGAGCAGTGTGTGACAGCCACGCTGAGCACCCAAGTGCTGCTGGCTTCACTCTGCCTGAGAAGACAGGAGGCTGGGCTGGGGGGCTTCAACCAGGAAAGGCAGGCATCCTTTTCTGGAAAGGATCCTTGGAAAAGACACTTTGGAAAGGTGTGTAGGCACCTAAGCAAGGAAATGTGGCCCAGGGCTGATTTTATATTTTTTTTATGCAAATAAAGTTATTGTTTATAAAAAGCAATGATATTTGTGTGTGCTAAGAATACTCAGATTTCCTCAGGTCTGATCTTTTAAAACGTTCATTTTGCTTCTCAGCATGAAAACATCCAACAGAACTGCTGTGTGTGTCTGTATATATATATGTAAAACCTTATTTTCTGCAGTTGAGACAAAAAATAGTTTTAAAAAAACCGAACAAACCCAACCTGAATTTAAAGTGGTGTTTCAGACCATGGAACTCCCTTGGAACATCAGTATAGCACCAGTATGTTGACACACAGGGCCAGGAACACATCTTGCCCCAGACTTCTCTCTGGAGAGGTGCTGCAGGATGTGCTGTAAAGCTGAAGACAAATAGTGCTGCTGTGTCAAGGGCAGGCACAAAGGAAGCTGAGATAGCTGGATGTCTGGTGAAAAAGTAGGTGGTGCTGGCCCACGTGGCAACAAGGACATTCTGCAGATGGCTGGGTCTTCCTTACTCTTGTAGCCCTTAAAACCAGAGGAGTGTGGCCTCTGACTTCCTCCAGTCTTGCGAGGAGTAGAGCGTGGCTGTCTTGCAGCTGTCTGTGCTTTGGTAAGCAGGCGTGGACAGTGAGCCTGTGTGTCAAATAATCTTTTCTCAAGGCTGACCAGGCTTGAGCTGGACTTTCTGGTTGATAGTGGTAACCTCTTTGCCAAGGCTTTGTGGTGAGCTACACCGCATGTGGATGTAGCTGTGGGAAGCAGATGCTGGAACTTTGATCAGTATCCAGAGAATTTCATATCCATCAGGCCTGAGGGACTCCAGCGTGTGGCTCATGGCCACCAAACACCTAGTCAGAGGAGAATAACATCCTAGCTGAGAGCAGGAGAAGGGATTTGTTATGGTCACTAGATGACGTTCAAGGAGCTGCTGTAGGAGATTTTTATGATGGGAGTTTCCCTTTGTTTTCCATAGAGTCTAAATAAGCTGTATCTCAAACATTTTGCAGGTATAGACATTTTGAGTTGTGCACTGAACAATGAGGGAAGTGTTGTCAGGCCAAAGAGAACTTGAGATCAGGTAGTTGTATTAGTTTACTTTTCAGCTGTAGAATGACCTTTACTTCTTTCCCTGCTTGCTCTGGTATTTGTGATGTTCTTGTGGAGAACTGGAGAACCTGCAAAAGGAAGGGATGGCACTTCTCTGTTACAATGCTCTGAGGACTGGGCACACCACAGGCTGCCTCTTTGGAAAGGGAGGAAAAGACTCCTGCAAACTGAATGAATACCAATGACATATCTAAAGCAACCAGGGGTTCATCTTATTATAAATACACCCCGCTCCTGAGCTTGGGTTCTTTCCAAAGCAGCCTTGAGTCTCTTACAAGTATGTTAAGAGATACAAAAATAGATGCAAATACAAATCATTAGAAGTGTTATTAACAAAGACAATAAGGAGCCAGGCAGAGCTGCTGCTCACTAACAATCCCTGAGGGACAGGAGGAGCCCTGCAGTCTGCGCTCCAGAACTCCAGAGTAAATCCAGCGTGGCTCCACGCGCCGTGACTGAAAGCAGAGTTTGGCTCAAGGAGTGCAGTGCTCTCCTGGCAGAACAGATCAATTAATTTCATTCATGTGCAGGAGGTTAGAGTTATGTCTGCCACTAGAAAATTCCTTGTACCAGCTGAAATGGAGGCTGGCACAGCCCTGTGTCCTCACACAGGCAAATGTACCTCTGTGCAGAGGAATGAGTCTCTAAGTGCCACTTGTGGCCCATGTCAGAATGGAGTCTTGCCACTGCCCTGACACTGAGACCTCATAAATTTCTTCCATCTGACAAATGTCAGACAGTCACATGAGGCTGGCTTTGTGACTCAGTGAGCTTTTCCTGGTGCAAATGAGAGCTACATTTATTGCTGACATAGTACATGGCTATATCCTGCACACACAAGAATTCACACTAGTTTGAAAAAATAAAGGATTCTTTGTGTCCAGTCTGATGGAAATTCTACATTGATTCCACTGGGAAAAATAGTAGCTTCCTATTTATTAATTATTTTTCTGTTCCATGAGCATCAAAACAAAAGGAAATTTTAGTTTCCATAAATTTCTATAAGCTTAAGACTTTTAATATTGGCATTTACAGCTGTGTCCTGCTATGTCTTGATGGTACGAAGATCACCAAGAAATGCTTGGGGCTCCAGGACAAATCTGTTCCCCTGGCTCCTGCCTTCCTTTCCAGGCTTCAGTTAAAGCATCCCTTCATCCTTACAGCCTGTGCAAAATGAATTGCAGTAATTTCTGGGAAACGCAAGGTTCTTTCCACAAGAGTGTTCATGTTTTAATGCATGTAGCTGGTTTTCTTTCTTCTCAGCTCAGTGTTCATAAAGTTTTCTTCCTCCAAACAGCTTTGGACTGTTAGATGTTGCCCCATATATCTGTGCCAGACTCTGTAACATCCCCTAAATTCACCCAGTGTGAGCTGTGTTGCTCAGGAAGAGAAAAATCTATACTAATCATAACAATGACAAGGTAGGTGAGGAAAGAGGAAAGGCACTAGAGAAACATTCTGGACACACTCAAAGCAATTTTACAAGAGCGAATATTCCCTTGCCCCATTTTGAGTCATTCATGCTTTCCCTGACAGTAGGGCAGATACCCCTAGTCTTTCTTCCTGAATTCAGAATTTTCCAATAAATGTGAGATATGGAAATCTGAAGCTCAATCTATTGATTATTGCATCACAGCTTTGAATTTGGGTCTGTCTGCAGTTCAGTGCAGGCTGCACTGTTTTAAACTAGTGTGACTTAAGCTTAATGTCAGTCTTTATTTGTCCAAATGATTTGGCAACACCTCTAGAATGTTCTCTAGAGACTCAGAGATTTATTCTGGAATTTACCTGTCATTCTTATGGGTTGACAAAGATGTTAACCTTTACTGAAACCATCAATAGTGTCAGGCAGCTGGATCATGTAAGATAAAGAAAGCAACCTGTCATGGGGTGGTGCTGTTCATTTCAACCAATAGGCTGCTGCGTTTTTTTGTAAAGACACATTCTTTGAAACAAAGAAGAAACTGGAGGAGGGGGCAACTTCACTTCGCTTCCAGGCTTGGAGGGTGGTGGCAGGGCCCGGGCCAGACTGGACCCGGTGCCGGCCCTGCCCGGAATGGCTGGGCTTGGGCTGATTTGATTTCTTTGGCTGAGCTGAAACTTTCTTTCCTGGAGGGGTGGTGAGAGAACTGCTGGTTGCCTAGGAACTCACCAGGCTTTTTGGAGCCAGAAAGGANCACTTTGATGCTGGTAAGAACCACATGGCAGCGGGGGAACTCAGCAAGTTCTTTACAGAGCAAATCTGGATTGGGACAACCTTTCAACATTATGAGACTCTGTAAAAACTGTTTCAATCGATGATAAAACTTAACCTTTAAAGTCAGTAAGGAAGAAGTTTGATTTTGGGTAGAAGGATTGAAGAGAATATTTTAAACTTAAATTTAAATTATTTTGTAAAGCTATGGTAAAGATACTAGACTTTGTTTTATTTTCTCTATGATGCGTTGGAGGAAAGTAGCCATTTTAGGTACAACTGTGAATTGAAATATTGGTAGTTGAAACAAAGGAATATTACTGTGATTTAAGGAGAAATTTAGAGGAATGAGAAAAATGAAGAAGATAGTAAAGAGACCTTTGTTCTTAGAGATAAATAAGAATCCTGTTGTATACTAAAGTAGCTCATTCTTAAAATAATACCCTAATTAGTAATGCAGTCTATAACTAGAGAAATGTTCCTTTGTCATGCAGAAAATAATTTTCTTCTAGGGCGGTTGTTTTCATTTGTGGCAAAGCTACAAGAAAATCTGTTTTTTTTCTTGTAAGGAAAGTCCCCATAGCATAACAAGAGAAACTCTTCTCCTCAGGTGACCTGAAGTTAAAACTGTTTGTTTTTTTAAGAGTAATATACTGACTAAAAGTCATGGGTTTTATCTTTGCATTGTCAGAAAAAAAGGGAAAGGTTATCTGTAATTTAGTTCTGATTTTCTCATTATTATAATTTTCTTCTTTTAGCTTTGTTAATAAAGTTTTTTTTCTTGTGTGTTTTCAAGTTTAAATCTGCTTTGTTTTCTTTCCTTTTTAATCCTATCTCACAATGAAAATAAACCCACCACATTAATTGGTGCATTGGCCAGGAAAGACCAAATTAATCCCATGACACAACCTGACTAGAATCAATTTCTACCCTGCTTGTCCAATGGAAGTCCTTTGCTCTGAATTGTATCCCGTTGATAATTCTCTGCCACTGAAATAATGTTCTTTGTCTTAATCTTTCTTTTGTTCTTCCCTGTCATTAAGTCTTTTGGGTGGGAATGGACAAAAATGACAAAACTTAGAGGCAGAGTTTAATTTATCTTCAAACACTCACAAAAATCTATAAGAAGGAAAAGGGGGTCCTTGCTCTATTAATTCTATGCTACCTACATTTTTTTCCCTTCATTTCTCTTCTGTCATTGAAACAAACATACTTATGGAAAACATCAGGAAGGCTATAAACACATCAGGAGCACTGTAAACACCAGCTGCCACTGTCACGGGGGTGATCTTGTGGCACTGGCCGTTTGTTTTGCTGCAGATTATTTTTTAAGAGTCTTGAATGTCTCAATCCCCATTTGAGCTTATGAAGACTCTCATAGTATTGAAAAGTTCCCTTTTCTGCTTTTTTTTTAATGCAACCTCATCACCTCCCTTTACAGCACCTTTCTCTTTGAAACTTTCTACCTTGCAACATAGCTTAACACTTTATTACTGATTTAGCATTCTGTGCACTTCCGTGGGGTTCTTTGATTTGACCAATCTTCCCCAGCAAAAGCTAATTATTGATCACAGGCATTATGGGATGCTTCTGGGCATTCACTTTTTGTAAGTGTGGGCAGTAGAAAGTTTCTAGGTGCTAGCTCTTGTGACATTTAGTGCTTTGGATTATTAAGTCCTCTCATACCATGGTTCAGTAGATCAGTTACTGTGCTTGGAAATGCCCACGGCTTTCTGGCTTAAAATGTTCGTGTTTTCCACGTTTATTCCAACACCTCACAAAATAGTCTCCTTTTTTCTCCCCCTTCTTTTCTGCTGAGGAGAATCACCTTGCTAAACCCAGTGTCTTCACATGCTGGTCCATTTTTCTCTTTCAGCCGTGTCCTGTATCTTCTGGTACCAGCCTTATCCCAACACAGGCAAATTGCTGCTGATGGCCCAGATGAGACCCTGTTCCATCAAGGACTTTTAGCCCCACCCAAAAAATCCAGTTTCCTTACACAGCTGTGTAAGTTCTGTGTTGCAGCTGGTGGAGAGGCAGATTTTTCAATCTTCCAGGAATGATCAAGTCTGCTTGAGTAGAGCATTTGTTTCTACAGTCAAGTTTAGGAGCAACCTGTAGGGAAAATTAGGTATCTTCATCCATTTGGCATCCTTTCTGCTTTTCTCTCTTTGGAGGACAAGCATCTAATGATTGAGTACACTTTGTGCAAAGTAGAACCAAGCATCTGCGTGTTTGGTTTCCTGAATGAGTATATCATGCCAGAGACTAAAATTTAAAAGCTGAGTGCTGTTACCATCATGCTCTGGTCATGGCTACTCTGAAGGACATAAGAAGGATTCAAAAGCCAGAAGTAAATCAAAGCAGAACTGCAGGTGACAGAGAAATACCACTATTCACAGAGGAGCACTAATGAGCAGCAGGAGGCCACTGAAGTTATGTGACAGAGAAATAATTTGTCTATGTAATGAAGCACCTTTAAATCTAGGCGCCTGAAAGATTAAACAATCCTGAAAGGTAAGTGGGAATGGATTACTGAGTGGATTTAGTGGCTTTAGGATGTCTAAGTTACAACTTAAGGCAGTGTTTGGACAGATGAGATTCCCTTCATTTTACACTTGGATTGGCCCCCTTAAGGTCATTCTTGGACATGTTTTCTAGTAGGAGATGAGGTGGGAGCTTTTGCACACAGTCTGTTTCTCTCAGATAAAGTCTGAGGGAGGCAAATGATGTTCTGTGGCTTGAGAACCACAGCAGTCCATCAGGTAAACTACTGCAAAGCTGTCACACTCTGCCTTAAGTGAAATTGCTCCTTAGATCAATTTTTTTGCCTCTTACATAGTACTTTTTACTTCTCAATAAAAGCTAGTTCAGACAGGATTAAATGTTACATATTCTAAGACAGCCCTTTCAGAAAGCTGAGAAATAGAAAAGCATATGCTGCTCCCCTTTCTTGGAATTTGCTTGGATCATGGTGGTGACAGAGGCTGGTTTACTTGCACACATAAATTTTGATCCCAGAGAAAGGTACCCATCTATTTGACAGCTGTGAGGAATCAAATTTACCAACATAGGAGCAGTGGAAAATAGTTCTCACCCTTGTACTGTTCTACCTCTTATCTGGAGGGACCAATAATTAAAATTAGTTAAAGGTCCAGAAAAGTGAGTGATTCAGTCTTTCTTTCTCTGCTGCTGTTGCCCATAACTTTGTAGTCTCGGTTGGATTGAAATCAGCAGTTCTTGTGACACAAGTTCCATCAGATGAGGTGTGAGCCATAAGCACTGCTGGATAGGTCAGGGGTTTCCAGAGGAGTGGGGAGTGTTATGCATGGAATAGAAGATGCTTTATGTTCTCTTAAGCCCAGTTGCCTGGGCTCTGGTCCATGCTGCAGGTTTTGTCCAGCCCTTTGTGGGACCACAGTAGGTCTGTTCCAAGGTGTAGATATCCTCAGCAGGAGTTTAATAGTTTCAAGCAGACCTGCTGAGAACACACAAAGGATTTTGCCTGAAGAATGTTTTCTTGAGGCCACTGGTGGTCGGAGATGTGTTACAACTTCAGGGGGTTTTATGACATAACCCATTGGACTTCAGCTTTCCTTCAGCTTTCCAGTGGGGATGTGACTTAGTGAGAGGGCATCCTATGATCCAAAGGGGAGGTCTCTTGCTCTGTTCAAGAGGGAGAAGTTTTATATATGCACTGAAAAGTATTCATTGCTACATGAACTTTCTCTGCTGCCAATTCTTTCTCTCCCTTATGAGCAAGTAGAGGACTTAATTTTCTGAGACTGTACTCGCTCATTCCACAAATGCTGCACTGACATACAACAGATTGTAGCAATGTTCTGTAGCTATTAGGAATTAAAATAGGAGGAAAATGGTATTTTTAAGTTTGTTCAGCAAAAGAATAAATTGCAAATCTTCACTCAAAGCCTAATGCACCCAACTAATGTTGGCAAGAGTTGAGAATGTAAAAGTGAAGGTTGTCATAATCAGGAAGGCAATAATGGCAGAAGCCGCTGCTAGGCAATGGGAGCTGACATTAGCAGCATGCATGGAGACTGAAAATCCTGTGGTAAGTGGACTCAAGTAAGTTCACATGGGGAGGAAGGCTGGTTCATTTGTTTGAGCAATTCATCCAGCTGCAAAAGAATTCTTGTGATATCAGTGCTATCAGTCTAAACACTGCCTGATAAGCCATATTTATTTTCTTCCTGAGATCTGTCTACTTCTTTTTTATTTCTCCTGCCAGAGCTGGAAGATTACTTTAAATTGCTTTCTGGCTTAGAAGAACACCTACTTAAATTCCTTTTAATCTAGAATGGGATTAATGTTGCATTTGCTGATCTTTTGAGTTATTCTCGCCCACAGGAAATCTATACCTGGTACATTGATTTAAAGAGATGAGTCAAGTGCAATGGGGACTGGGCAGAAAGTGCTCCCAAAACCCTGAAAGGTGTGTTTATGGTGGAAATTATTCCATTTCTGGATTTCTTAGGCAAAAATGGTTCAGAGCTAGATAGATGCTGGATAGAGGACTATGGTGAGCTCGGGAAGACTGCCATGACTGCTTTTAGTTTTCAAATGCTGAGGGAGAGAGGACAGCCTGTAGTTTTCTACCCTTGAATGAAGCTGCCTAATTCAATCTGAACCATTTAATTTCAGAGAGATTGCAGTTTCCAGTGGTGCTTTCCATCCCAAAGTGTTTTTCTGTGCTAGAGGAGGCCTAGGACTCTTTGCTGAGGATATCCGCACTGGGCTCTGTGTCACAAGTAGCTGGCAAAAATTTCACTGCAGCATCTGATTCTCCTGGGCTCTGTTAGGAATGCTGGCTGAGGCAGCTGGAATATTTATTCTTGATATGGCTGTAGGGAACTGTCCAGCCATGTCACCAGAGACTGATTCGATTACATGATCTCATTCTCAGCATCCCAGTGCCTTATCTGTGAGGCCAGTGCACATTCCTCTTGTGAAACTCTTACTCTGGTTGCTTGGGAAGCTTTGCCCCAGTGTGCCTCCATGCTGAGCAGACTTCTCTGCTAGATTTCACTGCATTTAAAAGAGCATTTCTAATGCCCAATTAAACTGGAAAATCCCTGCCCAACAAATTTAAGTACGATTCTCCATTTAGTCATTATCATTAATGAAGTCATGACTTCCTGAGTTGTTCCTATGTGTCTTTAATTAACACCTCTGTTCTGTGTCTACCCCTCTCGCTGTGGAAGTGGAGCTGTGGGATTTTGCTTGGTTTTTTTGGATCCCTCATAGGCCTCAATATGCACCAGCACCTCCCCAGCCCTCCAAGTCCTGTTCACTTCTGGTTTCCCTGGTTGTTTTTAAACCCAGAAAGAGTGTCCATATCCCTCTTACTCAGCAGCAACACAAAGTGCTGTGGGCAGCAGCTTTCCCCAAAGGTGTTTGCTGCATTTTGAGATGGACACCTTGCAAAGGGCTGCAACTCTGGGAAGTTTTTCCCTGTAAGAAGCTGTATCCTCAGTTTTACCTTCCTGTGGCACATCCAGCATGGCTTTTACTGTGCTCAGGCAGGGCTTATTTCACTCAGTTGTTCATGTGGAAGTGGCAGGGGTGAAGCATTATGGACATCACTCCTTTGATTCATATGTTGCTGTATTTTTCTTAAATTTTGGCTTGGTTTTTTTTTCCTTTTTTTTCCCCCCTTTGTTTAAAGTTAATTGATTTTTCTGAGACAGATCTCATCTGGCCTTGATGTTTTGTCAGCCTAAAAAATTTTATAACTTTTTCTGGCATTATCTCAATTTCTGACTATTTCTGCTTTCTCCCTGAAAAAGTATGGCTGTTCTTGGCATCTTCTCCACATTCCTCATTCCTTACATACATTGCACAGAAAACCTGTTTTATCCATGTCTGCTTCTTGGTATATAATTTACTTTTCTATTCTGCAGAAGAGCTGTCCCCTCAAACATGCCATGTTCTCAGCTATCTGTAATTCTTCTTTGTCAGAAGGAGCAGTAATTCTGTCAGCCTCCACTTGCTGCTTTGCTGATCACCTTCCTGCACATTTGTGATTTTTGTCTCTCTTCAGAGGTTTCTGTTCACCTCAAGTAGTCTGCGCGGGATTTTGATCCCAAGCTGCCTTCCAGCACAAAGAAAAGGAATATTTGTTATTGTAAACTTTGAGGTGTTCTTTTAATTTCAAAAACAGATTTATATAATACTAGAAATCCTTAAAATCACTTTCAGATTATCAAAGTGTGGAAAACATGCCTCCATGGGAAGATCAACAGAAGATTTGATCACTTTGCATAAATGTCTATATGAAGAGGTGATCTGAGAGTGGGCAAGGATTTTCAGTCCTGTTGACAAAGGCACAAGCAGATGGCTAATTTGCCATCTAGTTCTGCCTTTTTTAGGGTGACCTGTTAGGTGTCTGTCTGTCTGTCTTGCTTATGAATGGAAATTTAAACTTGTAAAGGTGGAACAGAAGCCTCAGTTCCTACAGAGCGGTTCCAAATCTCTTTGCTCCCTTTATTAATTATCAGCATTCCCATGAGTACTTCTGAAGTTATTTGCTCCTGTACCCCAAGCTCTACTCTCTCAGTAAAATTAATCTGGAGCTCTTTGGCCAGTTCATAACCTTGATTTTTTTTTATTTTTTTTTTTCAGATATTGAGATATTCTTCTCTCTGTCTCCATCATCTACTGTCCTTATGCCTCCTGTCAGGAAGGCTAAACAATTTCTGTGCACAAAGGTATCATGACATCACTGGCATATTTCTGTGGTTTTGGTGTGATGGTTGAACTCTCTCCATACGTACTCATCAGTGTCTTCAATTTAATGGAGAATCAAGAATCCAGCAAGTTGCAGGTGGTGTGCCTGGAAGACACAAGCAGCAAATAGGCCTTGGAATTATGAACTATTACAGAAAAGTCTGTCACTATTGTCAGGGACTGAAGTGATTTGATTGCTCTGTCAGCCCAGCAATATGACAGTACTTCAGGAGAGGTTTAAAAACTTACCCCATGTTTTTGCTTTGTCAATAAGATTTGTTATTATTTAGTGTTTGCTAGCCTTTCTCCAAGCTTGAGGGAGACTCCTGCCAGAAGTATTGTCAGAGTAAACTCCCCTGCTTTCTAGGGGGGAGGGGGAAATTGATCTGAACGCTGAAATAAAATCATAATTAGTAACATTTGGAAGGACTTTATGCAGTAGAGCAGTCCAATCCTGTGCTGTGCCAGTTGCTGTGACCTCTAATGGCCCACTTTTATCTTGGCTTTCCAAGGATATTTTTGTGAACCTATCTTGATCCATATGTACCTTTCAGATCTAGGTGAGACCTCTAACCTCCTCTGGCCTTGGTGGTTTCCCACAAGAGTAGTTTGCATCTGTATCTGTGCTAATTCCCTAATGACATGTTATCCACTGTAGTATCATATTTGGGACTTTATTAGTAGTGCTGATCAGTGGGAGAAAACGTCCCATAAAACCCGTATGGATGCCTTGAACACCAAGGTTGCACCAAAGGTATCTCAGTAGAGCAGGAGAGTAGAAATAGGAGGAATATTGGGATTTGTAGAGGAATTTGAGTGGGTAGGATCTCTTTCTCTCTTTCACTGAGTCTCTTAGCAACAGCAGGCCCAACGGGTATGGCACTGCTTGCTGGGGGTGTGCAGTCCCCTTTGTCAGAGAAGAAGAGCAGAACTTCAGCACAGAGGAGATGGGGAAATGAGAGGAGGAAGTAAGGGCATGAACCATGTCACCCTGGGGAGAAGCAGATGGAAGGCAGCTTACCTGGTACACCACCATCAATGAGAAGGTTATTCTTTCAGCAGCAGTGGGATGGCAGTGAGGAAAAGGTGTCCTAGACTCTCACAAAGTGTGGTGTGTGCAGCCTTGGGTTTCATTTATACCCCTTCCTGTTAATGCCCCCCACAGGGCCTTTTGACATGGGTAGGTGTCATTAACGAATGTCTGAGCTAATTAATGATTTAATAGCATTAATGAATGTGGACAGCTCACCTGCCCCCAGAACATGCCTGGCTTACCTGTGCCTTGCCTGCAGCACAGCAGTGACCCCAGGACCTTTCCTCAGCCCACCCTACTGCTACACCACAGAGCAGTGGGGTTTGCAAGAGCAGGGGCTCACACTGAACTTTGGTGCATCTGCCACTCAGTTTTTTCCTCTGGATTGTAAACTCCTGCAGAGCTGGTTTCTGAGGGTCTGTCCGAATGTATTTTTTGAGCCTGGGGAGTTCAGTCTGCAGCACTGTGACTAAAAGCTGTGTTTTGCAGATAAATCTGTGATACTCTGTGCTAACTGTGTTTACTGGAGTGATGATTGTGGTGATGCCAATATGCATATTGGAACACAAGACTGAATCACACCTAAGTCATTTCCCACATTATTGCTCTTCTGAAATATGGGGTATGTTTGCTATTTAGCAGGTAGGCTGTGTTTTTTCCTTAATGTAAATAGTGGGCTTTTTGTATATAAAATACCCTAAGTCATCATGGGAAGGGAGAGGTGAAGAAAGGAGGATGGGACATAAATACCAATGTTCTGCTTAACCTTCTTTCTCCTTCTGAAAAGATATCAATGCATTTCTTTTCTCGGGAATGGTGCCATTTTCTTCTTTATACCTGGAGAGGCATTGTGTTAAATCCATTATGAAACATTATAGGTGGTGGTGGCAGCAGCATAAAGGCAGCTTCCAAAGACCCTCTTTTTCATAACTGCCAGGTTGATGCTGAATTGAAGTGTCTTCAGAATGGCAGTATTATTTCTTCCTTATCTTTATATCTTTTCTTGTTTTTTTTTCTTTTTCTTAATGCCACATTAACACACAAAACAGAAAAGGAAAAAGGATTCTCATTTTTGCTGTAAACCCTCTCTTTGTGGCTGTTAGTGGCATTGGGAATGATGACTTTCAAAGTATTCCAGAAGGCAAAATCAGAACTGGAAGTCAGAGTTGTAGTCTCAGCTGTTTATCCTGGCACTGACTGTTACAGCTTCTCTGCAAACACAGAGCCTGAATTCTCTTCAAAACTGATCCAGAATCAGCTCTGAGCACTGTGACAAACCTCATACTGCAGATCTCCTGTTCAACATGTTGACATTTACTTACGACTGGAGAAGGTGTATCTGCCTCCACTCTCCTGCCAAAATATGCCCAAAATGAAAGTTTTTAAGGTAACTGGTATTATATCATGATATAATGTCATGGCAGGCTGAGACTCTTTCATATCTGATTTCTCTTGTGGGAGACTTGTGCATCTACAGCACATCTGTAGCTCCCACTGATTCTAGGTGTTACTGAGGGTGCACTGAATTGTGAAGAGGCCTGATCCTTGGCATCTCTAATTTAGACTGTCCTATGCTTGGCTTCAGAATGTGTTCCTGTATAAATTGATCTGTGTAATTGCTACAGGTGAGAAGTTTTTTACAGTTCTCCTTTTGCTGTCACAGTAATACCTGTTCCAATATTGGGTGTAAATTGTCCTGTGTTACATTGCTGCCATGTCTGACTGTGCTGTGAATCAGCCAGTGAGAGAGAGCAAACTCGGAGCTGGTGCCATTTGCCCATCAGTGTTAAAAGGAGAAATTATCAAAACTGGATGCACTGGAAAGGGGAGCAGGGATGTATGTGTATGAACCTTCAAAAGAAAAGCTCCTAATCTGTGGTCAATAGTGATCTGTGTGTGGTAAGAAGCTGATGTGTTAAGGGAGATAATGGAAAAATCCAGTAAAGGAACTAAAAATCAAACTGTATTTGTCAAAAATGTCTGAAAGCATGTAGTCAACTGGCAGGCTTGCTAGGGCTCCATAAGCTTCTTTAATAAAATCAGTAACTACTTCCAATATAGTCAGCTTGATTCCCATACTGAAAGATGTTAGGTTGGATCCTGACAGCCTTTTGTCAGACTGGGGTTTCCTCCAGAGAGCAGGAAATTTTGTTTAAATGCTAATTTAAAATAATTCTGTAAGAAGCCTGAAAGAAAATAATAGATAAAAATCAGCAGGACTCTTTAAAAGAGATTGATCTCCTATAGTATATATAAAGTCATGCTCCTTCAGACTATATTAGTGAGATATTTGGCTCCACAGCCCTGCCATTTTTCTTTTAAGATTGAAAAATTGAGGACTTACTCTGAAAAACATTGAGTAGAAGGAGTATAGAAGCTCACCATTACTTTTGAAGCATGGCTGTGCTGTAACATTTGCTTTGAAATCCCTGAGTCTATATTGCAGTAGAGAGTCTGACCCACAGACTCATACTCTGCCTGAGAAACGTGTTTTGTCTCTCACATCAGCCAAGCAAGAGAAAATCTACAAATCGTGCTGAGCTGACAGTTCTGCTGGTAGTGCCAGAGACAGGACAAAATCCAGCTCATTCCCCTGTGCTTGCTGCTGCATTAGTAAAGATAAGATTTACAAAAGCACGTAGAACAGATAAACTGAGTAAGAATCCCTTTTGTAAACTCAGATTTCTGACTTGCTTTTTAAGGTGTTTCCAGCAAACTCTTGTTTCCAGAGTTCAGAGGAGATGCTGTCAAAACATTCTGTGTTTATTGTATTGCTCAGGCGGAGTGGAGAAGGTGAGGCTGGTGTTTTCCACAGCCTTGTCATGAGCAAAGGGGAACTGCAGCATCACAACTGAA
This sequence comes from Thryothorus ludovicianus, assembly GCA_013397245.1. NCBI lineage: Eukaryota > Metazoa > Chordata > Aves > Passeriformes > Certhiidae > Thryothorus > Thryothorus ludovicianus. Next base: position 1,367,034 of record VZTB01004761.1, read on the forward strand.
TCTCTCAGTGAAGGTGAAAACTGACTTGCAGCTGACATTTGTATCAGGAAGGAAATTATCCTCTCATTTTGTTTCATGTTCTGAAATCTGTACTCAGCCAGAATTACCTGGCTAGTGTAAAGGGGGCTCATTGTAAGGAACACAAAGGTCTCTGCTGCAGGGCCTCTGTGTATTGATCCACTTCTGACTGAGCAATGCTGCATTGCTGTCAGGGCTTTGGTTTTCTCACTTGGATGCCCTGAAATTTAAGGTTTTTGCCCACTGTCACCCTAAGCTAGGTTTGAGATTGAATTGGAACTCTGAATCATGACTATGTGCACCTAAAAGCTGAATCTGAGTGTGAACTGTCCCCCCAGGAGCCTCCTCTAGGGCAGATTAATTATTCTAATGGCACAAAGTGAACTTCACAGGGCAACAGTTCAAGAGAGGATTTCTTCAACAGCACAGGTGCTGCAGTCACTGCCCCTGGAGGCCTTTAAGAAAAGGACTCAGAGCAATGATCTGGTTGACCAGGTGATGTTTGGTCATAGGCTAGACTCGATCTTGAAGGTTTTTCCAACCTAGCTGACTCTGTGAAATGCTCTTCACCTTGTCCTCACAGAACTCAGGAGCCAGCAGGTCTCACTGTAACCTGACTCTGAAATGTGAGCAATCCTTTGCACGTCGGGGTACCTCTTTGTACCAGTGCACAAGCTACGCTGTCTCTGCCACATTCCTGAGTCTTATTTACCACTATAGTCTTACTCTTCTCCAAATTCCACCTTTTCTAAATGACCAAATGAAGCATTTGAATTTCCTTCTCTTTCAAATTCAGCAGCTTCCACTTGACCCTTTAAAGTACAGATACTGAACCAAGGTTTAAACTAAATGCCATTTCTAAGCAAACACCCACAAAGTTATTATTATTTGCTCAACAGAGTACATCTAAGTTACATTTAAAGGACCAAGCTGAGACCCATCTGCTTTTTAAATATTAATTGGCTCAGTCTCCAAAAACAAAATTGCTAATTTTATTTTTTTTTTTTAATTAGGGGTTGTGATTGCCTTCTGAGAGATTTTGCAAGAGAAGATTAATTTATCTCTCTAGCAGTACTTGGCATGACCCACAGCTGTTTCTAATGTGACTGCCTGGCTAGGAGAATGTGTTTTTACAAGTATTCTAAGTGCAGTTAGTAGTAATGCAGAGAGGATTAGATTTGCTTTTGCAGGATCAAGTTTGCTCTTGTAATGGAAGGGAAAGTTCTGCTCAAAACTATCTGGGTAAACTAAGGAAATAATGTGGCTTTCTGTGGGGAGGACCTTACACAGAAGCCAAATAAAACTTAAAAATTGGTCAGTGTCTTTAAAGCAAAGAGGAAACTGAACAGCTTCAAAATGAAAACTGCCTTGTGGCATTTTCATATTATGAAGAATTGTTTTGGAAAAGTGTGGCAATGGTTCATTTTTAACATTACCAACTGGGTTTGTATTTTTAAAATGGTCATTATTAGCTTATATTTTGGAGTTGGAAAATCAAATGCTTTTCTAAAAGTATCTTTAGAAAAGCGTTCTCCAAGTCAAAACCCTGTAAAAAGCTTTACATTTTGTTTTTCATGAATGAACTTTACTGAACAGTCCTGAGTAAAATTTTTGAGGAGTATCCTTGTTTAGGTGAAAAGAGCAGAGATGAATTCAATAATTTAGTACCTGCATCTTTGTTAAGGAAAACAAAACTGCAGTATTATAAACCAGTACTTTTTACTTGAACAATGAATTGTTATTCTCTTTGGAGCTAATGGTGGGTTTGCTCTACCTGCCCTAAACCCAGTATTCTTTTTAAATTGTGACAGGCATGTGCAAGAACTCTTCAGAGGCAAAAGGTCCAGTAATTTGGACTAAACATTTTTTTTTAATAGCCTTCCATTTTGGACAAACCTTCAAAACTAATTCAAACTTGGCCAACATAGGAAGGACATGTCCACGTCACTGAAAAGTGTCCAGATTGTGAGACACCAAATTTAAGGAGACATTTCAATCAAAGGTCATGCAACCAGTTCTCCTTAAAGCATCTATGTACACAAACAAATTTGTCATTTATCCCTCAGATAAGGTGTTCTCTGAGCAATCCCAGTACACAGCTCCAACAGCTCACTCAGTGAGCTCCAAGCGTGGATTTCTCACCAGCTGACCTAAGGCCAAGGGACCAGCAGCTGTTGAATCATCCACTGCAAGAGATGGAATTTAGTGAAGCATTTTCAGCAGAAAGGGCAGAGCACTGGTTCATTGCATGGAGCTGAGAAGCAGCCCCCAGGTTTTGACATCCAATCACTGCTGTGACTTTCAAAGCAAACTTCCTTCTGTGCTTGTTCCCAGTGTGAACACAAATGATCCATGGGTGTCACAGCCAGCAGTGGGAGCTCAGTGCCCCACAGCCTTTGTGTTCATTCCTATCAAGTGTCATTTCTGAAGCTGTAATTTAATATTGTCCTGTCAACGAAACCAGTGAGCCCAGAGATGAGAGGGAGGACATCATTTTACTGTTCCTTGAAGTGGACAGCCTGCTGTCTGCCATGTATGGTCTTGTGCTGTGACCCATCACATTCCCAAGCAGGTAATTCTTAGTCTGTTCTGAGCTTGGGTAGCAGTCCTTGTGAAGTACCTGTCATTCATTACTTATTTCCTTTCAAAGCAAAAAAAATGAGGATGTAACTTGGGATGTTTTTCATCAAAAAAAGTAACTTAAAAAAATCCACAAAAATCTTGCAAAAATGTCAAAAGATTGAAAATACCAGTGTTCAAGTGGCACCTTTCAATTGTATAGGATTGTTCTAGGAGAAAAGAGTCTATCAATGTTGTTCAGCCATTGTAGACAAACTTCTCTGTGGTTTGATACCCTCATGGAATTCTCAGAGGAAGACAATCTATTCATGTTCCCAATAAGACTGCACAATGCAAAAAAAGCAGCTGACCAGACTGTTCTCCAAACTTTTCACAGAGGTTTGCAAGAGTTGTTCTTCTGGTGACTCTTCATTGCAATACTGTTTTACCTTTCCTTGTGGTTTTAATCTCAAACTAGAAGATAATCAGAAAATTTAGAAGCAGCAGGTGATGAAGGAGCTAGTAAAGAGCCTGTCTCTGAGTAATTTTGCTTTTATTGAGTATTATTTTCATTACAAAACAAGAAGCATGTACCAGGACTTTTAAAGGTGGAGATAATGGATATTAAACTGATGTTTTTGTCAGCAGTAAATTAAAAATTTTACTGCTCTTTGTAAGTACCAGTTTGTCATACTTTACACGGGAACATCAGAAAGGCCACATTTGCTCAGAGTAAAGGTCCATCTGGCTCAGCATTCTGTCCCTGGGTAGTGGCCAAGAAATTATGCCTAGGGGTGAATATGAGAACACAGAAAATCAATAGTGATTCTTCAGGATATATCTTCAGCCATGAGCTGCCAGTGACTCGTGAAGTTCCATTTTTTTTCAGCACATTTTCCGAGACTAACAGAATCCGATTTTCTATCTGATAGAGAGGAAAGGGTAGATCTCATAGATTCTGAGATGTGTCTGTTGTTAGTGATACCCATGGAGTGCTTAAGGAAGAGGAGGAGAGGAGCTGCTTGTGTTCCCCAGCCAGTCTGTGTAACTCAAGGACAGTGGTGGTTCTCATTCATTCTCCATCTTATCTCTTTCCTCAGTTTATGACTTACCTCTTCTGGTCATATACGAGTTGCCACTCTGATCAGAAACAGGATACAGTGCCATTTTTTCCTATTCTTCCCCCATCATCCCTGTTCCCTCATCAGGCAAATATGAGCCATTTCCCCACTGCACACACCTCTAGGTTGGCTGTAATATATGATGAGGGAGGATAAAGCCAGCTCCCCTCACAGTATTTCCAGCAAGAACAGGATCAGGTTTCCCAGGGACCTCTGCACAGGCCTGCTGACCTCCCCAAGGCAGGAAGACTGAAGTTCTGGGAGCTTCATCTGCCCATTAAATTAGTCCAGGGAAAAGTATCTGTATTTGGGAACACACCTCCCAGCACAGAGTTTTCCTGTAAAGCCTTTGACTGCATAAAGTCCGTGCTGAAGTCTGAGCCAGTTTGATCCAGGACACCACATCCAGCAAGATTAGTGGCAATCAAAACTTTGTAGGTGAGAAAAGCAAATGCTCAATCAAATATGAAATAACTCATCTGGAAGGCATATCCTGTGGTGTAGTTTTAAATTAGCAGTCTTTTTTTCAGTTTGCTGAAGACAGCAGACTGGTGAAGCTCTGAATGCAGACCCCTGTATGATCTAAGATTTGCAGGTGCACTGTCTTTCTAAAGTGAAATTGAAACGTTTCAAAAGTTGATACAGCTTACAGGTGCAGCAAAGGAACATGTAACTGGAGTGAGAGAATGCAGCCAGCAGAAAAATTCTCATTTGTGGTGTTAATAGGTTGTTAGAATGGGAATAATAGATCAGAGAGCTTTCCCTCTTAGTGCCTTATCATGGGCAAAATTAAAGGAGTGTAACACACATCAGTGGGAGCCTGGAACAATCTGCTGCGTGGCTCAAGCTTGAACCAAATTACTGTAATGCTCTTCCTTGTGTCAGCAGGACATGGTAGCTCAAATTTTGAAAAAAGTTTGAAATTGAATTTGCCCCTCCAAGGAGGGACTTGGATGTGCATGTGCAAGAGCAGTGTGTAGGAAGTACTGGTGTTGAGTCTTGCTTCTCCACACGGCTGAGTGCACACGGGTGAGCACACCCTCAGCGGGCACGGGTGCTGCTGACAGACATCTGCTAAGAACTGGACTGAGATCCTCCAACCTCTCCATATCAACTGCTGAGCAGATGGTGAGCCATAATCCTTGTTATTTTTTGTTTCAGACTCATGGAGAGATGTGAGCTGGCAACTTCATTTTCTCAGCTTGAGACCAACAGATCTTTAGAAGTCAAAACATTATTATTATCCTATTAATTTCTAGGGAACTGTTAAGATTTGAGTGCCTCATTCTAAGTACATAGACAGGATAGAGGCTAGTAATAATTCCCAAACAGTTTAAGTCAGTATGGATCTAATTTTGGCATAAACCTGCAAGATGTACCTAAATTTCCTTTGTGCCAATCACAAGACCTTGTTTTGCTGAAAGGGGTGTCATTTGGCTGTGATCACATGGATGAAAAGTTACTATCCCTGCTCCCAGCTTCTTCCATCAATAACTGTTCATGACACATTCCTGATTTTCGTAGTGACCTGCTGAAAGTGCCTTAGGTGTACTTGTTTTCTGTCATGTTGGAGCAGAGCATGTGTGTGCATGCATCTGGTTTCTCTCTGTTGCCATGGGGTTCTCTGATTTGGGCTTGGTAACTTTTAAACTCTATAGTGTGATATCAAACATTCATCTGATGACACCATTCAAGTCAGATGGGTACAAAAGTAAACAAAAATATTTTGGTGAACAATTCATGGTGCCAAAGCTGAGCTGAGAAGCTAAAACCACAAGCATTGTCTCTGTTAGACAGCAAGGCAACAGAAGCTGCAACAAGCCGCTCTTACATAACGAAGCAATTATGTTTTCTCAGTCTCACAAGTTTTTGACAACACAGCTTTCCCAGGCTTTTCACTGATAACACTTTGAGGCTCTTCAGGGAAAGTATGATAAATAAGCAGTCACTATTCCAAGTGTGGTTTTGATCACCAATATTTACTGAAGAAGTATCTTGCATTTAACATCTACACTGATACACTCTCACACCTGAAAAAGGTATATCTGTCACTGAGGGAAGTAACAAGTCAGTAAGGGAAGATCCCTTATGGAATCCAAAACAAAACAAAAAAAACATTTCACCTATGGGAAGGGGAAGCAAGAAGCCTGGGTTAATTTTCATCATTAGAAAGAGAACTAAGTAATGGAGATGTCATAGAGTTTCTACAAGCCATTTTTTATCCTAATCTTCCTGAAATATTAAATTACATGAACTTCAGTAGCAAGCTCCCCAGAAAAAACTGTACCATACATACAAATTAAAAATAAATTATAAATGGTTCTGTACGGGAAAATGTAATCAAAGCATTGAATGGCCCGGGGAGAGCGTGTCTCTTAGGTCTTAGAGAAACACTGAGAGAAGGCTACCATTTATTGTTCTCAAGCAATAAAAATTAATATTTGTGGCTGAATTTTGCATTACTTTGCAAAGCAACAAAGGCAACTTAGATTGGGCAACTAGGATTTAAGCTAATAACACGGAAAAATAAAGGTGTTTCTTAAACACAGATGCCAGGTGCAGAAGGGTGTTGCATGGATGTTTTTCACATTTAGACATGAAATTGCACACGTTGTCATTTGGCAGTTCAAGCACACCTCTATGCTAAGAGCAGGGGCCCCAAGGACTCAGCCCATTATTAGAATGCATCACATCTTCCAACCCAGGGAATACCAGGATCATGTGCAGAGAGACCAAGCACTGGGTGCATGAGCAGCCCTTTGGGTGTGCAAGTGTGAATTCCTTTCTGAAGGCACATTCTCCTGGTCTTCATTGCTCTCAGAGGGGGAGAAGGAACTCTGAGTGTTCTGCAGTGCTCAGTTGCTTCCCGGACTCCCACTCCTTTGGGGCCAGATTCAGAGGTGCACCAAGCACCTGCAGCTCCTTATCACATCCTCTAGAAATTCCAAGAAGCTGCTGGTGGGTCAGCATTTGGTTCTCTTGTAATAGCCATTATTCCCAAGTGCCTGGGAAAAATAAAACCTTGTAGGTTTGGTACTGTTGCAGGCAGACAAAATGACAAAATTACTGAATCCAAGTGAAATTGCTGGCAGGATTTTCTAAGATGAAGTACTGCCTGCTACCTGTGAAAAATACCTATAGCCATAGTTTTGTTCTTTGTGGGGTAATAATTCTGAGCTCTTTAATGACCACAGATGGTAAAGACTCCCTCTGAATGTATTTTGAATGTTAGTAACTATAATAACTCTCAGCAAAGAACTTCAGCCACCTAGCTGAACCACTGCTGTAGAAATTACTCAGGGCAAGACTGATGATTCAGAAGGTGAAATATTACTTCTCGTGGCATGTGGGTGTTCTTCTAAGGTTTCCATCCAAGGATTGACCTTGTTTGGTTTATGAGATCTGACAAGACCTCACAGCCCTCACTAACAGACTGTAATACAAAGCACTGTACTAATTCAGAGGTGTCAGATCTGCCACCCAAGAAAAAATACACAGGTACCATTCAAATTTCTTATTAAGCCCTCAGCCTTTCTGTAGGAATAATTTAAATAGGCAAAGGGGGAATAAATTCAAGCTACGTATGGAAAATGCTGTTGAAAATAGCCTAGTAAAAATAATGTTAGTAAACAGCAATGTGAAGTACTATGTGAAGGTTCATTAAAATAATCAAATTCACACACATCACATTTAGTCTCAAAGCACCTCATAAACATTAGTTAACATCTTGTGCTATAGAAGTATAGCACCAATTCCTCTGTTTTATAGAGCTGCATCAGCCTTCCAAAGAAGAGATCATACACTCAGAAAGCAGCAAAGAACTGGCTGTGACCCTAGAGCCTTGGTGACATTTGTCCACCTGGAAAAGGCTTGGACTCCTTTGTTACTCGATTTACTCAAGTAGGAAAAACAGACAGACAGGTGCCCAGAGCAGTTCTGCAGCAAGTGTGGCTCTTACTCCAGCTGCATCCCATAACCACCACAGAGAATGAACAGACATTGCTTGGAAATGCCCTATTCCCAAGGAAAGGAGGAGCCAGGCAGTTCTGGGCTCCTGTTTGCAGGTTGCTGTAGACTCCAGCCACGTGCCCATCGCAGTGTCACCTTGGAGTGTAACCCCTGGCAGGCTCTGGTTGTTCCCTGCCCATGGAAGTGTCCATGAAACAAGGGATGGGTGCCTGGCAGGAAGCTCAGGGTGTTGGCTGCACCTGCAGAAGGATTTGCTGTGGAAACACTGCATTATTTGTTTCAGACACTAGAATATGGCCATCATCACATTAGGAAATATCCATGAATGAGTGGCCTTTTTGTATTAACAGGAAATAAGAAAAAGATCATCAGGTACCAGGGCATAAATTCCTGATTAGGGCTGAGCACATAAGAACACAGAGAGGTGAACTTGGAAGAGCATTGTTAAAGACCTCAACAGGTAATTGGTGTTTTCAGCTGGGGAGCTGCTTGGAGTCAGCTGAGCCCAGCTCCTGGCTTAGGTACTTGATTAGGGCTCTGGAGAGACAGAAGGGTAGGAACATGTGGAGGGCACTTCAGAGTGCAGTTTCCCATCAATGATCTAAGAGCTGCCAGGTAGGGAAGGGAATGTTCTTCCCTCAACCCCTGCATGCTCCTATGTCTTTCCTTTTACCAGCTCTGGCATTTATTTGACCACAGAGGAATTAATTTCAGGTAGCAAAGCTGGCAGAGCCCAGGAGAGGAAGAGATTTTTACTGATTCACAGCAGCAACAGGCTGGGAAAAGGAATGGAGAAAGGCCAGCTCTGAACTGAGACCAGTTGTGAGAAAGGCTGTGATTTCAGTTCCCCTTGGGATCCTCTTGGGATTTTAATTTATTTTGCTTTCAGAGGTTTTTCCCTGATTTCTTTTTCTAATCAAAAATATTTTATGTGATTCAAAGTGTCAAGTACTTTGCTTTAAAAGAAGTGAATGTCAGGACCTGTGAATAACTACTGAGTTACTTGCAAGGGCCTTTTACTTCCCCTAGCAACTCTCTGGTTAAAGAGAGCTGTGCTGGAAATATGTTTTGAAAATTCATTTTCAGGAGATTAAAGTCTAATGGAAACATGCAGCTCTTAAATGGATGTCCTTTTGTTATGCTAAGATTGCCTACAGAAATGCTTGCAGAAAATCTTCAACTACTACTGTGTTTGTAGGGAAGGAACAATTTAATTGCAATAATAACAAGGTGATTCTGAAAGAATAAATCATGTCCACAGCAAGTCATGCCTTAAGTGCAGATCATTGTTGCAGGGACATCTCCAAACAATTACTCATCACAGGAGAAGTCAGTCAGCATGGACTGTGAAACTCAGTGACCCAGCAGTGGGAATGTGCTGGGAACAGTCTTGCATTTCCTACCCTGACCTTTTCCCAGGAGTGAGGGAGAAATGATTCTGTGGAAGCTGAGATTATTTGCATGGGGTTATCACAAGCAAAATGGCCTTTTCTGGATAAGCTGGACAATTCTTGGGGGAAGGGGAGAACCTAATTAAAATGACTGTCATGAGTGACTGGGAATGGGACTGGAGTTCTCTTGCTGACAGACTGCCAGCTTGCAGCAGCAGCCACTGTAACCCTTTATCCTCTGAGACCTAAGGAGTGGCTTTGGCAAAGTGAGTCTGAACCTCCTGAATCAGCATAATGACAAGCTGGGAAAAGACAATGGAGACATAAACATGGAAATGTTCACCCTCTTCATAGGTACTCTGTGGGCAAGTGAAATGAGGCATTCATTTACTTTTTTTTTAATTGGATATACAACTAAAATAAATAATTCAAAATGCACTTGAATGCAATGCTAACACGTATTTCTGGAAAGTTATTAACTTCTGGGAAGTATAGGTAAAAGCTGTACAAATCAGGAGACTTCATTATGTAGTTTGGTGTAATTATACAGTTGGTTTCTTATTAAGGCAAATCTCACCTTCTACGTAAGCCTGGCTTTTTCTTTCTGCCTAAGACTGAATGATTTTAATTTCTTTATTATTAGTATATATTAAGTGTGTGAATATTCTCCTAGTATGATTCTTGATCACCAGGTGATACGTCAACTCTGAATTTCAAAGGGCCAGAGCTGATAGAACATGGTGGTCAAAGGGTAGAATCATAGAATTGTAAAGGCTGGAAAAGACTCCAAGTCCCACCCATTAACCCAGCACCACCATCATGTTCACCACAAAAGCATTTTCTCAAGTTTCCACACATTTCTTTGAACACTTCCAAAGATGGTGAACTCCACTGCTTCTCTGGGCAGCCTGTTTCAATGCTTTCTGTGAAAAAAATTTTCTCAATATCCAATCTAAACCTCCCCTGGGACGATCTGAGGCTATGTCCACTCATCCTGTCACATGTTAGCTGGGAGAAGAGACTGACCCCACATAGTTACACCCTCCTTTCAGGCAGTTATGGAGAGTGATAAAGTCTCCCCTGAGCCTCCTTTTCTCCAGGCTAAATAACCCCAGCTCCCTCAGACACCTCTCTTAAGACTTGTTCTCTTTCCTCAGCTTTGTTGCCCTTCTCTGGACATGCTCCAGTGTCTCAATGTCTTCCCTGTAGTGAGGGCTCCAAAGCTAAGCCCAGTATTTTAATTGTGGCCTCACCAGTGGTGAATATAGGGGTAATTCTGTTCCATTTTTGTTGGTCATGTAATTCACTTATTTGAATATTGGTCTGATTCACTTGGATGAGTTAATTTAAAACCTATTGTGCCAGTGCAAGCATATCCCAAGGATTTCATTTTGGTGAACACTGAGAAGTGAATGAAGAATGAATGAACAAAGCCAAAGCCATTCACTTCTTCAAGCAAACACCCAGGTAATATAATTGGGCAAATGACTGCACTAAGCATATATCTGGGGACTAATGATCACAGGTTCTGCTCTTACTCTGCCAGGTACATAGAGCACTATATACAATCTGAATAGCCAACAGGGACATGTATTACATGTATTGCAGTCAAATAGAGCTGCAATCATGCTGCTTCCATGAGCTGCTGCAGCTTATTTACATGAAGGGAGGAAACCTTTGGATGCTATTTCCTTTCCTACCGGAACTGAGAGGACCAGCTCTTTCTAAAACACTGAAATAGACCAAATAGATTAGTTCAAATAAACCAAAACAGGCCTGAAATTCTGTATTTAGATTCACATGTGACCCTAACCTTGGGCCTGTCTTGGTTCAGCAAGCCAGCATAAAGTCACTTATTTGGAGAGCAGGGGAGTTCAACAGTGAACGGCTATTACAGTAGAATGCAGAATGGACCCTGCTGTTTTCTTTCCTTACAGTGCTGAGGAGTTGTTTTGTTTTTATGGTTATGGAGATTTTTGTGTTTGTTTGTTTGGTTTTTTGGGGGGAGTTTGTGGGGTGTTGTTGTTGTTTTTGCAGCTCCGAGTACTACTTTGCCATGATTTTAATTCTGGGAATCAGAATGGGAACTGCAAAGAGCCCCTTGTCTCTCTGTGCCATGGTTTCTTGGGGGTCCTTGGAAGTGAGAGCAGCACAGTCTGCCCTCACTGAGAAGTTGTGAGGATAAGGGAATTAAGTCATGAAGGGACTAAGTTCATTGGTGACAATTGCCTGAGACAGATATCAAAATATAGCTTCCTTTTGTCTCATCTCTCCTAGTTACATGAAACATTTATTATTCTGTGTATTACACTGGAATATAATTTATGGCATTTGTCAGTAGAAAGTGACAGAAAAGCTACCACAGCAACAGACTGCTGAAGAAAAGTTTGATCTTTTTTGTGTGTGTGTGTTATTTAGCAAGAAATACAAAATACTCACATTAATTCCTACTGATTTCCTTCTATGTTGAATCCAATGCTTTTTCAGATGTTAGTTTGTTGGACATGCTTCAGTAAACAGCCATCCAGAAAGATGTCAAGGTATTTTGCTGCCCTGAAGATATTCGTCCCCATGAACACATGCTAAGCAAAGATGGAGCCTAACACTGCGCACCAGAGGCTTCTGCATGCCCAATGTTCTGTAAGATGAGACATCTAAAACTCCACCTCTAATCTTGTGCTTTCTTTTCCTCATACTTTGTAAAGACCGCATTTTCTAATAAAACAAGATGTTCTGCCCTGACCAGCCTTTCACTTGACATCTCCCTCTCATTGTGAGCTGGAGTACAGTGACTTGGCCAGATGACAGTGTTGCCTCCCAGAGACACCACTCTAATCCTCAGTCCCATTTCATTTTGTGATTATTTCTTGCTGCTCTGTGCTCCTGCTTTGATAATCCAGAAGGAAATATTTTCATCAAGTGTCCAAAGTGTGATCAAATGCTGGTGCAGGGTTTTTTGTGGCAGCCTTTTCTTCTTTCAATTCAAACTTCATTCTCCTTCTCTTGTTCAAGAACAAGGGTGAAGGTCTGCAATGGCCCAGATTCATTCCCAATCACTTCACTGGGAGTGTGCCTGCTAATCAAATGTGGGTCTTTCTTTACCTATTGCAATTCCTACTGCTTTTTTTCCCCCCGCATACCTCCTTCCATCTCCTCAATTTCTCTGCAACTCCAATCACTTCTGGTTCATTTCTGTATTTTGTGGCTACTCCTGATGTAGCCCCTGGGATCCATGAGCAGTTACAGGATGTAGGACCAAAAAAGGCTGGATGAAAGCACTTCCCCTGAGGCAGATGTGTTTTGTCACACCTGCGTCAGTGATGTGAAAGGGCACTATAAAAACCCCAAGCTGGGTCCAGACTGAAAAGCAGTTTTGGGATTCTCAAAGCTCAGCTGCCTAGGAAGACATTACTAGTGGCTGTGAGGTTCACAGGAAGATTTTAGTCAGGTAAGCACCTAAAATTTAGTGCAGAAACTATTTATGGAGCCCTTAGTCCATGTGCCAACCTCTTCAGGGAGGGATGTGCCAGCCCTTTGCAGATCTTTGAGGCCTCTGCAGTCCTTCAGAGTGGCACAAATGTTCCTCCTGGTCTCTTCCAGAGAGACAAGGGAGTTGGTGAATGAGCTCTCAGGTTTAATCTGAGCCATCAGCTTTAATGGAAATCAAAGTTAATTAAAGAAAACTCATCCCTGTTTAGGATGAAGCGAATGCTGGTTCATTTGCAGGATTAATCACTCCAGGGGCAGACTGGCATTTCCCCTTCTCTCTTGGCATGGGTGGAAACCACCTACATGTTTGTAACTTCCAACTCCCTCCTGCTGCGTGATGGCACAAAGGGGCAGATTTGTCACTCTCTGGGGACCAGCCATATGAAACTGTTTTATTTGCTCAGTCATTTGCAGAGGGTGGCTGGTTTGTGCCTGGGAAAGCCAGCTGGTATCAGATGGCTGCTTTAATAATTAGGAGAGTGCTGTAACTGCTGTCTCCAGTGGGAGGTTATCCATCAAAGAACAGTAAACATCTTTTCACTCTCCACAAATGACCATCCCCACGTGCAAGGAGCTAGAAAAACCTCCCCAGCCCACTGCAAAAAAAAGACAGGGCCTGTGCAATGAGATACAAAAAACCACAAATACTGATTCTCTTGGGGAGCACAAAGGTGGAGGGAACAGGAACTGAAGCCTCAAAGGGCTCTTCCTAGTGATAAATTATTAAATGCTAATCTTGATTACAACATTAGTCTAAAATCCTTGTGTCTGGAAAGCCCTCAAATAGAAGTTCTCCAGCTTTTCCAGTGATGCCACCTTTGAGCCTCAGGCCCCAGCAAAGACAATTCTGGCCCCCATTTTCCTCTTGCTCACCTCATCCACTTGGGCTCATGGTTAATGTTGTCTTCTCCATGCCACTGCCAAAGAAAGCTTTTCTCAGCAGGGATGAGAGAGAGAAGAGGTGAGAAACAGAAGCTGAATTCCCTGGGGTTGCTTCAGCCCTGATGAGACTTCATAAACTGCTGTCACACCTGTGAACAGCAATACCTAAGTGGGTACATTTGGAGTCCATCCAGGAAAAAGAGCAGCTGGCAGCTGTGAGAGAAGCCCTGTGGGGAAGGAAGATTTGTCACTATCTACTGACAAATGGTGGAAAATAACTTACAAGGACAGGTCTTTTCAGGTACAGGGAAGTTTGGGGTGTTTTGTCAGCTAGTGAAGGGAAACAGTCACGCTGACAAAGCATCAGCCCAAGGCTGCACTGCAAGAGACCCTAAAAAAACCAAATGGGAGATTGAGGATTTCGTTCATTGGTTTGGGCTTGTCTGTTGTTGGTCAAATAATGGCAAAATCCCTGATAAATGTCACATGGACTCTTCCCTAGAGGATTTAGATGGATATCTGGGTGGATCCGAGGCAATGGACTGGCACATGGACCATGGTAAGTGGCTGTGATGGCTTTGAGGAGGTACCCAACTCCTGGGGAGCAAGCACTGGAGATGCCTGATGGATGGGACGGGGCCAGGACAGCCAGGGCTGAGCAGACAGTCCTTGGTGGTGGTTTTATGAAATATGTACTCAATTTATTCTCTGGTGGGGGTAAAGGGAGGCATTCTGGGCTAGAACAACAGTCAGGACTGCTGGAAACTGAAAGAAAAAATTGAGTGAGGCATAGAGAGGCAGTGAACGTAAAATATTTGTCCTGTAAGAGCACCTTCACAGCATGAGGACTAGAGAGAGCTGTCTGCTGTCTGTCTTTCCCACTGCCTCACCCAGTACCCACCTGTTTTATCCCACCAGCCTGGTGTGGGGGGCTCACTGCCTGTGCACCAAGCTGAAATGTCACTGCTCTCCTGTGGAGAGTGAAGGGTAACACTGTTCAAGCTCTTCCCTGCAGTGCTTGAACCCTGACCCCACCAGAGCCTTCCAGGAGGGCTTCAGGTGCAATCACCAAATGAAATTTTCCCCTTCCTGCAGAGATTGTAGCTTAATCAATACGGCCCAAACACAGAGCAGCCTACAGCTGCTTTCTGTGCTGCTGGCTTTGGCCAGGAGCAGAACAGCTCTGTGTTATAAACTCTGTGGAACAGGAAAGAAAATCAAATCCAAGTGCGGACACTGCAGGGAAGTGAGGCCTGACAATAAAACCAAGCACAAAGCATTAGCAGTGCAATTGAAGGTACTCCAGGGCTTCCTTCTGATCTGGAGGATTGTTTTGAACAGAATACAGAATGTTCAGTGGCCCAGCCTTGGCTTCTTGTCAGAGAGATTGATTACTGTAGGAGTGGTGGTGAGCCATGCGCATTTGAGGATCCCCATGTTGGAACTTCATGTCAGCCTTCAGCCAGTGCTAATCAGAATCTGATTTAAGGTTCAAGATTTTTTAGGCTATGCCTTGTCATGTTAAAGTTTTATTTGACCTTTAAGCACCCTTTTTCCCAGTTATGTGTTCCTTTGGCCAGTTTCTTACCAGCCCAAACACAAAAGGTCTTGGCAGCTGGACAGAAATATCAGGATATTTTCTACATGTCTGACTTGCAGCCTCCTCTGTCTTGCAGCAAAGGCAACTTTCCCTTTTATGCTCCCTACAACAGATGGATAAATCAGACTTGCTTTTGCCCATTTTCTGGCAATTGTACTGCAAAATCTCAAGCTCTTGAAATTAACTGAATTATTATCAGTTAATAACAGCTTTCTGTGCAGTGTAAACTGATATGCTAAGGAAGAGTGGGCCTAATAGTCAAGCATTTTCTAGATTACTCTTCCATTTACTAAAAGCAAGCAATTGCCACTAAAAAAACAGAAAGACAGATTTCATCTTGCTGTGCAAGATGTACATTTCAACAGCTGCAGGTTTCTCAGAAGGCTTTTTGAAATTAATCAGCAAAAGGGCAAAGGGCAGGCCAAATCTGGGGCAAGAGATTTTCTTGGTGGATTTTTGAAGCCCGTTAATAACAGTTCAGTCACGGGCAGGGTAGAGGAGCAGATGAGGTGCAGGGTAAAGCCACAAGTGCTGAGCTGCTGGAAGGAGTGCTGTGCTGCACTATGATGGCTGAGAGCGCAGAGCAGTTCAGCTTCCAGACTGGCAAAAGCACCAATATGTGAGCAGGCACCAGAGGAGGACAAAATCAGCCCCAGGGATGTCACGTCCAGCTCCAGGGATGGCAGCAGGAAGCTGCCCAAGGAACCACTCCTTTGTGCAGGACTGCTGCCTCCTTGCTGCCCTGGCTTCTCACTCTGTCTTAGCACAGGCTGGGAGGCTTTTCTGCTTTGTTTTCATATTCTTTGCTGCCTCTCAGGGAAGCAGGGCACTTGGACCTTTGCTTCTCTCACCACAGCTGCAGTAGGTACCTGTGCCAGGAGGAGAGGTACATGTTGCTGCTGAGGGCTCCTTGGAAGATGTTTCCTGACCTATTAATGGCACAGAGGTGTCTGGGAATGGCACAGAGAGGAGCTCCTCTGTATCCCTGTGTCCTGGCACAACAGGTGAGTGCTGGGACCAGTCCCTGCCTTGCAGCTCCCACTCCCTTCAGTCAACTGCCACTCTCAGGCCACAAGTTCTGTCACAGAGTCATGAGGTCTGTGCTTGGCTCTTGCTCTGCTGTTTGTATTGTCAGAGGAATCTGGGAAGACTTTCTGGTGCCAGAGTGCATGCATGCGCTCTGGATGTTGCTCCAGGCTGACTCCTTTTCTCTTCCATGGGTGGGGCAGCCTCCCCTCCAAAGTTAGCAGGGGTGGCACCCACATGCCTGTGTTCCATCCCTTGCTACCTGCCCTTTGCTCTGTGCTGTTGGCAGGGGCTGGGAAGATGTTTTCCTAAATTTCACAGCACCAAAGCACAAGGAGCAGATGGGCTGAGCCTATTGCTGAGTCTGTTTCCTCCCCTTGCAGTGCATTTGGGAAAGGGAAGGAGATGCTGGAAGCTTGGACTCTTGCTGGACTTCTGTTGGGGCCAGACCCTGGCATAAGGTTGGTGCTTGCTACAGGTCCACAGCTGAGTTTGCAGGGTGGGCTCAGCCCCATGGGATCACACTGAGGCGCAGTGCGAGACTGTGCAGAGTTACACAAATCTGGTTCTGCCTCCTGGGGGTGCATTTGGTAGGGTGAGATTCCTCCTTTCTTGCTCACACGACTGCCCACAGGGGTTATAGGCATGAACCAGCCACACTGCAGCAGCTCAGGTGAGCAAGCAGAATTTTGAGGTGGTTCCACACAGACCAAGTTGCTCTCAGGGGTAAGCTAAGTCTTTCAACTGACAAGAGGAGGAGCCTAGTGATGTTAGTCTTCACCTGAAATACTTCAGCTGGAATCTTGGGTGGGATTAATCGCTACAGAGACCCTTACACCAGGCATGTGTTCTCCAAGGCACATTTCCCCAGCAGTGTTTTCCATGATGAGTCCTCAAGGACCCTTCAAGTGCTTGGTTTGCCCTACCCACAGCATCCTTGTTCCCAACATTTATCTGACCCTACAGCATTGTCTCTGGCTGCTGTTTAAAGAGTGTGTCCTGCAGCTTGAAGAAGCCCTCCCTGGGCACTGTACCATTCCTGTGGGCCAGCATGGAGATGGGGTACAATGAGCACCAAATTGCACAGTACTACAGCTAAGGTGCACCCCACGAGGCTGGTGGGAGATGAATTTCATAGAGGAATAATGTGCACCTCTCCAAACAGTGAGGAGTGAGCTTCTGCAGATCTACAACCTGCAGCATCCCTAAACACCAGTTCTGCATCCCGATGGACTGAGCAGGGAGTTGAGCAGGCTGCAGCAAAATGTCCAGGCTCAGGTGATCTGACACAGGATGGAGGGTCTGGACGCCTGTTAGGGTATTTCTTTTACTCTTATGGTTGTCCAGTGAACGAGAGAAATGAAATACATTTTTGTGGTTCCACAGCTAGCCTAGATGATATTATGTTTCATGCCTGTCAGATCCAGGCGATTTGTTAAAATTAGAGATGATGGATTTATGGCCCAGGAGGGATTGCTGCAGCATGCAGCAGGCCAGACTTCCCTCTCTGATTTCAGCTTCTCTTCTGCTTCCTCGGTGTTCTCCCCTCCAGGGACAGGGCTTTCAGGCACAACTCTCACATAAACAAAGAGGAGCAGTGGCCCAAAGGCTGCTGTTGGTGCAGCCTTTGCTACTGTGACAATAGTCCCCAGGTGCCCTTCCCTTCTGGCCCAGAGAGTTGCCTCAGCACCTTCCCTTCTCTCCACGTCTGTGTCTTGGGACAGAAAAACAAATATTTGAAGGTTTGAGAGGGAAATGAAGACAGGGACAAAGATCTTCAGTGTTCTTTTAAAGAAGACAATGGCTCACAACTTGGACCTCTATCACCAAGAGTTTTTCTAGCGTGTCACACTTGGATCCTACAGCCCATTTCCAGCACACTTTCTTCCTTCTTGGACAGAGATTGGTTTTATTCACTTCCTTTAGCAAAATGTGTATCTCAGTATCTCATCTCCCCTTGCCACAGCTCTTTCCCAGGCTTTTCTGCTTTACTTTGCACTCAAACTGCTGTCACTTTTTAATTGCAGTCCTAGTACTTGACTCAGCTATTGTCCAGCAGGGTGAGATGAAGTATCAGGCAGTACCTGTGGTGTCTGAAGTGGACTGGCTGTCAGATAAGTGCAGCTCCTTTGCAGGTTACAGAGCCCGTAATTGCTGTGAGTCTACTTTTTTTTTTTTTTTTNGCAACGTTTCTACCATAATTCCATGGGGAAAGAAACTGATTAAAATGTACCAAATGGTATCATCTTTAGTGCTTTGAAAAATCCCTGCAGCTGGTGGGTGGCTGTGGGGGAGGGAGTGATTGATGCAAAATGTCCCCTCTCCCCAGGAGATCTTTCTCCCCCACACCCATAATCCTGCTACTTCGTACTTATATAACGTTGTCATCTCCTATAGCACATATGCAACTGATTTGTCACCAGGAGGAAGCTCAGCCAGGACTTGGAGCAAGGGACAGAGATTTGGAGGGTCCTGACTTCTGTCACTGGCATGCAGTGGGCTCTTGGCTTCACTTTTCCTTTTTGCAAAGGAGATCCAATTGATTTTTGCCTTGCTCAGCAGGTGTAAGATGAAGTATGTGTTGACAGAAATGTTTTGAGATCCTTTGATGGAATGTGTTAATTTATTAATGGAATCTTCTCTAATCATCACATTTCTTTCAATTTGCTAACGAAAATCCTTTGTGAGGGTGTAGTGTGCTGTTCAGCAAGCAAAACCTGACCCTCAGGCAGCTCCAAGCGCAGCCGTGCGGAGAGAGGCAATGCTGGAGTGCTGAAGGGTGGCAGGACCAGAGCTCTGCTGGTGCTGCTCACTGCCAGGCTGCACTGGGGCTCAGCAGCCTGCAGCACGTGGGATGGGCTTGGAAAGGGTGGGTATTTTTAGGGAGAAGGAATTAGGCAATAGGGACAGAACGAATCTCAGCTGAGGGGAAACACTGAGAGATGCTTAATGAGTGCATGTGTGATGCATGTGTGTTATTTTAGGAGAAAGCTCATCTGCCTGTCCCTTAAAGTATGTGACAGTGCTCCTGAGCTCTGTCAGCCCCCATCTGGATTGGGAGAGTTTTATTCAGTCCCAAACACCACAGATGTGCCTGTACTCTTGGCTCAAGGGGGCTAAGGGAGCCCAAACATGTTTATAAAAGGTTTTGCATCCATGTGGCAGCAGTGGGAGTGTTAAATTCCTGGCACCACTGCCATGTGCCTGGGATGTGACCAGAAAAGGAAAGGCTGCTACCCTGCCAGAGTGTGGAAGGGACAGTAGGGGAGGGAGAGAGTATAAGAAGTCACTGTGCAATAATGGGGAGGCAGAGTTAATTTTTGCCTGCTATGCAGTTTCAGTGTAACACCACTGAATTAATCTCCTGAGTTTGATATTTAAATCTTGGTATTTTTGCATATTAAATCAGGAGAAGCAGCCCTTGAGGCAGGAGCATGGATCGTTTGTGTTCCTGCAGCATCCAGGTTAGGCAACTGCTGTGTTCAACTAGCAGCAACAACTATCATTAGATTTAACTACTGATCAATATGCCATTTCAACTAATGTGAGAAATTTTATCAGGAAGGGTGTACTGGATTTTCTGGGTACAACACAAGGAATAGGAATATTTCAAGAATTATAATGAGCAGATAGTGCTGCTAGGCCAGCTTATCTTAACAGTGTGGAAGAGTGATGTGCCTACAGGGCTGGAGCTCAGCCTTTGTGTAGGGTCAGAGGGGACTTTGGTCCCTGGCTCCCAAACCCCTTCAGCTACTGCTCATCAAACTCCCTTGTGAGCTTGCAGACTTGTCTCTTGAGTTATTAAGGTTTCTGACTTTGAAATGTGTGCTGTTTGTCTGCCCTCTGAAGTTTAGCCCATCACTGTTAGAAACACAATGTCTCCGCGAGTTTAGCCAGCTTTTTGTAAGAAATTTCCCCCCAGGAAGGCTCTCCCTGCTTTGTCAGAGCCATTCCTCCTCCAGTCCTGCACACAAGGCATGCACTGCACATTGTCCTCACGGTGGGATGTCTGGGAGGGCAGCAGGAGCAGCTACAGCTGGTCACAGTCTCAGCAGTGAAAGCACATCCTTCACTCAAAAAGTTCTGGCACTTTTTGAGTGGCTGTGCAGCAATATGTCACATCATCACATCCAGTCTGAGCTTTAGTAGATCTGCTTTCTTCCTGAGTTTATATTTGTCAACAGCAGCCTTTTTTATTCCTTTCTCTCTATCCAAACCTTGGATCTGGTCTGTATTTGTAAGACAATATCTCCTAAAATGGCTTTTTTTTTGTCCCATAAAACATGGATGCTCAGCTGGAGCTTGTACTGAGTAAAAGGTAAGGAATTCTTTTCTTGGCTAGTGTAGCATAGATGTTTTGTAACTTGTTTCTTTTCTCTTAAAGTTTTACTCTCTAGTTAGATGTTGGGTTGTGATAGTGCATTGACAAATACACCTGGAAGAAAGAATTTTAGTTCAATTTTGAAGGCCACACTATTCATTTGGGCCACTGAGTTTTTACTGGTCTGTCTCAAGCTTTTGCTCTTTGCTAGATCCCTCCAAGCACTTTCCATGTAACTTTGGGAAATAGCACAAGCTGGGGGAAACTACTCCCTGCCCGTGCTTCACAAGGAGAATCCAGAATCAGTTGCACCTTTCTGCCTACAATCCTGTACATCTGAGAGGCAGCAAAGCAAAACTAAATCTAATTAACAGCCTCTGGGGCCTAGTACATTTTGTGTCTCTTTGGCTGGCAAATTGGGGCAGCCAAGGATGACTTAAGAGTAACTTCAGAAACAGGATTTGGTACTGAAACAGAACGACAGAGTGGGTTTGGATTTAAAAGCACAGCATTTCACTTTTTGCACACAAGTTCCATCATCCTAAGTAGCAGAAAATAGCTTTTCTCAAACATTTCCTGCTAATGTTGGTTGAAAATTGCATACTGCTAATAATTTTTAAGCATATGGGAAAAAATACAGTGATCTTTTGATTTTAGATTAGAAATGGGGGTATTGTTTAGAAAATTAGGTCTACCCTCAAAAATCCAAAGACCTTCCACATATTTATTAAACTTTATTATAACCAAATGTCCCCCACAAAAATGTCAGTTGTTGGATTGTCACAGCCTTTTCCCTTAGCAGTGGAGAACTCCCAGCCCAGAGAGATCACAGGCTGGCTGGACTTAGCATATGGGACTTGCTGCTCTTCCTCATTAGCAGATGCCAGCAAGCCATCAGCTTGTCATCTTTCTGCCTTCAGATCCCCATGCTTGCACAGCAAAGGAACCAGAAGGTTCCCACCTAACAAATAACATTTTGCTCACTGCAACCCAGAGTTAGAACCATGGAATGATTTGGGCTGGAAGAGACCCCAAAGACCAACCCCTCTGCCATGGGCAAGGACACTTCCCACTTCACCAGAGCTGCTCAGTGCTCCATCCAGCCTGGCCTAATAGCCAGAGATATGTCCTGAAATTGGGAAATATGCAGATCTGCAAGGAGGAAGCCACAGGCATGAGGTGTGTGGTTGCCACTGCAGTCACCCTTTCAGACCTCGTGGCTCACCTGCCTCTGAGCCGTGGGACCCACGAGCCGTGTCACGTGTTGGAGGAAATCCCGAGCAGGGACAAGGCAGTCCCACTCACTCTGGCAGCACGCACAGGCAGCAGCATGTCTGCTGAAGTCATACTCAAGCAGTATTTTTAACGTGGCTTGAAAGAACTGCCAGCTCCTCTGCTGCTGAAAATGAGGCTATTTTTAGCAATTAGCTGTATTCAAATGTTCCTTCCAGGATCTGCACAGGCAGTAAACGGTTTAGGAGATTACCAGAAAGGATCAGATATTCCCCTAGATAAAAGCAGTGTTTGCTGTGTTAAAAAATGTTAGCTCAGATGGAAATCTTCACACTTCACTGTAGCAATTCACACTGAGGCAGGGTGGGAAAGGGATATAACCTGTTAACATTTGTGTGTCCCCATTTTGAGAAAAACTTGACTATTCAGCTATGTTGCCTGATTCCTGATAGTGCTTTGCATTACTACAGCTTCTTTCAGCTCCCAGTCTCAGACCTTTCCCTCAATAACATGGAGGTGGACAAGATAATCAGTAAGTGAGTGGGATCTATTCCCATCTGGCTAACTCTTGCTGTTGAATGTAGTCCTCCATAGAATCCATTTGAGTTTCCTGGCATGTGGCAGTCTGTGCCTTCCTATAAACCCTATTGTGATGTTTATAATATCCCCAATAAGGGTTAAGAACAATGTTTCTCAAACAGATCTTGCATCAGCCATCAGGCTGCCATGGGGTGGCAGGAGATGCTTGTGATCTGGAGATGGCATGGACGGTTATGGAATAGGAACAGTGCCTCAGATGGCCCTGATCCTGCAAATACTGGAATTGCTTTTTCTCAAAGCATATGCTTACCCTTGAAGTCTGCAGCTGAGAAGTTTAAGCAAAGACACAAAATTAAACAAGTGTCAACAGATTTGTTATCATTTTGAGGGCCTGGCATTCAGTATTGCAACACAATTTTAATGCGTCTTGCTTGATCTGTAAGCCGGAGAATTATTTAGATGGGGAAAAGTTTAAAACATTGATTGCATGCAATTGGCAGCTTTCCCTGGCTTCTGGACAGGGGAAAGCCACAGGCCTGCCAGACCCAGCATTTCTTTGAGTGGAGCATGAGAATGCTGGAGGTAGTGGGTGCTGGAGGCACCTCTCCCATCACTCAGAGCCCTTCAGGCAGGACTGGATGGAGAAAGTTCCCTTCAGTTAGAAAATCACCTGTGCAATAGGTTAGCAGAGCTACACCAAGACAAATTCTTTCCTCTGCATGGCAGGGAACAGAGGCATAGTCTGCCTTTTATTTCTCTAGATGAGAATCTCTGTGAGTCAAGATTTCCTTTGCAAGCCAATATGGAAACTTTAATGCCTGACATTAAATATTCTTTTTAAAGCTGTGCTGAACTGAAAAAAAAAAAAGGAAGTTAATTAGAGCTTCTTGGAAAGGAAATACAAAAGTATATTAGTTAAAGTAGTGACATTTCCTTTTGATAGAAAGTTGGTGTTTCCAAGAGTCTGAGATAAAGGCTAATAGGCAGGCTAATCAAAGAACACAGGAACAAGTCCTTATGCAATACCTCTCCCGTCTGTTCAGAAAAAATCCATTTGATCTTTACCATTAGCAATGGAATTTAACTTCATGCCACAAAAATAGAATATCTGAGAATACAAGAGAAGAATTGTGTCCAGGCCAAAAGCTTTCTGTCTGGGCTCACAGGCATCTTTCTCCACAGCCAAGTTGCAGTGAGACGTGGTTGTCTTGACCTTCTGTAAAACCAGGTCACCAGCCATACATGTAGGTCTCAGATCTTGAGGATCTTTCAGAACTCAAGGAGGTACTAGAGCCTGAGCCCCAGACTCAAATTTATTTCTAAGATGTGGGGAAGTGCTACTCTGCAGCCCAGGTCTGGATCTTACCTTGTCCTTCATAGTTCTCTTATTCCTGTGTTTCTCTTCTGCTCCTTTTCACCTTCTCCCTATTTATCCTCTTCTTTATCTGCTGATGTATTTCTCTGTAGCATCTTGCTCTTTCACTACTTCCTATTGCCAATGCCAAAACCTCTACTTCTAAAACTCAGAGGTGATCATTTCTTACTCTCAAAAGCATTGCATCTAATATAGGAGGAATGCTGTATTAGAACTCATTTTTTTGGACAAGATTCACCAGGTGGAGAAGCAGGAGCTCTTGTTTTGATGCAACCAGAGGTGCTTTGATTACACACAGAGTAGAACATCAGGGCAGGGGTCAGGCTCAGAAGGGCAGAACCATGGTTTCTGCAAGTGTGGGGATTTTTTCTCTAAGTTCTTAAAAGATTAGAGTTCTGCTGCTTGTAAAGCAAGCTCAAGAAGCTGCTTTCAACAGGCTTTCCTCCTGAATGAGGAGGAAATTTCCCAAGAATGAGATGTCCAAACAAGCATTTGGAAACCTCTGGAGTTGTATCAGGCAGTCAGTTCCTTCACACAATGTTGCTCTGATACTGAGTTCAGGAAATTTCTGTTTCAAATTCCCTTTAGATTTTCTTTTCTAATTACACTAATTAGCCTCAATTGAGAATAAAGAATCTGATGCTCCATCCTCTGGCACTGCACGTTCCTTGATTGAAAAGAGACAAGTTGGTGATTGTGTCTTTCCCCATGAAGAAGAGAAGTTTGGGTGGGTTTTGAAATCTGTTGTGAAAATAGGTTTGGCTGCAAAAGTCACTGGAAGTCAGAAAGCCATCCAGAACAGCTGAGGCCACCAGGGAGGGAAGTGAAGGGAAATGGTTACAATTTCAGCTTCCCTTCAGAAATCCACAATGTCACCTTTCTGCAAGGGCTTTCTGGTTTTAGCTATAAAAAGGGATGGGGTAAGGCACTTTGCACACATCTTTGTCAGACTCCACCACAATGTGCATGCTGAGCTTGAAAATTGAGGCACCCAGCCCTGCTTGCAATCAGTGGATCTGTTTGACATTTTGTCATGCACGTTAGTGTGAACAGGACCTCATGTTGCTTCTCATTCTTAAAAACTGATATTATGAAACAATGGGCAGCCTCAAATTTCATTAAGCTCAATGCATATGCTCAGCTACTTATAGGATTTGGTCTCTAGGCTTATATGTAGTTTATGTCTCTTTCTCCTTGGTGGCATATCAAAGGCCATATTACTCCCCTCAGTTCTTCACCAGGAACACAAGAATTACTGGTCTATTAAAAAAAATGGAAATTGTTCCTTTTTTTTTCCAAGTGCTGCTAACAGGCTTCATAACAGAGTCACAGACTGGGGTGAATGGAAAGGGACCACTGCTGGTCTCTGCTCAAACCTAGCCCAGCAACAGCAGGATGCTCAGGGCCTCATTCAGCTGAATTTTGAATTATCTCCAAGGATGGAGATCCCATAGCCTCTCTGTTCAATTGCTTCATCACACTCATGATAGTCCCTTTTTCCTCCTATCAAAACCACAACCTCTTTTTTGTTTCAAATCTATTGCCTTTCACCCTTCTGCTGTACACTTCTCCTAAGGGTCTGGCTCCATCTCCTCTAAACACTCCCAATTAACAGAGTTTGTGTCACATGGAAAAAAGATGGGCAGATTTGCAGGATGCATACCCAGGCTGAGACTTCAGATATTATGACTCCAGCTGAGTTAGTCTGAGCTACTGACTCAGATGACTGGTTTACCGAGGTTCAAAAATGTCCAAAAATCCTGTTTGACCTAAGAGCCAAACGTCGGTCACAGCTTTGCACAGATCAAGGAGTTCAGACCAGAGTTGTCACTAGGAGAACCGAAAGGGAAACCTCTCCAAAGAAGTTTCCAAATCAATTGTCCTGATTTCTTCTGTAAAACCCTTTAAGTGCCCCAACACTTCATGGTGGTCATGCCTGAGATGCCCCTTTGTCGTTCCAGGTGGATTTGATATGTGATATTAAGTGCTGATCCCCTTTAAAACTGACAGGTGTGGTAAGTCAAAGCCACATCCAGAGTAAAAGGCTGCAATTCTGTCACTGTGCTCGGATTTCGAGGGCAGCTCTGAATTTGGCTGCCTGCATCGGTCACCTGATGGCAATGGCAGGAATGTGGGATCACAAGAGTGATGTCCATGACCCAGGAAACCTTAAGGAGCTGTGAGTAAGAGGTCTCTTGGGAACTGTACTCTCAAGTATCTGAAGAGCTGTAGTCAGTGTTCTCTTGCTGAAGCACACACTTTTGGGTGCTAGAGCCACCTTGATAAATATGTGCAATGCACAGCAAGGAAGGAAATATGTGCTGGGTGTCAGGTTTAAGGATCCAACAGACTGGTTAAGTGTAAGTTTGACTCTAGACAGGCATAGGAGAGTCGTGCATTTTAGAGAGCTCAGAAACATTGCTGCACCAGGACTAGGGCAGGCCTGCTTCAGCAGGGCAAGGAAGCTCTGACCTCTGAGGTGTCAGGAGGCCAAAAACTGAGATACAGTATAAAAGCTATGCCATATGAAAGCTGGTAGAAACCAAAGTGCTGTTATACATTTATTTTCCTTTTTTTTTTTTTTTTTTTGTTTTGTCCTGAGAAGCATACAGGGTCATCCTCTGGCCTATTTTGATTCCTGGGGATGTGGATAGAAATACAACTCCTGATAACTCATTAACACTAGCTGCAGAACAATTAAGCTAAACAGTATTTTCCTTTGGGAGAGCCACAACTATTTCATGCCCTAGATAATTGATTTTTATATGATTTCCCTTGGCTTGGAAATGCAAGTTCCTTGCTACACATTCCCTGCTGGTTTTTGTCACTGAATTATTGATGTTTAAAAAGGAGATAATGAAAGTTTTCATATCCCCTTTATTCCCTGAGACTCTCAGTTCAGTGGGGGGTCTGAGCATTTCTTGCCATCAGCAGTAACAATGATGGGTCTCACCCAATGGGCAGCCACTGAGATTGGCATGAACAGGACAACAAATTAGCAGCTACACATGCAGCCTTGAGAGAAGGAAGACCACAGGACTCCAGGATCTCTCCTAGAGGTGATTGATTTGCTGGTTCTTGAGCAAAATTGATGATTACTGGATCCTGCAGTTAGCTGACACACTACAAAGGAGGATGGCTCTGTCCAAAAGCATTTCACATTTTGTGAAATGTAACTGTAGACCATGGGATCAGCAGAGCAGGCTGAGAATAGCCATGAGATCTGTGCCAAAGCTAGCCCTGGGGCAGGTGAGAATAACTCCCTCATTCAGGCAGAGCTAGAGCAGGGATGAGACAGCACCCGTGGACTAGACCTGGTGAGCAAACTTGGAGCCTTCTGCTTTGGGAAATGCCACAGGTGGTTTCTCCACAGCAGCAGCCAGCACACCAAGGCAGGCAAGAGCTGCTTGTCCTCTGCATCACCCTCCACAGCACTGGACTGTAGCCAGCAGTGTTAGGGGAAGGAAGTCAGAGGCATTTAAGCTCCCTGTAGGTACTTGAAAGTTGATTGCATCTAAAATGAGCTGCCAGCAGCTGAATGTGTGCTGAGCCCTCCCCAGGTGGGTACCTGGTCTCAGCTCTCCCTCAGGCGAGGACATTCCACCTCTCAGTAGCCCCAGCACAGCAGCTCTGGCTGCCTGCAACCTCAGCAAAGAGGTGCATCCCCTCCTACCCCCACCAAGGGGACAGTGTGCCCAGAAATAAGATGGTTTAGTGGCAATACTGGCCTTGTACTGCCCTTGTGCAATTTTTTGGGTAAAAAGAGGATTCCAGTTTCCAAAACTGCTAATCCTCTGTAAAGTTCACTTGGTAGCCTGCGAGATTGCTGCAGCTTCACTGAAAACAAACATTTTCCTCTGAAATGTGTTTATTAAGCAGTCACTTTCATCATTGCTGGCTTTATTTTATGCCATCTATTACCAATGCCCTATGTGCTTTTGCTCTGTGGTGTGTTTTATGCATAGTTTGTCTACAAACAGTGAAAATAAAGTTAATCTGATTGTAGCTAGGTTGCTCTAATTAGAACAACACTAGAGCGTGGGTCCTCAGTGTTGACATTGCTCTCCAGGATGAGGAGAGCAGACCCAGGGCTCCTGGGTTCTGCTGCCAGCCTTCCCTCTCTGTGCCATCCACAGTGTAAATGGGGTCTTTAGAATTAGAAACCTGAATAAATGAGAGTTACCTGGATTAGGGACTGAATATTTTGTATATTTGTGAAAGCATCAGATGCCCTTAAAAAGCATATTTTTATTAGGACAAGGAAACCAGTTATCCTTTAATTGGGATATCCTCTAACAGTAATTAGTCACAAAGGAAAACAAAGATTCCCCATCCTGAATATACAATTCTAAAGAAAGCTGCCGATATCAAATCCACACTCAGAGATACTCACTGTCCAGAGGTTGTGTGATTGTAATTGAGCTGAGAAATACTTCAGAAAACAAATTTTATTAGATAAGTGGTCAGTGCTCCTCATTATGGCATTTAAAAGCAGTTCAGAGTTTTCTGAAAGCAATGGGTTTGAGAGGAGCTAGGTTGACTTTTTCACGAGTTATGACTCAGGTAGAAATATTTAGCTCTTCTAAACAGTGTAACCATTGCTGAGCTCTTGGTGAAACTCAGGGGTCTATAGGCAAGAAGTACCTTGCAGATTTTTTGCAATTGAGGAAAAAGGGCATTCACAGCTTCTGGGGCTGGACACATTTCTACCAGGCAGCATCCTTCTCCGCCTTTTGCATCCTGTCGCGCTTTCCATCTCTCAGACGCCGAGCGACGGCTACTTCTCCTACAGAGCCAGCACAGCCGGCAGCGCTCCTAAAACATTGCTTCTGTGAAAAACACCTGCTTCTTCCTCCAGCATTCTGTTCAGTACCTACCTCTGCACTCTGCTTCTGGCTGCACACTCTCCGTGGTTGGGCTGCTCTCCTCGTCTCACTAAGCTCTCCTGAGAAAAACCAGTGCATATCAGCTCCTCGTATTTTCCATACGTCAGGCAGAGAGCCTGTAAGGAGAGTCATGAGGACAGGTCTGCCAAGTGTAACAGGAAACCTCCTCATCAAGAGGCAAGGGAGATGAATTATGGGGTAGTGTAGCCTCCACTGTCACCACTTGTTTGTTGCACTTAATGAATTACTGGAATCAGTCACATAATGGATGCTCAAAGACCAGAAAAGCATCCTGCTGCTCACCTGGGCAGAGCTGCAGAGCATCCCAACAAATGCCTCAGACCTTTGCCTAACAAAAGGAGCCAGTGTGGGTACAAGCCAGAGACAAATCTGTTTCCAGCTGGGATTGGAAAGCAAGGTCACAGCTGTTTGTGTATGTCAAAATTAGATGGGAT
Source organism: Thryothorus ludovicianus (assembly GCA_013397245.1). Classification (NCBI taxonomy): domain Eukaryota; kingdom Metazoa; phylum Chordata; class Aves; order Passeriformes; family Certhiidae; genus Thryothorus; species Thryothorus ludovicianus. The sequence goes on from VZTB01004761.1 coordinate 1,395,899, forward strand.
TTAGGTTGTGGATAAATTATGGGGACTAGCTAGGTCACTAACTGGACATGTTTCAATTCTGCTCTTTGACAGAATGCTGTAAGAAGTCCCCACTTCAAAGGTGGGTTTGTTTCAGAGGCTGTGGTATCTCTGCAAAGGGTCTGTGCAGGCTCAATCTACCACAGAGCATTCACGGGACTGCAGAAATGTCATTTTTTTCTTTACCCCAATAGCACAATGCTACTGAGAGTTTCACTGGGTACTCTGTCCCTTTTAGCCCCCTGGATCTTCTGTTTTGCTTTTCATTTTTCATTTTCAAGAACTCAAACTGCAAACCACATGCAGACTCTCCAGCTGATATCTTGTGCTGCCCAATACGTATTTTGGCAGCTATTCTGGACCAGAGGATACCCAGACTGCTGGCACAGGTCGGGCAGCTGTCTGACATCCCAGGGATGTGGCCATCTACTCTGGGGTGCTCTAGGAGTCATAGCTTGGCTTTGAGCTTATGTGGAGACAACATGCATTTGGGATTACAACTTCAGATGGGGAAGCTGCCATCCTTAATTAAACTCCATAATGCTGTGGCTTGGGATTGGCACACACAGATCTCTCAGCATGAACTTTCCAAATCTTTCTCCTTGTTTCTGCTCTTGAACGTTTTCAGTGCTGCAGCTGGTGCCTCCTTCCTTTGGCAGCAGAGCCTTTTACAGGTGGCATCCACACAGGCAGGGTGATTAAGAGCCCCACTGCACTACAAAGGGGAAAGATGGTGCTTGGGAAGACAGGTGGGAGAACAATCCAATGGGCAGCATCCACACAAGAAAGGTAGCCAGACAGCCCATGAGGGAGTTTGCTATCATTTCTCCTGAGCTCTGCTGAAGGCAGACTGAATGGCTGTGGGATTAGCTCAGGATTTTGGAAACTCTGCTTTTTCCTTGGGTGTGATTTCTTCTTCTTGTTAGCAGGTGGCAGAAATCAAGAATGAACCACAGCTGCCCATTCATCAAGTGTTCCTCTGTCTCCAGCTCACTGGGCTGAGCATTTCAAGTGAAGAACCTATGGTGAGACTGAAGATCATCTCTCCCCCATGTTATGCCTCCTCACTGTCATCATAACTTAGGTATGGACTTTATCTCCAAAGCTCACTATTTTATGTGCCTTTTAACATTTGCAGTTAGGAGAACTCTAAACAATTCCTTTCAGCATCACTTTGCCACAACATCTGCTTTTGGCTGTAGGCTCTAGTTTAATTAACCTGCCATGAGAACAAATTTCCTTTTACCTTTTTTTAATTTCCCCACTCTTTAATTCCATTCACATGGGGACAGTAAAACAGGGATAATGGTACAGTCTTTCCTATATGGGGATAATGTCAGGGTGAATAACCTCAAAGCCTGGCAAGCACCCAAGTAGTAGCTATGGCAAGTACTGTGGTTGCACTTGGCTCTGCCACTGGCTTTGGAATATTATCTTCCCCAGACTCAGGATATGTAGTCACACCATTGAATTTACTGAGAGAAAGCTACTCAGTCATGTTCCCAGGCAGTCTGAAATGCTGTTTCTCCTCTATCAACCCCTCCTCCTTGCCTCTTCCTACATCTACTTTCCTGGGCATCTGGAAAGCNTCTTGTTAGCAGGTGGCAGAAATCAAGAATGAACCACAGCTGCCCATTCATCAAGTGTTCCTCTGTCTCCAGCTCACTGGGCTGAGCATTTCAAGTGAAGGACCTATGGTGAGACTGAAGATCATCTCTCCCCCATGTTATGCCTCCTCACTGTCATCATAACTTAGGTATGGACTTTATCTCCAAAGCTCACTATTTTATGTGCCTTTTAACATTTGCAGTTAGGAGAACTCTAAACAATTCCTTTCAGCATCCCTTTGCCACAATATCTGCTTTTGGCTGTAGGCTCTAGTTTAATTAACCTGCCATGAGAACAAATTTCCTTTTACCCTTTTTTAATTTCCCCACTCTCTAATTCCATTGCATTGTGATTTGTGTCTCAGTTGCCACATGGGGACAGTAAAACAGGGATAATGGTACAGTCTTTCCTATATGGGGATAATGTCAGGGTGAATAACCTCAAAGCCTGGCAAGCACCCAAGTAGTAGCTATGGCAAGTACTGTGGTTGCACTTGGCTCTGCCACTGGCTTTGGAATATTATCTTCCCCAGACTCAGGATATGTAGTCACACCATTGAATTTACTGAGAGAAAGCTACTCAGTCATGTTCCCAGGCAGTCTGAAATGCTGTTTCTCCTCTATCAACCCCTCCTCCTTGCCTCTTCCTACATCTACTTTCCTGGGCATCTGGAAAGCTGAAAAAGCAGGTTTATTTAAGGACCTTTCTAAAGAACAGAGGAACCATCAGCACTGCTTCACACAGAGCTCTGTGCTGGTCTGTAATGCAAAATTATTTAGGGGGACTGAGAAGGAGGCCAGCTCTGGGCACCAGAAATTCACCTCTGCCCTGCAGGAGCACTAAATTCAGCCAAAGAGATTGCATATGTTAATGATCATCCAGGAGAGAAAAGCCACAGGATATTATTAAGCTATTCAAAACATATTTTAGAACCCCCAGACAGGACAATAATTTATTCCATGGAAAGAAAAGACAATAAGATGCTCAGTTAGATGGGGGGTGCACGATCTCACATCCCTTTCCACTGGTATAGTCTCAGGGATGCCAATGGGATGATCACTTGCATAAGCAAGAAGGCATAGCTGAGCCACAGCAGTGGTTGCCTGAAGCTTCTGGTCACCCCAGCCATGCTGATTATGTGCAGTGGCATGAAAAAGTGGGTCATCAATACAGACAGGATAACCTAGCACTGGAAGGGTTTTTGTTACAAAACTCTTGAGCTATCTGATATCGAGGACCAGATAATATAACATCCCTTGTAGCAACAAATCCAGGCTTGAGCAAGAACGGTTCTGACTCCCCTAAAAGCTGTAAGCAGTTGTGTTCCTTATATATGTCCAACATTTTCTCACCCTTTGTGAGACACTTAGCAGGGTGGAAATCTTGCAGGGAAACATCTCAAGCATGTGTCAGAAATGGAGCCCAAAGCCAGTCAGTCTGGAAGATTTAGTGCTCAGGGTTCTGTCAGCACAATCTGAGGGGGAGCATTTGGTCCTGAAGAGATAATTTATGTCTTCCTGGTACCAGGAGTTTGACCTACTTCCCTATGCCTTTCAGAGGAATCTAATGCAAAATGGCCCAGAAAAGAAAATATAATTCTTTGTGGTGCCCTGAAGTCACAAGGCAGGCACCTGAATGCTTGGCACTGAATTTCACAGCCTGAGACACTCAAAACTGCCAGAGCCAAGGTTTCTTGAGCTTCTCTTTTCTTCTTTACTGTTTTTGGGGGGTTTGCATCTGGATATCAGAAATTGCTGGGAGCATCCTAGAAGTGAGATTGCAGAAACAGAGGCTTTAAGAAAATTCAAAACATCCTGACATTTATGATGATGCCTGCAAATCAGACCCTTTGATGATATCCCCTTCCTCACCTGCCCACAGCACTGTGAGCTATGGGAGCCCATGAGCACGTGTTTTCCTGGGAAATGCTGCTCTGTAAGCACCAGCAGTCATAAAAATATTACCTTCTTTAACTTCCCTTGCTCCTGATGCATGCAGGCTCTGGTAAAACCCAGCAGCTAAATAAGAGGGCTCTGGAAAAACTGGGTTTATTTAAACAGATGACGATTCCCCAGAAAGGTGGCCTTACAAATGCCACTCCTCTCAGCTGCTGCCAAAGCATTCCCTCTTTTGTAGCAAAACTTGGTATCCTCGGTGCTGTTTGTGTTAACACTGACTGCTGGCCCTCCACTGCCCCAGGAGAGAGGAAGAGATGTGCTGTGATCCACGTCACACTTGGGAAGACACAGAGCAAGACTTGTGGAAGGAACTAACATGATCTGGCAACTCTTGACACCACAAATCAGGATAGCACTTTGCCTACAGAAGAAATTACACTGCTATAAGAAGAACCATAACAATGTAATTCCTGCTATTTAGACATTCCTGTTTTAAAGCAGTGCACTGGTTGTAGCCAGACAAACTTCTGTAAAATTCTCAAAGTAAGGCTGAAAAGGTAAAGTTCCCAGAGCTTCGAGCCTGATCATTTCAAGCAGAACCATCCACCCCTTTAAAAAAACAAAAAACCACTAAACCCCATTAATACCCCATTAGTACTAATGTAGTATGCCTTCATAACTGAAAAAATAAAGAGATAAAGCTTAGAACAGCTGCTTGTTACAGCCATTTTCTTTGCTTGTTTTCATGCTTGCAAGCCTATGAATGTCTGTGTACATCTCTTCATGACATCTTACAGATCCTCTGCAAGTGTCTAGGCTGCAAGCTGCAGAGCAGCTTTTGGTGTTTGGACAGGGCTGCCTTTCTTTGGAGTGAAAGTGGCCCCAGCCAGAGGAAACACTAACAAGCAGTCATTTCTCTTTTGCTCAAACACTATAAATAAATAACATATAAACAAAAGAGGTTTTTTTCTTAGAAACTGGACAAAACCTTGGAAGAAAAATTTCCCCCAGGATGATGGCATGCAGGAAATCCCTGAGCCACAAATCTTGTGATGGGAAATATTTGGGAGCTCAAGTAGTGCTAGTTTGGCCTTTCTTATGTCAGCAGAAGCAGGGTTAAAAAGGCCATTGACTTCACTTGGGACAACTTTTCCGAGTCAACCCTTAATTGTTTATTATTTGCTTTCCTCTCGGATGCCCTTGGATGGAGCAGGGTGGCAGCTGTTCTGTTGAACTGGGTGAATGCCACTCCATGCCTCCCTGTGGTCACCTTCAAACAGGGCAAACCCCTTGGCAAACGTGCCAGGCAGTGTGAGGGGCACCACCAGGTCATCCGGATGAACTCTCCTGGGTTTTCTCCCCATTTTTCCCCAGGGTGGGACCAAGCGCGCAGATCTGCCTCTCAACCACTGCTGTCGGGGCCAAGAGCTCCGGGAGGGAGTAAGTAATCAGCAAGAGGAAAGATTCCGCTGTATGGAGCACCTGGATGTCTCTGTGTTCGCAGCACCATCTAGTGCTTCGCAGAGATTTCCTTTGCTCCTTCCCCAAACCCTCAGTGATGTACCCAGGACCCATCCTCTCCTCGCGGGCACGCCGCTATTCGCCAGGCTGTTGTGGGGGCTCGCTGCGAAGGCAAACCCCGAGTTCATGCACAGCACACGTGTGAAAGCCTGGAAAAGGGCAGCACAGGATAAAAGCTGTGTCAACATCTCAGGTTTGCTGAGAGGCTGGTGTGCACCTCTGAGTGACACCTGCGAGCTACCTGAAGCCCACCCGCAGCTGCACTTCCTGCTTTAGTTGAACCCTAATTTTAGGATCTCTATGAAATTAATGACAAGTACTTTGCAAGGGTTTGGAGTAACTTCAGTGCTCTCCTCTTCCTTCCTCCAGGGAAGCTGCAGAGCCAATGCCCTCTGCTGATAGTAGAGAAAAATTATCTCGTGTGAGTGGGAAAAAAAACCCCTCCAGATTTTTCATCGAAGGACTCTTCTTTGATTTTGTCAGCAGCCCCACTGAAATTCCCAGGGACTTGAGGAAACAGAATCACAGAACTGTCAGGGTTGGAAGGGACCTCTGGAGATCCCCAGTCCAACCAACGCCCTGCCAAGGCAGGGTCACCTGGAACAGGTGACACAGGAGCGTGTCCGCGTGGGTTTTGACTGACTCCAAAGAGGGACTCGACCTCCCTGAGCAGCTGTTCCAGTGCTCTATCATGCTTAACGTAGGCAAATTCTTCCTCATGGTGCAGTGGAACTTCTTGTGCTTCAGTTTACGGCCACTGCTCCTCGTCCTGGAACGCCCGCCTGGAAACGGCATCACGTGGCCAGTATTTGTCTGTGGGAGAGCTGCTGAGCTCAGGTTCTCCCAAGATGCCGGAGCCTGCTCGGTGCGGGGTGCAGGATAGGGGTTCGGGGGGATGCGAGCGGTGGCGGTGGGACTCGAACCCGCGGTCCTCCAGGCGCAGCGCGGACCCGCAGCACGAGACGCGCCGTCGCGCCCGCCTCCCATTGATACACAGGAGGAGCTTCCAGGCTCGCCCAATCGATGCC
>VZTB01004761.1:1402068-1440157 GCA_013397245.1 Thryothorus ludovicianus
CGGTGGCGGGGCCAGCGTGGGGCTCCGCTCCCTCCGCCCGCCGCGGTGCTTCGGCGCCGCTCGGCCGCGCCTTTCGCTGCTGCGGGGGCGAGCGCAGCCTATTTTTAACAGAGACCCCTTCTCTGGCGGCCGTGTCCGCAGCAGCGCCGGTGCCCGGGGCAGTCCTCCCCGGGCGGGGGGAGCCGCTTCCCCCGCGCCCCCGGGCTGCGGGGCCGGCTGGAGCCGAGGCGGTGCAAAGTTCAGCGTTCGGCGCCGTGGCGGGGCTGGGGGCGGCCCGGGGGCGCGCACAGAGGCGCTTTGTTGGCGGGATCCGCGGCTCGGCTTTTCCGCTCTCCGGGAAACGCGTGCCGCTCGCAGCGCTCGGTGTCGGGCCCGGGGAATCCCCGCTGGGTGCGCGCTTTGCATACGAGACAGAGGAACTGCGGCCCGAAAGCTGAGAGAGGTCTGGGGCAGCCGCAGGATGAGCGGCCGGGCCCCGGTGGTCTCGCAGAGCGGAGCTGGCACATGGCAGGCGTGAAACAGCTGAACTGCAATCGGCGAGCGGGCTGCGAAGGCACGGCTTGCGCTCCGCCGCCCTAGATAATAATAAAATGCTTTTATTTGCCTTTTGGGGAAGAGACTGCTCTGCTTCCCTTTGGAAGGAAGGGAATAGCCCCGTCCTGTGCTGGGGGGCTGGGAGCTGTGCACGGACCGGGCATCCCTCCCTGCTGCGGGAGGATGCGGAGGGAATCGCCGGTCCGCTGGCCTGGGAGGGGGTTTCTGGCTGGCTGCATCAGAGCAGAGGGGAGAGGGCACCTGCGGCGTGCTGGGGGCGGGCTGAGTTTGGGGGTGTTGCTGTGAAAGGTAAGCAAAGGCATACGTGTATGTCTGCGGAAGGCGAGCAAGGACGTGGCTGCGCCAAGCCCTGCGGATGGGTGGGTGGGTGCTGTGGCTCCGGGCCACCCGAGGAGCCGGATCTGGAGGACGTCGTTCGCTGGTGGCCCTGGGAGAGGCATCGCTTGTACGGGGCGGGGAGGAAGGGCCCGGTCCCCCCTCGCCGGGCGGCGGGGGCCTGCTGGCTGCCGGGCGGGGCTGGCAGGTCTGCCGGGCTTGGAAGCAAAGCTGCTGCCCCGGAGGGGAAATACCTGTCTCTGCCTTTGTTCCCCAGAGCCTACTTCCCCTGGGAAAGATGTGGGACCGTGCGGTGCCAGGCTGCAGCGTTTGCTCGCACGTGTTCCTGTTGCCTCTCCTTTTGTCTCCCCGGCTGCCCCCAGCCGCTCGCTGGAGCCGCTCCTCCTCCCCTGCTCCGGCTGCTGCTCCTCGGCTTCCTCACGTTTGTTGCCCCTTCCTGTCTTGCCCAGCAGCTGAGGCTGATGTGAGGCGGGTGGCCTTTCTTCAGCACGGGGGCCAGGGGTTGTCTTCTGGTCCTCTAGGGTTTGGTTTGTGGAGTGAGCTCCTGGGGACCATGACATTCCTCACAGAGCCACTGCCTTTCACTGCCAGACATCTGCCCAAAACTGTCAGTCTTACACCAAACACTTGTATTTTTATTTTCTCCACAACCTCTTGAGTTTGCTTGCTCTTTCGTCTGTCCTCGACTAGTTTTTGTACCAGCAGAGTACCAGTTTGTACCGTGCTGCTGAGCATCCTGCTGTAAATGCTTGAATTTTACCAGAGCATTTTACCAGGTCCCTTGCTTTTTCCTGGGCAAATCCCCTGCAGAGAGCAGCCTCTGTGCCAGGTCAGTGCATCGAGCTCTTCTGCAAATTGTGCTGAAGAAATTAAAGAGAGATACAAACCAAGGCCTTAGCTGTGTCTGCCGTAACCTCCCTTTTGTTTTGGTTCCTCAAGAGAAGAGCTCTGAATGACAGTGGGATTCTGGGTGCTTGGCACAGGGCAGGCACCAGGCCCTGCAGGACCAGCACAGCTTTGCCTTTTGCTTCCAGCTGGAACTGTGCAGTTTCTGTTATCTGAACATGCACTATGAAAGTGAATTGGCCTCTTTTTTCCTTGGTTTGTTTAGGAAACTATGGTCTAGAGATAGGTGAGCTGAGAGAAGTTGTGTAAACAAGGCCCAGCTTGCCTAGAGGTTTCATTTTCCACACAGAGAAAAGAATCTGAAACTCCATGTTGAGGAGATTACTCACTGTGTGTATGGTTGTCTTAAAGATTGAGCCAGCTCTGCTCTCTTTTGTACACCCCAGTGCCTTGTGCCCTCAAAGCCTTTGTGTTGGGAGCAGCCCTGAGTCCTGCAAAAAAAAGAACCACAAGCCCAGAGGTGTCCAAGTTGCAGTGCCAAAATTTCATATGACTTACAGACACATTGAGAGCATCCGAAGGGTGGCTGCTGTGGTTGCTGTGAGAGTAGCTGAGTATCCAGTCCTGGCTTGTGGGAAGAGTCCATCTGGAAATAAAAATGTCCTCTTACAGTTTGGGTATATGGTTTTAGTTTGAGCTCCCAGCTCTCCTAGTTCCATGCTGTGGTCTTTGAAGCCCTTTCTTTTTCCTTCCTGCTCACGCACGAAGCTCTGCTGTTATTTTTGGCTTGTAGATCTCCTCCTGTTAGTGAATGACATGTGGAAGGCTTTCCTGGGTTGTTAGTTCTGTATCATCAGTAATAATTATTATACAGCACTAAGTATTATTAGTACAGCAGTTGTTTGTGTGTGTTCTTTGGAGCCAAACCACTGTAAGGTTATTTTGCCTGGTGGGTAACTAGAGTGGTTCCAGGATGGTACCTACTGTGTCTGAGTTTTAAACAAGTGGAGCACCCCCAAAATGAGTGCTTAGTGTGGGACAGGGCACTCTGGAGCTGCACTTCAAGGAGGACTTGGGTGATGCTTCTGTCCTGCTCACAGGATCATGGAATGGTGTGATAGGGAATCTGAAGATCATCTAGTTCCAACCCCCTGCCTTGGGCAGGGATGCCCCCCACTATCCCAGGTTTCTTAGATCCCCATCCAACCTGGCCTTGAGCACTTCCAAGGATGGGACATGCACAGCTTCTCTGGGCACCCTGTGCCAGTGCATCACCACCTTATCACTACAAGCCCTTGAAAACTCCCTCTCAAGCTCTCTTGTACGCCCATTTCAGGTATTAGAAAGTGCTAGAAGATGTCCCTGGAGCCTTCTCCAGGTTGAACATCCCAAACTCTCTTAGCCTGTCTTCACAGGAGATGTTCTTCAACCCTCTGGTCATCTTTCTTTTGTTGTGCTGTTTGTTGTTCTTTTGTGGCCTGCTGTTGACCTCTGATGCAGAACTTTGATTGGTCTCTGGTGTCTCCCTTGAATTTTGTCTCTACCTCCTGCAGGCCACTCAGGAATTTCCTCAGGCCAGAATCCTTGGAGCTACCCTTCTTATCTTGTGCCTGACATGGGTTCTCCAGTATATAGACAGTTTGCTTGAGAAGAGGCTCTCAAAGAGGTTGTGGAGTGAGGCCAGCAGCCTCTTGTGCTGCACAGTCTCACAGGGGCTGTGCTGAGCCATGCTGAGGCTGTGACTTTTTCTTTTTTTTTTTAACGGTAAAACAGATGGGCTGAGCAGCAGGGTGATGAACTGGTTAAGCTAGCTAAATGCTCCTTCCATGTCTATCCCCTTTGGGAACATCTTTCCAGCAGCTTGTCTGTCTTATTAGATTTTCTTCTTAGACTTTGTCCTAAATAGTATCCATCTCTTGATTTAAAGAAAAAAAAGAAGAAATCACATGTGTTTATCCACATACTCCATTTTATTTTGGACTTTGTTTTGTTTTTCTTCTTGATTCTGCTTGAACTGTTTCATCTTGGCCTAATGTGCTTTTTTGCTAGTCACCCATGTTTGATGGCAAAGTCCCTCACTGGCACCACTACAGCTGCTTCTGGAAGCGGGCTCGAATTGTGTCCCACACTGACATTGACGGCTTCCCTGAGCTTCGGTGGGAAGACCAGGAGAAAATCAAGAAAGCCATTGAGACTGGAGGCCCTGGAGGAGGTAGGCAGGTGCCTCATGGTGTTTGGAGGTTCATCTGGAGCCATGTTTTCTTTTGTTGTGCTGTTATGGTGATTTGATGTCTACGTCTCTACAGCAAGTGATGTCAGAAGAATTGTTGAGGTGTCTCCACACTCCAGGGCTAGGATGTTGACAGTATCGTGCAGCATCTTAAATTAGTGAGGGGAAAAAGCCAAGTCAGTTGGCAGATAGATTGAAAAACATTTCTTGTTACCATATATTGGTGTATTTAGTTTTCAGTTCCTTAATGTTAACAGATGCTGTTGTACTATGTTTTTTTTTAATGGTACCTTCAGTTCAGTGTATGGTTATGGTTGTGTTTTGGTGCTTTTGAGCACGGACTGCTTGTCTTGCTCTATATTCAAATTCTGCACAAATAAGTGGCTGGAACGCAAGAGGTTTATTAATGCAGACTGCTAACAATCTGGGACAGGGAATAAGAAAATAAGGGAATGCGTATTAAAGCCGAATTCTGTATTTGCTTTGTTCCCCAGGAAAAGGAGGGGAGCAGGAAGGAGGTGCTAAGGCTGAGAAGAGCCTAAATGACTTTGCTGCAGAATATGCCAAGTCTAACAGAAGTACTTGCAAAGGCTGTGAGCAGAAAATAGAAAAGGTAAGAGTTCTCCATCTCATCTTTTCTCTCACCAGTTTTAATTCAAACAGTGACTTTTATAATTGCTTCCTGTCTGTCCTGCATATGGAAAGCACTTGCAGAGCTGTATTTCTGTGTCTGAGGAGCAGCTTTGTCATGGGCAGCTGACAGTAAAGGCATCCCTCAGGCATGGTAGCCTGGGCTTCAAGCCTGGTGATCCCTCCTTTCACTTGGGCCTTGGAGCAGGCTGGGAATGCTGCTTACCAGTATTTCTGTGGCAAGAGAGCCACCACTAACTGCAGCTTTTCCTGCTTGTTGCTGCACTGCAAACCAACTGCTTGTTGGACATCTGAAAAGTGATTTGCAGTAAGACAGGGTATGATCATATTGGCATTGATATTTGATTGGTAGGGACATAAAATTAATTTTGAGATGTGCCTCTGTGAGGCTTGTTCCTGTGAGTTTAATTGGTAAGCTTACTGGAAGTTGGAATAAAGACAACAGGATTACCCAGTTTGAGTGGATTTTGAGAAGAAAACTACTTTAAAAGGTGACTTTTTCAACCTAGCAAGAGTACATGGAAACATAGACGAACTATAGCGAAAGGGTTTGGACAGAAGTTGCGGACTTTGGTAGAGGAACTGTTACAGTTTTACATGTTTTTAGGAAGCATCATATTGGTAACTTGTTAACATCCTGCTCCTTCCAGAATGGCCCAACAATTGCTCTTGTGTCACTTTAATCTACCTCAGGGTCAGATCCGGATTTCCAAGAAGATGGTGCATCCTGAGAAGCCGCAGCTGGGAATGATTGATAACTGGTACCACCCGGACTGCTTTGTGAGCCGCCGAGCAGAGCTGGGCTTCCTCCCGGCCTACGGGGCCACCCAGCTCCTGGGCTTCAGCATCTTGAAAGCTGAAGATAAAGAAACCCTGAAGAAGCAGCTCCCAGCTACCAAGAGTGAAGGGTAGGTGGTTAGTGTAATAAATTGTGTTGTTTAGAGGAGCCATTGCCTTTAAATGCATCCATGATAAATGTTGTGGGATGTTGTTGTATCTGTTAAAAGAATATTGGTTGTAGGAAGGTTTGGTCCTTCCTGTGATCTCGGGCAGATGGCAACAGACATTCCTTGTCCCTGGGAACATGCAATGCAGTTCAGTTGCCCCCTGTGACTGCCTCGAGGAAATGCAGAGACCTGCAGCTGTGACTTGGAGGGCTCACATAGTGCTTTCAGCCATAAAATAATGCCTGTGTAGTCCAAATGGATACTGGGCTCTACATCTCCTTGTGTGATACTGTTATCAGCGATGGTTTCTCTGCTCAAACCACTTATTAGAGAATTGATTTGACATCTTTTATCTATGAGCTGCTGATCTGTGACAAGCACTGAATCTGATAATGGTGTTTATTGGCCGTGTAGTGCTTACACTTGGATGCTTTTGTTTGCTGAATCTTTTATAGTATGTCTGAAATTTCATTACCTTGCATTGAGATTTTCAGTGGAGGTTCTTGACAGAGCTTGTACTGACAGAGAAATGTTTCCAGGTGACTTGCTAGCTTTGTGAATCTTTGTTAATGAAGGCTTTTGTTACTTGTTCTTGAAATGACTTTGCCTGGAGTCATGCTTCATAATACAAACCAGTGTTGCATTGTCTCCATGGAGGAAGGGACATAAGGTATTTCTGGATCCTACATATAAGAATGATCTTGTCATGGGAAAACATTGGGCTTCTCTGTGTATATTTTAGACTGAATTCAACTTTGCTTTAGCAAAGATTCACCATGAAAATGTCCAGGGTGGCTGAGGTCTGTTCTGAGGAGCTGTGGCCGTGTAAAATCTGTGCAGTGCCTGTTAGTATTGGTCCTTCAGGTGTGCAGCTGATGTGTGTGGTGTGCAATTGTTTGGAATGACAGTGCTCCAGAAGCATTTGGCAGTGATGTGGGTGCTGTGGGGAGAGTCCTGCAGCACCCCAGGATGGGGACTTTGGCCAGAGCCCTGTCAGGTTCTGTTCTGTTTGCCTTACTCAGCTGAACTGGCAGAGACCAGGATATGTGTGCATCTGTTGGGCAGCATGACTTGGTGTAAGCAGAGGTGCAGTATTTTAATGCACTTACAGGTTTTCAAGTAGTCCTTTGCTTTTTGTGCTGAGATGTGAGTTATGCTTTGTCCTAGAACGGTGAGTTTAATAGGGTTATTTGTAGTTTTCTCCCATGTCCTCAGCAAAGCTCTGGAGATTTGACTGTGTCAGTGCTTCTCTTGTCTGCCCTGACTCTGCTTTTCTGGGCCACTTCTGGGATGCTATGCAAAATATGAAGGCTTTGTAAAGAAAGGCCACAAAGTAGTTTGCCAAGTCACTGCATAAATAAAAGCCTAGAACTGCAGTGGAAAAAAAGCTTGCACTGGTGGTGGAGAGTAATGTGAACCAGGACCTCATGCCAGAAAAGCAGCAGGATGTCTCATGTTTCCTGCTTTCTAAGCACTTCTTGAACAAGCCCCTCAGCCATGAAGTTGCTGTCTGGCTCTTATGCTCCACTACCTTCTGCTCTTTGGGATCTGCTTGAGCCAAGGGTGGTAAGGGTCAGCTGGAAAAATCATTGCCTGTCAAACAAACTGAATGGGTAAGAGTGTAAATAAACAGCATCACTAGAGGGGTGTGGTGTGCTAACTATCTGGTGGTTTTGCTGCCAAGAGAACACTGGAGTTATGGAGAATCCAAAGGGAGAACACTCCAGAAACCTGAATGAGATGCGATTATCTTGGGTAATTCACCTTGTGCATTCAATCAGATAACAGAAATTAACAACAAAAATTACAGGCTCTTGCAGAAATTATGTTGAAGTGTCTGTTGCAAGTGAGTCTCAAAATGATCTTTAAAGATATTTCTAATTATGCTGTGTTCAAATTATATCTCGACTCAGAAGCCTGTGCAGTTCAGATGTGACACATCCAAATTCAGGTGCTGCTACTGCATGTCCAGCCCATACTCTGAGGAGAATCTCAGACTGTGGGACTGCCCTGTCAGCCCTTTGTGTAAGAGTGGCATTGAGATGTGCCTTTTCCAGATGGGAGAGCTGAGGTGTGGAGCAGGGCTACCAACAGTAAGTTGGAAAATCCTTTCCTTGTGAAGGCCAAATACGGGAGGATTTACTGGAAGGGTCCTGCCTCCTTTCCTCAGCCTGTTCTGGGTGAGACATGCAACCTTCCCTTGGGCTATGGGCTGTCCTGCCTAAGCACCAACACTTTGTAGACCTGGGAAAGGAGGATCTTGTGCCCTTGCCTGCAGCTTCTCTGTGGAAAGAATGTCTGTATGCTGATGCAGGAAAGGCTTTTGAGCTCCTTTTGACAGCACTTCTCTGGTAGTGTGTGTTTTGTCTTCCTGCTCTGAGCTGTGATACTTCTGTGTTTTCTGCTGAGCTTGTTTAGATGGAATTGCTGCCCAGGACAGGAGCAAAGTGTCACTGCAAAGATGTCATACAGGACTGGATTAGCTGCAGAGATGACCTGAGGCAAATGCTAAGTGCTCAGGTCACCAACAGTCTGGCAGTGCTTTACAGGGAAGAGGTGAAAAGGGGAGTTCTTATTCCTCCCTGCGTGGGCTGCTTGCTTTATCCAGGGTTGCTGTGGCTGTCCTTTCTGCCTCTTCACTGTAGGGAGGGGAAAAGGCAAACAGGGACCAAAGAGTAGATGGTCAGTAAGGGCCAGGCCACATTGGGCGATTCACTTCCCTCTTCATGTTTTCTGAAGTTGGAATAAATCTTGTGTGTCCTCCATGAAGGTGAGAAGTGGTTTGCATTGCCTGGGAAATACCAGTCCTTCCAGGCAAGCTATTGGGCTGTACCTGTCAGAGGTGGAGGGCTGTCCCTTCCCCAGCAGGAGGAATGGTGTGTTGCTGTGGGAAACAGACAGTTTTTGGCCCAAGGATGGAAGATCCTTGTGTGTGTGTTCTTAGTATATGTCAGGGAGGGTGTAGTTTGCAGATTGTTCTAGAATGTGCTGCTTTGGGAAGATGCAAAATGAATTCAGCTTTGCCATTCCCTTCTCCAGGCTATATAAAATGGTTAGTGTTTGCTTTGGCCTTGGGCACGAAAGAGAAGGTGGTGACCAATAACTTTGTGCCTCCCTGCAGCTGGGATGATCACTCCCACTCCGTGGTTCATTCCAGTGGCTGGAGCAGGTACAGTAATCACTGTCTGGGAGAGCAACTGCTGTCCCCTTGACTGTGAGGAGAAGCTGCCAAAAGTGTGAGTTGCTGCTGGAATTTGGACGCATTCCCTGGGTCACAGGGTCTCTCAGCAGAGTGATCACCTTCCAGGATCTGCTGTGCTGGATTTGCTCCATTTGGAGATTAGGAGACAAGTTACACTGTGGGAGTGAGTGCTGGCTTGCTGGAGGCAGCAGGGCTGTCAGCAGGCCCTGCAGATACACAGGGCTGGGCACCCCTCCTGAGCACTGGCATCATTAAATCCCTGGTTTGGGAAGGTGCAGCAGAACACTTTGCATTCGGGCTGGTAAGTTTTTCACAGATTCTGTTGTGTACCCCTGACTCTGTTAAAACTTAGGGAAGTCATTGTCCTCTTGGTGGGGCTCAGTGGATGTTCTGGTCTTGCTCCCTGCAGGGGCTGCAGCCAAGGAGGGGAGAGGGCTTTCTTGGCCTGGGGACTTCTGGAGACACTGCTCTGTATGTGCTGGAGCCAGTCCTGCCACACTGGTTGCCTCTTGCCTGATTTAGAACATAGGATGAAGTTTTTCTCAAGCAATTGCTGGCAGCACAGTGTGGCTGTTTCCCCCCACCACAAGGCCAGGAGATGTACAGCATAGCCCCTGCTCACTGATGGCACCTGGCAGGGGCACAGCTGCAAGATGAGATCTTCTGCAGAACCAGTGTCTCAAAGTGGTCGGAATTATGGTTTGGTCAGAGGTGCTAATGGTGTGCTGTTGTGGCCACTGCAAATAAAGGGAGCACTTAGCCCAATTTTAGGGCTAGGAGAGTTACTAGAACATGTTGGTCTCGTGAAGGAATATCTGGGAGATGAGTACTTCCTGACATCCTCCTGCAGCAGCTTTATAGCTGTCATACAGAGTTAGTCTTAATGGGAGCAAAGTCCTAGAAAGCAAACTGTTTAAAATTGTAAGTAGGAGAGCAATCAAGAATGTCAACTTCATGACTTAACCCTCAGCCACAGCTTACAAAGTTGAGAAGGGCTTTCTTAGAAAGAACCTGGCTGATGTTTCTTAACAGAAAGCATCTCTGTCAAAATGGAGTGTGAAATCCGAGCTGTTTATGCTCTGCCTTGAGTTGCAGGCCCGTCCTATCCCAGCTGGAATAGAATTTCCCTTGGCATCCTCACAAGGAGAGCACGCACTCCAGGCAGACGAAGGGGGTGACATGACTCTGGACCAATAAATGATCTTCTGACATCCCTTGTCACTCTGAAGTCTGCCAAAATCCCACAGTTTTCATTTGACTTTCTTTTTCTAGTCTTTCTTGAGAAGTGTTTTCTGTAGCTTCTCCCTTCAGCTCTAATGCCTAGCAAATAGCAATAAATTTCTACACATGCAGCTTGCAACAGTACGTCACAAAACCACTGTGAGCGTGGAAGCATTTTCCAAGCAGAAACTTGCACTTGTTTGATTTCAGAGGCCTGACTTAATTCCAGTCTGAAGAGAAACTAGATGGGTAATACCTACTTTCCCAGTGTGTTAACTCATTAAAGCTACTGTTTGCTCTCCTTTATTTCAGTATGAACTGCCTAAGCTGTCAAGCTGTTGATTCTGCTGAAAGACATTGTGGTCTTTTAACCTGCAATGCTACACCTCACCATATTTGGAGAGCTGTTCAGTGCTCCTTTGGTTTATAGATGAATAGAGGAAATGGATATAGGTGAATATAGATCTAGATGAATATGCCTGAGAATGTTGCAGTTTTTCACATGCTCTTCTCCCACACCATACAGTTACCCCGTGGAAAACCTCTAAGTGTACCAGACCTGATTGAGGCAGCTCACATTGCAGAGCCAAGTGCAGGTCTATAATCTAGCACTGAAGAATTTGAAAAATGAGTTTGCCTGCCAAAACTGAGGATATTCAAGCCTCTGCAGATATCAGCAGTCAGTAATCTGAGCTCTGGTAACTGCTGGACAATTTCAACAACTTCCTTTCATATGTGTGTGGTTTGGTTTTGTTTTTCTCTATTAGAAAGAGAAAAGGAGAAGAGGTAGATGGAAATGCGACTGCAAAAAAGAAGCCGAAAAAAGAGAAAGAGAAAGAATCAAAGCAGCAAAAACAACTGAAGGTGAGTTTTAGCTGCTCACAACCTACAAACTGCTTTGTTGGAAGAGTGCAGTGTCAGGCGCTAACTGAAGAGCTGTAGCCTCTAGCGAAGGCAGTACCTTGTACCCAGAGAGAGCAGTGGCAGCAGACAGTCCTTGTGTCCTGGCACAGGAGATGCCCTGTCACTGAGGCTTTGCTGAAAGCAATTCACCCTGCCCCTTTCTCTGGAAAGACAGGAAGGATGTTCTCTAGGACTTGGGCTTATTGGATTTAAAGAGATTAGGTTAAATGCCTTTTTTCTAAGGGGCTGGTTCTGTGCTCCTTCCTGTATCATCTGGCTGTGGTGGCTGAAGCTTCGAGCCTGAGCAGTATTGCAGAAGAGCTTGGAAAACAATAAATATCTCATTGTAAAAATTAAAAGAGATAAAGTGCACAACTAGATTAACGAAAAATCAAATATTTTTCACCCTCTGAGGAGATGTGTTCAGTTCTTGGGTACAAATTGTGATAGATCACAGCTTTCTACCTGTCACTTTTTAGAATATTGTGGGAAGAATTCCCAATAGAGCTTCAGGAATTTTTTATTTATTAAAAGTTCCCAGGGAAAAAAAACTAGCAAGCTGTCTTTGCTGCAACTGAAGTCTTAATGGAACTGTAGAAAAAAGCTGGCTCTGGCTTTGTACAAAAGTTTTCTTTCTTGTTGTGTGGCAGCACCATATTTTTCAAAAGATATTTTTAACGTTTTGCTGCTGCAGTGTAGATGGTTAGGAAAAATGGAGGCATTTTTTGGATCAGAGTTCACTTTTTTTAACAGTATTTCAGTAAGTATGATCATTAACTCTGAAAATTACACTACTTAACCCAGTAAACCACTTCTTCCAGGACAGACTACATTTTTGACTGTAGCCAGTGGATAAGATTCAGAAACTATGTGAGATATTTTATGATGCTTCCTTGCTTCCCAACCCTTTCAAATTCTGTAGAAAGGCCCAAAAGAATATGCATGCTCTTCCACACTGCTGCAGGTGTCTCATCTGGTAGAAATTCCTCTAATGTTCTTAAAAAGAACAGTAGCAATCAGCAATTCTGATTTTTTTTCTATGGAAGGGCCAAATGCAGCTACCTCCCCACTGTCCTCAGTGTCAGCTAGGTAGGTGAAATTTGCAGAGTACTGAGGGCTTTCTAAGTAAGGGCATTGACATTTGAAGGATGTGGCTTTAGGGATCTGTTTTAGGTGTTTGGTAAAATGTGTGTCTCCCTTTTGGTAAAGTTACAGGTTCTTGGAGCTCTTAATCTCACAATCCGTTTAAGATAACATGGACTTGCTAAAACCTTGTGCACCTAGTGCAGTTTGAGGAGTGTTCTTAGGAGGGTGCTGCTTGCAATTGATGGCTTTCTTTCTAAGCTGCTGGGTTTTGTCAACAGGAGCAGACAGAGCTGATCTGGGGCATCAAGGATGAGCTGAGGAAGGTCTGCTCCACCAATGACCTGAAAGAGCTGCTGATTGCCAACAAGCAGGAGGTCCCCTCAGGGGAGAATGCCGTGAGTTGGTTGTAGTTGCTCTGCGTGTGTGCGGGATCTTGGAATTGGTGAAGCTGACAGGACCCAGTATTGCTGCAAGGTCCACGAGCCTGGAGAATGTTCCTAACGTAGTGCTTAAGAAAGAAATTTGGTGCAAAGCCCAGTCCCAGGACTCTGGTATTGCTGTTACACTTGCTTGTGAAGGGTGGTGTGGTGGTGAGTGATGCTGAATTCAGCACCTTAGTTGTGGTGTAGTGCCTTTATTCTACTTTGCTTTAAATGGTCCATATTTTTTTTTTGGTGCTGGTTCTTCATGAGGAGGTTAGTTAAGGCACTTCACATTGCCTCCCTCAACTGTTAAATTATGCAAAATGAAGCAAAAATTGTAAAAATTCTTTCCCAGTTTCTTTTCTAAAAACAGTCCATTTTGGTCTGTGCAACTTGTGAAAATCTGCTCTCTTTCAGACCACATACTGCTTTAAGTATTTGTATTATTAAGACTCATGAATGTGGGCTGGCGTGTGGGAAGTGTCTAGACTCAAAATGGTCATGGAATACTCTTAGGCAGGAAAACCTGGACTTGTCTGAGCCTACATTCCCACCTACCTACTCATGTGCTCAGATTCAGTAGCTCTTCTCCCTGGCTGTTCTGGCATGGCAGCCTGGTCAGGTGCCGTGTGGTACGTGTGTTCTCCTCAACCACAGGATTATAAAATGGGTTGGATTGGAAGGGAATCTAAAGATCTTCTATTTCCAACCACCCTGCCGTGGGCAGGGATGCCACCCCTCTAGATCAGGTTGCTCAAAGCCTCATCCAACTCAGTCTTGAACTCAGTCTTCTAAGGATGGAGAATCCACAGCTTCTCTGGGCAACCTGTTCCAGTGCCTCACCACCCTCAAAGTAAAGAATTTATTCTAATATCCAGTCTAAACATACCTTCTTTCAGTTTAAAGCCATTGTTCTGTCACTACTAGGCCTTGTAAAGTGCCTCACTGCTCTCTTGTAGACCCTGTTTAGGTTCTGGAAGGTTTTACAAGGAGACCTTTTCTCCAGGCTGCACAATCCCATATCTCTCAGCTTGTCTTCGCAGGAGAGATTCTCAAACCCTCTGATCATTTTTGTGGCCCTCCTCTGGCCTCAATTCTGCAGGTCCATGTCCTTATTCTGGAGGGAGACCCAGATCTGATTGCAGCTCTCGAGGTGGAGTCTCACGAGAGCAGAGGGAGAGAATCACCTCCCTCTTTCTGGAGAGGAGAGACTGAGCCAGGGGTGTGAGCCATGTGTGTGCCTCTGAGGCATCTCAGATCTGTTGGTGCGGCTGAGAGGCTTGGTTTGTGTTCAGTGACATGCTGGGAATGTCTGTGCCAGCAGCCTGGCACTCGTGTTCTTGTGCAGCCCAGGGTAACACAGTGTGTGTGCTTCCAGCCTCCTCCTGCCATGACCTGCTCTGTGTTCTTTGCTGCTCTAGATCTTGGACCGAGTAGCAGATGGGATGGCGTTTGGAGCTCTGCTGCCCTGCGAGGAGTGCAAGGGGCAGTTTGTGTTCAAGAGTGATGCTTATTACTGTTCAGGGGATATCACTGCCTGGACCAAGTGCGTTGCTAAAACACAGACTCCCAACAGGAAGGACTGGGTGATCCCAAAGGTGAGTGTTTACTGCATATTTGATGTTCTGAAGCACATTTCTGAGCTGATTGAACAAGCAGCAGTTGGTGCAGGATGACAGAGAGCAGTGTGCTGCAGTGCTGAGCAGCTGTGACAGCGGCCAAGTCCTGTCACAGCCACACCTCTCCAGGAACAGGCAGCTAATGTGTAGATAAATCATATTTTTTCAAGTAACATTAAATTGAAAGAGACGTTGTTGATTTGATTAGAAACTCATTTACCTGCTTCTAGCTTTGTTTTCAGTCAGTAAAGTGGGGATGTCCTCCTTAGTGTGAAAGTTTCGAAAATCTTTTCCAAGATGTGCAATAAATGCCAACATCTGGCTAGCATTCAATTTGTCCTTCAAATCTTATATATAATAATATATGTTGGTTTTAAATTGTTTATGTTTCCATCCCACAGGAGTTCCGGGAAATCCCTTACCTGAAGAAATTTAAATGTAAGAAGCAGGACAGAGTGTTCCCTCCAGATGCTGCGACTGTGAACTCGGCACCTCCTCCCTCTGCATCTGCTCCTTTGTCAGGGACCATGTCTGCACCCAGAGGTAAGTGCCTGGCTGGGAATGGATTGGTGCAGTTCAGGGTGATGTTCAGGCTACCATTCCCAGACAGATAAAAGTGCCGCTCTGAGCAGTCCCACTGTTCTCCTGCTCTTAAGCAGGCAGAGCTCTCCTGCTAAAAAAAGTCTCGTGTGCTCCATCTTCCCAGCACAGGTACGCCCTGATATGCTGGGTTGTCTGGAATCATGGGCTTGAGGTTCTGTTCGTTCTGATCATATTGGGTGTTTCTTGATTATAAGGAAATGATGTGTAGGCAGTGAATCAGAAGTGTAATGGCTGGTGTTGCAAATTGTGTCTCAGGGGACACCTGCTTCAAAATGCCGCCTCACTTGGTTTCTTGGGGACCATCAGGGATGTCCATAATGCCAGATATTCCACATAAATTTAGGTTTTGAGGGCAAGAGGGTTTTTCAGGGGTTTGTTTTGTTTCTAAGTCATCTACTGAGATTTGACTTTACTGATCACTGACTCTCCTTATGCAAAATAGATGTGCTGTCTCCAACTGGCAAAAGGTTGAACATAGGAAACTCCCTGTGGGTTGCTGTAATGAGTTGCATGCTTTGGTGATAAAGCCTGTCTCTTAAGAACTCTGCTGACTTCTTTCTTATTCAACCTTTCTAGCTCTGGCCATAATTTTGGGTGCAGGCCTTTATTGTTCCTTGATTAAAAAGCTAGGAGTAATTCTGCACAGTTAGCTTCAGCCAGATCGTCTTATTTTAGCAATGACGACAAAGTAACCCAGGACTTGTTTTTGATCAGCAAATTGATTCCAGCCCCAGTGTCCCCTTGAGAGTAAACTTAGAAGGTTGACCAGATTTAAAGCCAGATTGCTTTGTTTGCTAACAACCAAACTAATGTGAGTTGAGGGGAGAAGAGGAAGCAGAACCCTCAGCTAGTCAATCAAAGTTGGTAGCTTTTATCAGTTAGCAGCACAAATATGCTCTTAGACACCTGCCATATCCTGGACCAGCCTGAATTATAATGTTAACACAAGTGATGAAGCCTTAGATGGTTACCAGTTTGCTCCTGACTTCTTATGAGGCTTGCATGGTAAAACCTTGTACTGTCTGTAAGATCAAAACTGGAACAGTGCTGCTTGAGAGATAATTCTCTTTGCAGCCCTTCAAAAAAAGATTTCCTTTTGAAAATGCAGGATCTTTCACATGACAGTGAATTTCTCCCATGCTATCCAGGCATCTAAAGAAAACGGAAGCAGAGCACAGTCCATAGTAGCACAGTGCTGAAAGAAAACTGATTCTTTTTACTTAACAAAATAAACCAAGAAAAGGGGGCAAATATGCCTACATATCATTTTCCTGTCTTCCATCCCTGTTGTTTGTTGGCAGCTGCTGAGCTTTGTTGCCTCTCCTCTGGGAAGGGGAACTCCCTCCTGCTTGCTTAGCACAGATCTGACCTGCTTGGCCTCTCATCTCCCTGCCAGCTGAGCTGATTGTACGGGGGGGGGATGCTGTCACTTTGTGCTTGCTGTTTGTCCAGGGGACACTGTGCTTGTGACTAACATGTCATTTCCAAACCTTCAGACAAACCACTGACCAACATGAAGATCCTGGTTGTTGGGAAGCTGTCAAAGAACAAAGAGGAGGTGAAAAGCATTGTGGAGGACATGGGAGGAAAGATGACAACAACAGCTAACAAGGCCACCCTGTGCATCAGCACCCAAAGTGAGCAGCCATGCTGTGGTTACTGGTAGCAGTGGTAACAGAGCTGAGCAGATTACTGAGGACACTTGTCCTCAGAGATGTCTGGGGATCAGTGTTTGGATTAGGGGGAGTGTTTTGTGTGCACACATGGCCTGGAAAAGTAGACAGATGTGTGCTGTTTGAGTTTTGCTTACCCAGCAAGTTAACCTGGCAGGCTGTGCCTGAAGGCTTTCATGGGTCAGTGGCAGCTGGGGTTTGTGTGCAGACAATGGTGGTATGTATGCCACCTTTGTTGGGGTGAGGGGTGCTGAGGGCTGTGTCCATGCTTGCCTTGGAGAATCCCCAGAGCTGACTGTGGGTGCCTGAGGGCACTTGTTTGCTCTGCTGGCAGTGTAGAGTCTGCACTTGCTCTGTGTTGGAGTTGTGCAAACTGGCTGCTGGAGTGGGAGATCTGCTCCCATCCATCAGAAAGTCCAGCTCCAACTGACATCTGGGAAAGGGAGAACTGGACCAGTCAGGTAGAACAGGAATGTTTGTGCTCTAGCCCAAGCTGCATCTTTGAACCAGGGAGGAACTTGGCTCTCCAAAGAACGTGGTGAATCCAAAATGTAGTAGAATTGTGTTTTCACAAAGTGTTACAGAGCCCTGAATCATGGTCAGAGGGAGAGGCTGAGGTCTAAAACCTCACTGATGCATTTTTTCCTCCCCTTCCTATTCTGCTTCTGCAGAGGATGTGGAGAAAATGAGCAAGAAGATGGAAGAAGTGAAGGAGGCCAAAGTCCGTGTGGTCTCAGAGGCATTTCTTCAGGATGTGAAATCTTCCAGCAAGGATTTCCAGGAGCTTGTGTCTCTCCATGCCCTTTCACCTTGGGGTGCAGAGGTGAAAATGGAGCACGAGGAAATGGCTGTGGATGGGAAGAGCAGCAAGCCCCCAAGTACAAAGAGTGCTGGGATGGTCAAAGAAGAACAAGGTGAGGAGCAAAGCAACTGTTTCACCACAGGCCTGTTCAGTACTGTGCATGCACAAAGCAAACTTGGGTGTGCTCTGTCCTTACCCTTTCATTCAGTTTTCTGCCTTTTCTCAGGCTAAGTTTATATAATGGACCTCAGGGCAAGACTAACTTTAAGTGATCATGAAACTGTCTCCTGAGCTGGCTCTTGTTCCCCTCCTTCAGTGCCCAAGCACCCTGCCATCAGTCCATTCTCTTCCTCATAAAGCATCAGCTTCTCTGCCAGTTTGGGTTAGTGTTGCAGCTCCAAGGAGGTCCTGGGACACCAAAATGATGGACACTACTCGGGGAATTTTGGCAAGTGAGAAAATAGTGCAGTCCAGAGCACTGAGTCTCTTTGCTACTTGATTTAGAGCATAATATTTTTGTAACAGAGGAGAAAAAATATGGTGACATTGCTCACCAATGCCATAGAGAGCTTGCATTATTAACCCTGGATGGTGAACAGAACCATCATATTTGCTCACTCCTCTGTGTCCTCCAAGTGGAGGTTTCTGTCATACAGTTGGGTGTGTTACTGCCAGGCTGTTTCACCACAGTAGCGTCCCCAGGGAATCCAAACACTCCCCATGCCCTGTGAGGTTTTTAAATCCCACTTTCACATTTGTGGCTGTGTTTATCTGCAGTGCAGGTGAAAAAATGACATGGTCCACCCCTTGGGGCCAGGAGAAAATAAATAAATAGATAGAATCTGGGAAATGTAGTCTCTCATTTACTTGGTGGAGTAGGGGCTGTGATTTGGCTGCTAGAGCTCAGTTAAAAAAAAGGCTGAAGTCATTGTGCTCATATACTGGGAAACTGATTCACCTTAGGGTGATAATTATGCAAATTGAGAATTTTAAGGTTGATTTAAGTCAGACTGTGTTGCTTACCTAAGAAATTAATTGTCTTTCACTGCAGGACCTAGCAAGTCTGAAAAGAAAATGAAGTTAACAGTGAAGGGTGGAGCAGCAGTAGACCCTGATTCTGGTGAGTGATAACAGTGCCTATGCACCATGGTTAGTTTTCAGGATGAGTGATGGTTTGCAAAAGGGTTTTTCTGTGAAAGGATAAAAGGGTTCTGTAAAGGAGCATGAATTCTTAAACCTTTAACATTGCTATCAAAGGAGGCATATTGATTGACACCCAAGGCTGGATATTCCAGGATTTTCTAGTGCAGCTTTCTTCAGAAGGACCACTTAAACTAACTAAGGCTTTGTTCAGCTTTAGGATCTCCTGTCACTGGAGTGAGTAAAGGCCCAGCCAACAGAGGACACACATTTGGCATGAGCATCTGCTGATGCTACTCTCCAAACCTTTGGTGCATGGATGTTCTGACAATTTGTACTGCATCCAAAGCTGGCCTTTGGTTTTCAGTCCATTTGCTAATGTGGCACCTGCTGAGCTACATCTCTCCTGAGGATTCCTTCAGCTGCTCACACAGTATTAGATCCTAGATTTTAGATCATCCTCTATCAAAGGCTGCAATTTTTTTCCTCTCGTTAGGATTGATATTCACTCCAGTTTATCTAAAGAAGGCTGCTCACAATTCATTAAAATGAAAACATGCTCCAAGTAGTTTTGAATGAGCTGTGTGGTCACTGTTTTTGCAGTATTTTTGTCAAAGCATGCTGCTGCATGAAACATTTGGATGAGTGCAAATGAAGGAAGCAGAGCTAAAACAGCAACCTCCTCCTCTGTGTTCTAATTTTTTCTTCTCTGCAGGTTTGGAGGATTCTGCTCATGTCTTTGAAAAAGGTGGGAAAATTTTCAGTGCAACCCTGGGACTAGTAGATATTGTGAAAGGAACAAATTCCTATTATAAACTGCAGCTGCTAGAGGATGACAGAGAGAACAGGTGAGTTTAGTTTTCCTTTTAAATACTTTTGTTCATTTTTTTCTAATAAATACTGGATTTTTGACAGTCCAGAAGCCAAGTGTGAGTAAGATGTCTTTAGAGAGGTAATGGATTGTTATAGTTACTTGAGGAAAAAAAACACTGCAACACAAATGAAAAAAGCCAAGCCAAAACTAAAAGCACTCCTCCAAACCTACCAAACAAGCCACCCATGAAGAAATGTCTGCTCTGCATGGAGACATTCCTCGTGGGTGCTGACAAAGGCTAAGGTGTTTTTTTCCCCCCCCCTATTTTCTAACTTAATTTTGTCTTCTATTCGCAGAGCTGTAACTCGGGAAACAAAACCAGGCTGTTCTACCACAGTATTAGCCTGAATTGTGTGCCCTGAAACATAACAAAATGCATGAAATAGTCAGGAGCTGATTGTGTGTTTAGCTTTCCAGTCTCATTGTGTGCATGGCAGTACTGTCCAGTGCTTGCATTGCTCATTAGATCAAGAGATTGAGAAGGTTCTTTAAAACAAAACTGCCAAACACATAAGTGACTCAGAAATCCAGAGTAGCAATGACTGTGGTTCAGATCCAGATTTATTGCACTTTGCCATGTTTTTAATAAGCTTTTATTGTTGTTTCATTTGTGTGAGGTTGTGTCAAGTCTGGGATTCAGTACATGGGGGGATTTCAGTGCCTGCATTTTGTGTCTGACATATTGGAAAGATTAATTGATTGTATCCCTATAAATACTACAGAAGCTCACCCAAGGTGCTGTCAGTAGTACAAACAAACACTTGATTTATTTCTGTTTCCTCTAAAATACTGAAATCTGGGGCCTGAGGCTTAAAGATGCTTTGTCTTTGTTTTTCAAATATATGACCCCAATAGTCTGAAGGTTTGTATTTGCAAGACATTAAGACTGAAGAGATGTTAGCCTCTCTTTTCTTGCTGTGCACTCATTTATCCTCAGGACTGTAGTTCTGGTGTGTTAACACTGCATTTTTCACACCAGCTATTTGGCAGATGGTGATGCCTCTGTTGATTTCCCACAATCACTGATATAAGAGTGTGTTCCATAAAATTACTGCTATGCAAATAGCACTGCAGGAGCTGATGCTTGTTCTTCTCTCCCATTCCACCTCTCCAGATACTGGGTGTTCCGATCCTGGGGCCGTGTGGGCACTGTAATCGGCAGCAACAAGCTGGAGCAGATGCCATCAAAAGAAGATGCCATTGAGCACTTCCTGAATTTGTATGAAGAGAAAACTGGCAATTCTTGGCATTCAAAGAACTTCACTAAATATCCAAAAAAATTCTACCCACTGGAAATAGATTACGGACAGGTAAACCTGAAATGCCCCTGTGGAGCATTGCTGAGATTCCCTGCTGTCACTGTTCTCTTCTGTGCTTGCTCTTGGATCACTTGCACTTAACAAACCAAGGGAATTAAAATACACCTGTTGCATCTTTTCTGTGCTACAGGGGAAAGCTGTAGATCAAGGAGTACCATCCATTAAAATAGACTGTTGGGAAACTAAGAAGTTTTTTGTTATTGAATCTGATGTCCCTTCAATGCTTGTTCCTATTTACTCTGTAACTGTAAAGATATTAATTTGAACTTAATCCAGCAGTCAGTTCACATGCAGCCTGTCTAAAAACTTCATTTTTTTAAATTTAAAATAGATGTTTCTCATCTGTCTGTTGCCTCCAAAACCCTCCCAAATGCTGTAGCAACTCCAATGCAGTCTTCCACCTAGAGCACATATTAAGCAGGCTGAGAAAGAAATTATTCACTGCCAGTTAGATTTGGCTGTTTTGAAAGCTAAGCTAAATAAGAATTCCTTCTTTCCAGCGGCGTTTTGTGTGTTTATTTGAGGGCATACCTGTTACCTGAACTATTTTCAGATTAAATAGTTGAACGCTATTAGTATCTATAAAGTTGCCAGAGCACATATTTTCAAGACATTATGTTTTTCTGTGGCCAAATTAATGGATGTCATCTTCCACCTTGGCTTTGATTCTGGAAATTTGAATATTGCAGTGGCAAAGTGTTTGTCTCAGTGTAATGTACAGTGTTACTGAAAGCACCTGGCTGATGATTTATTCGTGTAATGCTCTCTCCATGAAGGCGTTGAGATGGTATTATGGCAAATTGATGATTCCTGTACACATCTATGACAGTTTTTATTACAAAAACTTGGTGAAACTAGTTATTACATCTGTTTTGTCAGAAAAGCAGCCAAGTAAACAGTAATTTTTTTTCATATGAAAGTCTCTGTGCAGCAGAAAGCTTGCAGGAAAAGTAATTAATAATTGCTTGAGCTGAAGCAGTGATGCAAAGAGTGTTCCTATTCCTTTAATTCTACTTTCTGCTTATTTTTTACAGTGCCATCTCTTGAAATAATTACTGCCAAATTACTGAACAGGTGATTTTTAAAGCCCATTTTGTTCCAAAGTGTCAGAGCAATGTCCCACGCTCCCCACGAACTTCAGGCTAGTCTTAGTATGCACACACTAAATTGATTTTGATTGGTTGCCATGGCAGCCAGCCTGTTACTTTTATCCTTTGTGATTTTGTGAGTTCTGATACTATTTTTTACCTTCCAGGATGAAGAAGCTGTCAGGAAACTGACAGTAGGTGCTGGGACAAAATCAAAACTTGCTAAGCCAATCCAAGATCTTATTAAGATGATCTTTGATGTGGAAAGCATGAAGAAAGCAATGGTGGAATTTGAGGTGACTTCACATATTCATGTTTCTCCCTTCTAACCTTCCATCATGCTTGCACAAACAGAAGCAAGTTCTTGCAATACAGAATGCTTCATACTTCCCAAAAGCCAAGTGTGAGTTTTAGATCTGTCTTAAGATGAAGGCAAGAGTCTAACTGGAATTTGCCAAGCCCTGGAAGTAGTAACTTAGTTATGATACATGCAGTTCTTAAAACACAGATGCATTTTTTTGTCTATCAATGTCTTCAGCTTAACAAGCCTATGAGAGAATTGTCTGCCAGTCCTGGGAGTAGTAATCATTCTGTGATTTTGTTAGTGTTTTCTTCCAGTCACACTTGCACAGCGACTGCTGTTTGCTGAATGCTCTTAAAGTATTAACACAGATAACCCATGTGCTGGTCATGTGACCCTGATGACACTCCTTTTTTCTAAGCAGAGAACCACTTTTGGGGGCTGGGAAGTGCAGGAGTACCATGGATCTAGGTAGCAAATGAGATGCACCTCAGGCTAGAGAAATGCTGAGGGTTGATACATACACTAATGGAAATGTCTTGTCAAAGTCCAGATCCTCTTCTGCACAGGGGTGGACTTGAGATTGTTTTGTTAGTTCTAATAAAACTCTATTTTCATCCATTCTTCTTTCCTCCATACTTCTTGATCCATCATTCTAGCAAGCTTTCAGAGAGTGGTTTGATAGCATGATATGTCTCTCTTTGCACTGTTTTACTGATCCTGCTATTTTAATGCGGCCATTCGAACTAATTTCAGTTTTCTTCAGCCAGCGCTGTTATCCTGCCTAAGACCTGACATTTAAGCAGCTGCTCTTTGCCCTTTGTGTCTTTGTAACTCTAACCTACCTTTCAGAACAGGCTTTGTACCATTTTCTGCAGCTTACCTGAAAGCTTTTAGATGGCTTGCCCAACATTTTGTAGTACCTTGGGTTAATTGTGCTCTCCTATATCTCCAGTGGTACTTTACATTAAGGTCTTGCAAAATTTTTTTTTTTTTTTTTGTAACTCTAACTGGCTAAAGACTCTTGAACTGATCATCTTCTCATGCCATTTGGTTTTGTAAAACTCTCTTGGAACTGTGTTAATTCACACCATCTGCAGATCTATAGCAGAACTGAGACTCCAGATGGGCCAGTCTTCCTATTAGATTTATCTTCCTGTACTGATGCTGCTGAACAGCTGTTTTCTGTTAGAGGAAATAATACTTTTCCTGGTTATAGGCTTCTGTGTGTCCTCCAGAAACAGCTGCTTTGTTCCTTTAATTACCCCAATCTTGAGTATTTTGTTCCATCCAGTCACCTCTCGCTTTGCCAACAGTGTAGCAAATTCTTGGTCTTTCAATTTCCATAAATCCATGACAATGGATTTATGTTCCTGCTTCTAACTTAGCTTTCAAGAATTTCACCTCACCAAGCATACAGGAGTTTGCTACCATTATCTACATCGTTGCTTTATGTGAAGTGGCTTCTTAGAGGACTGAGTTGACTCTAGGGTTATGTCCTCCCTTGCCTGGGTGGAAGGCAAGCATCTCCCTTGCCTCTTGTGACAATCCTACTGCACACTCCTGTGATGTGGAGCTAATACTTCCATTGCACTCAGTGCACCTAGTGGTAATTGCAGTGCTGTTGTTTTAGGCCCAGCCCCTTGGCTGCTGTGCTCCTTTGGCACATCTAATGATAAAGCTTTGGATGCAGTTTAGCTTTAAACCTTTAAAGCTTAGCTCTGCAGGATTCTGTCTACCTCTATGGGTCATAGGAGACAGAAATTCCAGCCCTTTGGCAGTTTGTGGGCTCTGTTGGAATTGTGCTTCTAAATCACATGATTGGGGGATATTTTACTTTATAGGTGTTGCTGTTTGTGTGTAAGTGATTATATGTGTTACTTTGCATGTTTATATAACTTACAACTAGTATGAGTGTCTGCAGCTATTCTGCATATCCAAGTTAAGTGGCCTATTTTACTTTTACGTGTCCTGCATGATTTTTCAGGTAATAATGACATAACACAGATTGGTAAGGTGGTACTCAGCAAGAGAGTATTGGCCCCAGATGTTTGAGAGCTACCAATCTCTTGCAGACTGGTTTTCATTAGATTATTAATATTGTTTTTGTGCCTCTCATGTCCCCAAGACATGATCAGTTTTGAAGCCTCTCTTCCCTCTTGCAGCCCATCTTGGCTTTTCTTGGTATCTGGCTTTATCTACATTTAGCTGTCACTAAAGGTGAAAGTTCTCCTAAGCTGAGTACAACTACAAGATTTGCAGTCTCTTTGCAGAATCACTTCAGGGCTTTCATCCCAGTCTCTGTGGCTTGGAAGAGCCTTCTGAGTTCATCTTGCAGAGAAAATTTGCATACAGCTGGGTTTCCTTGCTCCATAGTGGATAAATGATGTGCCAGACAGTATGTGATAGTCGTGGTTTCATAGGATCTTCTGTCCATGAGCTAAATCTTAAATCCATCAACTTCAATAGAAACTATTTGCCCTGCAGAGTGTATGGGTGAGTACTGTCAAGAGTCTAGAGGGTGTATGTATGATCTTTCTAAAAAACTCCACTGGGCTTGATGTTTGTTGAATGTTTTTGCATTCAAGTGGTCCTTAAACAATGTAACAATTTCAAATATTCTCCCAGGATCCATCAATGCACAAAGAAAACTAACATTAAATTAAATCAGGGGATAAATGCAGGCAACCAAGACGTTGCTTTTAACTTAGTTGAGGGGTTTTGACTCATTTTTCATAAATATGCAGCACCTCACAGCATCTTTGCATTTGACCCTTGATATGTGTAGGGTGAAGTTGGAAGAGGGTGTCTGGATTGTACCTAGAGACACAGATGATCTTATGAACAAGAATTACTTTATTCACTTTGCTTCTTTGCCAGCCTTTAAGCATATGATTAATCAACTGATTAAGGAATGCATCTGATACTAGGTTAATATTAAACTTCATGTCAGATACTTAATATCCTATTTTTTGTGTTGCCCTAGCATATGTGCTTAGCTTCCTATTGCAGTATTCCTTTGGTTATAGAATGTCCTCTCAGTGGTGTATCCTTCTGACATAATTCCTCAATCCACAGAGTCTAAAATGTTTCCATTCTTTTTTGGTCAGCCCTATTGGAGAAATTAGTTCTCTAGAAACCAGAGAGGGAGTGCTGCAGTGGTTTAAATTTAGTGAAATTTGGGTTTAATACTTACATCTTTATCAGATTGACTTGCAGAAGATGCCACTGGGAAAACTGAGCAAGCGACAGATCCAGAGTGCATACTCCATCCTGAATGAGGTTCAGCAGGTGAGCATAAAAGACGTGTTAGAGCAAAAAGGGAATTCATAAGTTGTTCTGGGCTCAGTGGGGTGAATGCTGAGCTGTGCATACAAAGATCTGTGCTTTCTCTGGAGAAGAGAATGTGGCTTCCATGGGTAACCACTTAGTTCTTTTCACTGTTGTACCAGTGTGGGCAGTACTCGTGTCTTCAGCATTTTTGTAGCACAAACTTTAGGCTGTGCCAAACATAAATGGCAGCTGAGGAAATGAAGCTGGTGCCTTGATCTTGTAGTGAGCTGGTGTTTCCACCCCAGAGAAGTCTGTCAGAGGATGAGAATAAAGGTTAAGTTGACACAGGAAAGGGTCTGGTTTGATAATGTTGCTGTATTTACACATTGTGGTCTGAACCATTCACTACATAATACTGCCTTTGCGGATTGCAAAAATGTAGCAGCATAACCCAGCTTTTTTTGTCACAGGCTCCCTGGTGAAGCATAGATACAGGAAGTTCTTCAGTTGCTAGAACCTTGACAAGGATATGCACCACTTATATATCCTGAAGACTGTATTTTGCCCTCCAGAAACAATCTCCATTAAATTTTTCTTATACACAATTCTATGTATATCTGTGCAAATACTGTGACTTGCTACACGCAAGACAACTAAATAGAATTGTTCTTTTTAGTCCTGTGAGAGTTTCAGCATAAGCACTGTTTGCATTGCTGCTCCTGTGTTAGTCCATTACTATCTTTTTTAGTGTGTTTTTATTGCAATGGAGACTTAGTCTTACTCAGTAATTTTCTTTGGTGCTTGTTGTCTTGTCTAGGCAGTTTCTGACAGTGGTTCAGAATCCCAGATTTTGGACCTCTCCAACCGCTTCTATACTTTGATTCCTCATGACTTTGGGATGAAGAAGCCACCTCTCCTAAATAACTTGGAATACATTCAGGTATTGACTAGAAACTGTTTTTTGCAGATGTTGGAAAATGTGGTTTGCAGGCAACAGGTCTTGATGTCAGACATCTAACATACAGAATATGTGAGGTTTAGCACTTACTTAACTTCATAAAAGCAGAGGTTAAAGTAAGTATTAAAACCTCACAAGCAAAAAGATAATCTGAAGAAAAACAAGTTTAACCTCATGCTTTCTTGAGGTTAAACTTGTTTTTCTTCAGAATATATGTTTTTGTTTATGTGCATGTATCTGTATAAATAATTATATGCATAAGATATTAGAAGATAGAGATGTGTATATATATGTATGTATATTTTAATATATTTGGGGTGTGTATATATATATATATATATATATATTTAAAGACAGTGTTGTTATTAGATGGCACCATGTGGCCAGTGATTGTCATACACTTTTTTAATTCAGGGTATCCCAGACTTATTCTGAACATGTCAAAGGCCTAAGCAGCATAACATTACCTGTTTCAATTCTTCAGGCTAAAGTGCAGATGCTGGACAACTTGCTTGATATTGAGGTTGCTTACAGCCTTCTCAGAGGTGGAAATGAAGATGGAGATAAAGACCCAATTGACATCAACTATGAAAAACTTAAAACAGATATTAAGGTAAAGGAAATAAAAGGCAATGAGTGGCTATGAATATAAGCTGATGTCCTGTTAGTGTGGAGTAAAGCAAATCTGTAACTGGACAGATATATGGCACTGTGATGGGTTAAGGAGCTGGAGTATGTGTTCAAAGAGATGCAGAAAGAGCTGAGCTGTTTTAACCCGGAGAAAAGAAAACTCATAGGATATTGTATCAATATCTAGGAATACCTGATGGGAGAAAGAAGGAGAGAAGACAGAAGCAGACTTTGCTCGGAGGGTTCCATGTGCACAAGAGGCAATGGGCAGAAACTGATATACATGAATTTGTGTTTTAACAAAAGAAAAAGATTTTATTGTGGATGTTGTTTGTTTTGGGTTTTTTAATTTGTTTACTCTGACAGTGGTCAAACACTGGAAAGGGTTTCCTAGAGAGGCCATGGAGGCTCTGTTCTTGGAGGTGGTGAAAGCTGAACTGAACTCAGTCCGTGGCTGACCCTTCTTGGAGCAGTGGAATTGAAAATCATCTCAATTTCCAGCATTATCTCAGACATTCTGTGGCTATCTATATATCTGCATCTTCTCTAGCTAGGAATGTATTTCCACTTTAATGGTCGAGGAGATTTAAAGGGGACAGTTGCAGGCATAGGGTGGATGTTGTCATGTTATAAGATGGCTGCTAGTTTGTGTGCTGAGGAAACTTCTCATTTGCCTCTTTGCAGGTTGTTGACAAAGATTCAGAAGAAGCCAAGATTATCAAACAATATGTGAAGAACACTCACGCTGCCACTCACAATGCATATGATCTCAAAGTTGTGGAAGTAAGCTGGGCAAGACTGAGGTTTATCTTTGGGAAGATGGACTCTCCTAAGATGACTTACTTGTTTGCAATTGCCTTATATTTTTGAGTAGCTTATCAGTTTCCTCTGCTGAAGGGACGATTTGATATAGCATTTGCTTTTAATTAGAATAGCAGAAGTCTATACAGAGATTAATCTAATGAGGCTTGCTTTGGTGTTTTTATTTTAATTTAATTTGCCTCAAAGGGAAGGTGGAGGAGTAATCACCTGAAATTGAGCCTTAGTTCATTGAATGATTTTTTCAGAAAAATAGAGCCTCATGAAAATGCAGTGGTAAAGGTGGAAAAGTAATCAATAACAAGTACTGCATGATTGCTGCTACCTTTTTTGCTAGCATGATACAGCCAATTACAAAACCCATCCCAATCAATTTCCCTGGCAGATCAGTGTACAGATTGGATGACTTTTTTTTTTTTCCTCCCCTCTGATGAGTTGCATGAAGGTAATAGTTTATTTGCTTGGTTATTCTTTTCATCCCGTCCTCTTCTGAACTGAAGATCTTCAGGATTGAGCGTGAGGGGGAGAGCCAGCGTTACAAACCCTTCAAGCAGCTCCACAACCGCCAGCTGCTGTGGCACGGCTCCCGCACCACTAACTTCGCCGGGATCCTGTCGCAGGGCCTGCGGATAGCTCCGCCTGAAGCTCCTGTGGTGGGTCAAATGGCCTCTCTGCCTTCCTACATCCCTGTGCCCAGAGATGGCCGCAGTCAGGGACAACCCAAATAATGGGATTTCTCTGCGGGGAGGGCCCTGTGTTTTCTGCCACCATTTAGACAACATGGTGTGTCCCCGGAGTGGGTTGCTCATTGGTGTCCACAAGAGCTTGAGTTGCAGCTTTGCTCTCATGGAAGTCCAGCCTGGTGGATTCAGTGCTGCTTTTGTGTTATTTTATTGCCCCAATTTTATTTATTTATTTGTTTGTTTGTTTGTTTACTTCTTGCAGACCGGCTACATGTTTGGGAAGGGCATCTACTTTGCAGACATGGTGTCCAAGAGTGCAAACTACTGTCACACATCTCAAGCTGATCCCATAGGTTTAGTGCTACTGGGAGAAGTTGCCCTTGGAAATATGTACGTAACTTATGAAGGGTATTTGCCAAATGTGTTTGATACATCCTGATAGAAGGTGATGCTAAGATTGCAAGCCTTCTCTTCATTGTGAAGAAAAAGCGTGTGTTTTTTCTTCAGAAACAAGATCTGTTTCTTCTTAAAGTAAGAGGTATTGTTGCAGGTCTAGCTCAATCTTGTACAAAACGCTAACATCATTAAAATCAGTAACCAAGACAAAGAAGGGCTGTTGAGTTCCAGAACTAGAATTTAGATTAACTTTACATTAACTCATCATAAACTAAAGCCTGAAAACTTTGTGATTTTTTTTTTTTTTCACTAAGATAGTTTAAAACAAATACAAAGTGCTATTGTGTGTTTGTGCTGTCCAGGTATGAACTAAAGAATGCTTCCCACATCACAAAATTGCCCAAGGGAAAACACAGCGTCAAAGGTAAGCATCAGTAGTTGTCATTGGTGATCTGTAATTGATGACAGATTTGATTGTGGTGCTCTGTTTAGCAAAGAGAGCTATAGTCACTTCTTAGCTGTACTTCCTATAGGAAGTTGCATAATGATGCCCTTTAGTTGCATCAGGATATGTATGTGGTGTTTTAAGATGCAAGTAAACACACTCAGTGTTGAGACTGAAGGTGCTGAAGTTCAGGAGGAAACTTCTATTTGATGTTACACTGGAGAAAACATAAAGTACATTCTCCAGCCTGTTACTTGCTTTCATCGTAACAATACTGTGTATTTTAGAAGAGAGATGAATAGATGAGAAGAGTAATTGTTTACCTTTCGAAGTGGCTTAGAAGCTTGGATAGAAGGAAAAAGCTAGGAATAAAAATTCAGATTGAAAAACTGCTCTCATTACACTTCTATCTGCAAAAAGTGTCATATATTGAAAAAGATGAGAGAAAAGGCTTAGCTGTCTAATTCAAGCAAAAGGAATGGTAATCATGACTATCTTCTATACCAAGATGGGAGAGTGAAGAACAGTATCTTCAGTAATGAGTGGCTTATATTAAACTATTCATTCTGAGAGGCTTAAAAAATAGGTTGCCTAAAATAGAATAAAAAGTGATTTTGCATCTTTTTTATACATACAACTCATATTCTTATGGATGTCAAATCAGATTTATATTGAAAATTTAACCAAGAATAAAAATCGGTTTGTTGTACTTGTCTGAAAATGCTGTGATGTGCATGTTTTCATTAATGGAGTTAGGATATGAGAGCTACAAATCTGTTCTGGTTTAGCTTTGATCATACAGGTTAGACAATTAACTGTTGAAAGTCGAAAGTCTAAAATTCTCATTGCTAATGTAGCAAAGTACAACTGCCATAAATATGGTGATGCTGAATTGAATAAACAGACTGTATTCTTCATACTCTGTTGGAAATACTTCTACACTTGATTTGAAAGTACATGTGAAGTAGTATTTGGCTGGCTGGCTCACTTTCTTCTTGTGCAAAGTCTGTGTTTGCCTCTTAGATTTGTAACTGATGTTGTTTTCCCTTTCTAGGCTTGGGCAAAACCGCGCCTGATCCCACAGCCACTACCACCCTTGGTGGTGTAGAGGTTCCCTTAGGGAATGGGATCTCCACAGGAATTAATGATACCTGTCTTCTCTATAATGAGTATCCTTTGCTATGACATTGGCTGCACACAGTGTTTGAGTGTCACTGCATTTGCAGGACCACATTAAGGCCAGTTGGGAGTTTTGCCTCACTATGTTTTGTTTGGTTTAGATCTGCTTTGGGGAGTATTTGCAGACAATCTCTTCTGCAAGGGGGATGATTTCAGCTGTTGCACTTAAATTGTCTGAAAAAAACCAAAGGAAACAATGCACCGATAGCTGTTCCCCAACAGGAACCATACCAAAAGTTATTGGAGTGGTCAGGCAAATCTGCCCTGTAGTGTCTTGCCCAGAGATGTGCCAGGACAAGAGGAGGGGAATGCAGCCTGTGGTTTCTCATCACTCCAGTCTGGTTTCTCCCTCATGGTGCTGTGGTAGGCCAGCTTGGCCAGGAGGAGGTGGGAGAGCCAGCTCTGTGCTCTTGCACTCTCTCAGCGCATCTTTTGTGTTCCTCAGACCTCTGCAAGTGTTGAGGTAAGCCTCAAATGCTCATCAGAGATGTTGCCATTAAGTCTCTTTCTAGGCAGAAGTGCTTCCAAATCAATTAGTGCTTTAAATCCACAAGAGGTCATAAGAATACAAATAAGCGATGTCTAAGGTCCAGCTCACTCTCTTCACTGCCAGTGGAGCAGGTAACCCAGGTATGAAATCTTTGGGTTTATAGAAACTGCCTTTGGCCTTGGTGAGCTGTTTTCCTCCTACAAGGAGTCTGAGCAACACAACTCATTGCAATACTGGTTTTGTCTTGAGTTTTCTGAAGTACACCATCTGTCAGATGATAAGCTATAATACAGTTGATATTAGCTAGTTAAGGTAACATGATGTGTATTTATTTTGTTTTACACTTTGGGATTAGAGGCAAGTTTGAGGCCTAAAGCATTGTGAAGCAAATAGATGAGCTGGGACTGTCTCTGGAAAAGTAAGAATGTGCAAACACTGACAATCGTTGTATAGCTCTTCTCTGTGATTCCAGTTTGAGTTTTTTAATGGGAAATTAAGAGGGCATTTATGACTGTGCTGGGAGGTAGCAATAGAACTGTAATTATAATTGTAAATTCTGAGTCTGAAACTGTAAGCTCTCATTTAAGATACATGACTCCTCTGCTTAGATAACAAGAGAAGTGTGTGTTACTCTGACAAAAAATAATTTTAGGAGCCACAGCCCTATATCTAACTAATGTATAAAACATTTTCAGATTCATGGAAAAGTCAGATTTAAAGCTTTGTGGTTTGAGCTCTTAGAACTAGTTAATCACACAGGCATATCTGTATGGTAACTTAAGTTCAAAGATGAAGTTCTTTGTGTTTTGAGGCTTTTCTGTGTCATTAATATCAACTACTGTAATTATTCCTTAACATTCTTCCCAGATATATTGTGTATGATGTTGCTCAGGTAAATCTGAAGTACCTGTTGAAACTGAAATTCAACTATAAGACATCACTCTGGTGAACAGTATTTAGAAGCCCTGTTAGAGTTATACTGTAGTTACACTATAGCGTTGACTTCTGACATGCTTATGCATTGACTTCTCTTACCAAGATATCAAGAGCTAAACTGCAGAAGAAATTACTAAATCCTATTTAGTACAACACTTAGTGAAAGTTTTATATAAAAAGTGTGGCAACACATGGACTTGAATTCTGATGAGAACGAGTACCTGGTTTTGTTTTATACCACTTCTAATTCTGGTGCTTTAAGTGTTTCTTTTAATTGACCAAGCTGACAAGAAAGAAAAAAGGAAATTAATCTGGTGTTCTTAGCCAAACAGAGCTGGGCAAGAGCAGGAGAAGGAACTTGAGCACATTTGTGATACTTGCTCTGTTAAGGTTCCCCCTTGTTTAAGATACTCTTTTTCAGTTTTCACTTGACTAAACAATAAATGTGCATTTATTTTGAGGTAAAAAAAATAAAAGCTAATTTCATACTAACAGCTTTATGTTTCAAAACTTCCAAATTGTTTTGGTTTTGAGTCATAATTTAAATGTATTTGGTAGAATGTTCTTAAACATGATATCTTTCTCAAGGATCGAATGCCAAATATTGAAATCTGTAGTCATGTTTCAGGAAGTTATGGAGAAATTAAAATTTGGACTTTCCACTGAGACTTCATCTGTCAACAGTTGGTGTGGTAAACATGGAAAATGAGCTTGTGGCTGTTTGAATTTAGTATTAGCCCAAATAAACCTCCTTTAAATACCTACTTTCAACATGATGTAAGTTGGTTGTTGTAGACTCATGTCCTAACAAAGCTGTGAGTTTGGGATGAAGCTTCGTTCATCAAGACATGGAGTGAGGTCTGTTCCTACGCTGTCGGTGGTCTTGAAATCTCTGTCTAAAACCAGCAATACAAACTGATAATTTCAATGTTTCATGATGTTTGTTACTTCTCACTTTTAGTTAGTCATTGAGCAATATGGGAGCACTGAACCATAGAACAACATCAGATAGTTCTCTTCAAAAATTACTGATTTCCCTGAGGCATTAGGGAAAGTGATGGCTAACTCCCAAGAAGGGGGCAGTTCAAGCTCATTCTGACAGTTGTGGCATCAGTCTTTAGTAACCTGTATGGAAACTGCAGATCTGTTTCCTAAATTGTTGTTGTGTCCCAGGGCCTTCTGTAAATGGGAGTTAAAGCCAAAATGGTTGCTAATGGTGCAGGTCTTTCCAAGACCTCTGAAGGAGAGGAGGATGAAGAGTGGTAGATGAAAAACAAAGCTGCTGTCAGGGAGAGAAGGAAACGTAGAAGGATGGGGTAAGTTGTATGGCTTGAGGACAGCTTGAGATTGGTGGTAATGGATTTTGAGAGGAAGTGAGGAGAGTAGCCTCTCTTCTGCCTCTTAAGTAGCTTAACCAGTGGCTAATCTTGTTTTGCTTCCAAAAAAACCCTTTTGGTCAGTCACTTAAGTATGATCTTGTCAGTCTCTGAAAGAGAACATGAGAACTTGTTCAATTTAGTTATGAGATAGATGATTTTTTTCCCCTCTCTAAAAAAAGCAGTTTACAGTTCTGTTTTGGACCAGGAGTTGAAGGCAGCTGCTTTTGATGCTCCCTCCCTCTGTCCACTGTACTAGATGTGACTGAAAGTTCCCTGTTGTGCCAACCCAACCAGCACAAGGAGTGCTTTATACGATGTATGTAGTGCTCAGTTATAATTGCAGCACAAAAAAGTACATCCCAAGCTATCCCTAACCTCACAAATACTGCAGGAAAAGATACAGGACTTTCTGAAGAGGCTGCAGGTGTCCTTTGGGGACTGTTGGAGAGCCCTGTGACCATCCTACAGTGAAATCTGATGTCAGTCCAGGCGCTGCTTCTGCTTCCCGTTTGTCGGAGCGCGGAGCAGATCTGCTCTCCTGGAAGCAGGTGCCGGTGCCGCTGGACCCAGCGGATGGACAGGACAGCCTCTCCCCAGGGCCAGGCTGGGAAGAGCAGCGTGGTGACAATCACTGAAGGCACTGCTTTGGGAGTAGGAGCACAAAGCAGAGCTGGATGAACAGGTAGGCCCATTTCTGTCAGAAGCACTTGAAAGGAATGAGTTGTCAAGACATTAGTGTCCCTTGACATCCTGTGCTTTTTTCAGGGGAGGCATGTTGAGGAATGGCTTCTGATCTAAATGTTAAACTACCAAAAGCAGCAGTTTATAAATATTTTAACCATTTTATCTTTATTTAGCATGGCTGCAGGCTCTGCTGTACAGCAGCTCACAGATATTAAGATAGTCCGTGCAGTTAATTGAAGGAAGCCAGCCTAGGCTTACTGATTGGAGCTCAATGTAAATTCTTTGCGACTCGCCTGAATTCATGCAGGAAAAAGTGTCAGAAAAAAAATTGAAGCACAAGTTGCCCATCCTGGTACTACAGCCATAAAACAATGACATTCTGCCCCTGCCCCCCTTCAGTTTCTAATCAGAGGAAAGCAGGGGGGGAATCCCCAAAGAAATAATTTGTTTATGAAAATGTCCACATGAAACTTTGTCAGTGCCATAAATAATTGTACTCCTGTTCTTAAATGAGGCCTGCAGTGTTTGTAACTACTGAGGCCTCTGCTTCAGCTTGCTTTCTGGGAGACTGTTACAGACCTCACCCTGTGAATTCTGGGGACATAATGACATAATTGTCTGCTGAAGTGTTATTGCAGCCAATTTATATCCCACTTAGTGTTTTGCCTGAATTGCTTTTATGTCTGTGTTGAGGCCCCTAACTTAGTCCATTATACTCAAACTCCTATTATGCCCATAAAAATAGTTTCCACTGTGGTGGAGTACATGAATCTGACAAGAGCTTGTGTATGCTTTCACTTTCAAATTAATGCCAGAATGCTTCTCCAGAAATGGACATTTTGAAGATGAAGTGGCACCTGTGAAAAGAAATGCAGATGTAGGTCCCTGCCAAGATGAGTTGCTGTGATGATTTTTCATTTGTTCTGGTGTGAAGGTAGCACGTGAGCCTGTTGTGGGCATTGCAGATCACTTCCACAGAAGTGATATACCCAGGGACAGGCAAGGCGAGAAGAAGGGATGACTTCCCAACAACTAACTCACAGGGAAAACTACTAAATCCCCCACCCCCTTGTTAAATAGTCTAATTTCATAATGTGGTTAATGCAACAGGACTTAGACTTTACAAGAAGGTGCTTCAGTGACTAAAGAGCACTCTTCTGCCAGCTGTCTGTGCTTTCCTTCCCACTGCCAGGGCCTGCCTAGGGGAGAAAATGACAGCGTAGCTGCCTCCTGTCCCCGGGACACAGCACTACCTGCTCTGTGCTGACAGGACTCTGAATGCATCGATCAGTAGGTGGTGTAACCCATGTTTAATATCATCTGCAGCAACTGAGGAGCAATGGGAGCCTGGAAGTGCTCTCTGCAGCATTTCAGCACACACCATTAGGAGCAGTTGCCTAACGTGGCCCTGGAGAGAGCAAATGGCAGCAGTGCAGCCAATTCTGAGACCTCCCTCCAAGCTGTGCCAAGCAGGTGAGTCAGCAGCACCTAAGGCAGGGTGTTGGCAGCCAGCGCGGATGTTTTCAGTCACCCTGCCTGTCTTGTCAGAGGAGTTGTGTCATTTCCACATTGCCCGAGTGCAAACTGCAAATTTGCCAGCGTGGTGGAAGGATGCACTGAAAACTTTGTGTGTTTGTGTGCACGCTGACAAATGGCCCTGGCCGGGGCTTTGTCAAACGGGGTCGCGTTTGTGTGACTTGGAAAACAGCGAGCACTGGACAAACGAGAAGCCAGAACACAGAGATGTTTCAGCATTCATTAAAGGCCAAGATGTAAAAGGTCCTTTATCCAGGAATCATAATGCAGTGTTGATTGTTACCCTTTCAACATGGTGAATGGTAATGGCTTCTGTTAAATATTTTCCAAGTGCAGCTGTTGGAATGAAATGAAGAAATAATAATCATCGTGCTGTTGGGAGCTGAATTCTGCCTTCACGATTGTTAATTTGTGAGATGATTGGCAGGAGATGTTTGGGGAAGGGGAAAATCTCACCTTTTTCATCTAGTTTTGTTGTAGTCTACAAAGACTCCCTGAAAAGCACTGAGTTTTTTTTTATTCCTTTTTCTTCTTTCCCTGGTAGAAACTCACACTCTTGAGGACTGTTGCAAAATGTTTGTGTTGTAGAACACTTTTCATCTCTCCCTTGCAAAGCCCTTGCTCAGGGAAGGCTGTAGCACAGGGGTGGCTCTGGGCAATGCTGCTTTCAGCACAGCCAGACCTGATGACAAGGTTTACAAAGCACACCAGCAAAAACCTCGCTGGTGATCAGTGTCTTCTGTCAACTGTGGAAGTCTCAGAGTCGCCAGTCTTAGCTGAGCATTACCCTACAGCCCTGGGAACAAGGGGAGCACAGCTGAAATACAGAGAAATATTGGTGTCATTAACATGTTTAACTGGAAGGTCTGGTCCATGTCAGGTGTTTTGAGTGCTGGAAGTGTTTTATTAAAAGGGGAGAATTGGGCAGGATTTAATGTTTTTTTGGGGGGGATGTCAGTGTTTGAAATAGCACAGATTACTGTTTGGTCGTGTTTTGTTACTAGTTTCTTTAGTTTTGTGCCTACAGTGCTTTGCAGCTGTCTACTTTAGCAGCTCTCTGTGGAGCTGTGCAGTATGGAAAGCTGTGACTGAAGTGTCTTAGGCCCTTTGGGGGCTAAGGGGAGAGGGAAGGCTGTTTAAACAGTCTTTCAAAATGACCTGAAAAGGGGGCTAGAAATG
This sequence comes from Thryothorus ludovicianus, assembly GCA_013397245.1. Lineage (NCBI taxonomy): Eukaryota > Metazoa > Chordata > Aves > Passeriformes > Certhiidae > Thryothorus > Thryothorus ludovicianus. The sequence goes on from VZTB01004761.1 coordinate 1,438,474, forward strand.
CAAGCTAGGCTTTGTATTTTCTTTTTTCTCTTTTTTTTTTTTTTCTTTTTCAGCTGTGCTACCATGTACATAGAAAGTCCTGGGGGGAATTTCTAAAGCATTTCACTCCGTTTGTTTCTTGCTTAAAAAGTGGCTTTTTTCCCCTTGAGCACAAGGGCAGCATTGATTTTATTTATTCATATATTAAAATTGTTTAATAACATGACCTATATCCTGCCCCTCTAAACCTGCTAGAGTGCCTAGTCATCTGAGTTCATTAGCAAATTAAGAACACAAATCAATTTCTATTCCATGTCCCAAGACATGCATTTTCTGTATTTTGTAGAATCTTTGGTTTCACCTAGGTGCTTTCAAAGAGCTGCATAGCATCCATTTTGCATTACACCACTGTGCTCTTGGCAATATGTTTAACATGTGACTTAGCCTTGACTAAGATATACTGTTTATTTATTTTGAGGCTCAATTTGCATTTTCATATTTATCTTTATTTATTAGAAAAAGGAATTTTGGTTGGTATAGCAGTAGATACTATTATCAAAGCCAAACCTATGTAAAGAGTCTGGTCCATGAGCTGTTAAGGTGCTTGCGGTTCATGCTGATATCTCTCCATGCTTGTTTCTTGATGCAGAAGCTTTAAAATTCACTGTGGTGCAGAGATCTTAGAAAACTGCACAAAAAAACCCCACTGCTGCTGCTTGAAGAAAAATTTCAAGGGCAAGATGGTAGATGGTAGGCCAAGACAAGGAGCTTTTTAGGCAACAAACACCCAGTGTGGGGTTTTCTGTCTTTCTCTGGCACTGGGTGAGAACAAGTGAGACCTTGACCTTCAGGCCTTGGGCTCGGTGAGCATTTCAGCTGCCTCTCGGGAGGAGTGCCACAGACTGTGACAGCGGGGCCAGGGCTGGCTGTGCTGGGACTGTTTCGTGTCCCTTACTCCTCCTAGAGCCTCACCTCTGCAGTCGTTTATGAAAAGCAATGACAAGGAAAATAGGCACAGTTTAGCAAAAAGATATTATTTAGTGAAGGAGGATGGATGTAATATAATGGGGATATATTATAATGGGATTGTTTAAAGACTCAAAGCTAGCACAGCTACTTTGGGGTGACCCTTTGTGACAGCAAACACCCCCACCCCTTTCCCCCCCATCCTGAACTGCCAATTCCCCATTCCCCTTCATCCCACACCGTAAGGACAGGGAACTGTTGGAGCAAGTCCAGAGGAGGACCATGGTGGTGGTAAGAGGACTGTAGCACCTACCCTGTGACAACAGGCTGAGAAAGCTGGGGCTCTTCGAGCCTGGAGAAGTTTGTGTGAAGACCTTATGGAAACCTTCCAGTATCTGAAGGGGAGCTATAAGGAAGCTGGAGAGGGACTCTGTGAGAACTGTAGAAGTGATTGGACAAGGAGTAATGGCTACAAAGTGGAAGAGGGGAAAATTAGGTTAGATATTAGAAACAAAGTCTTTACTGGAACAGGTTGCCCAGAGCAGCTCTGACTAGCCCAGCCCTGGAGGTGTTCAAAGCCAGCTTGGATGGGGCTCTGAGCAACCTGGTCCAGGGGAAGGTGCCCCGGCCAGTGGCAAGGAATTGGAAGGCGATCGGAAATAGCATAACGTGCACTCCGAGTCCTTAGCCGCGGTCCTGCGGTCCCGCCGGGCTCCGGCTCGGCGCTGTTCCCTTCCCT
>VZTB01004761.1:1440996-1481714 GCA_013397245.1 Thryothorus ludovicianus
GCAGTGACAGCCCGCCCTGCCCGCGGGGGTCGGGGCAGTGCGGGGGAAGGAGCGTCCTGGCCGGGGGAGGGGCTGAGCTGCCCGGCGCTCCGGACCTGGCAGTCACCCATGGGGGCAAAGAGGACTCGTGTATTCGTAGCCCGTAGCTTGCACGGTGTGAGCAGCTCGATAGGGCTGGGGGTCAGGGCGTGCACACGCTGTGTCTAATGAATGCTCAGGGAAGAGCTCAGAGACCCTGTGTTGTGTGTCAACAGCCGAAACCTGGCTGTGCGCATGTAAACAGTACACGCATACATGCATGTACGCATATGTAAACATGCATACAGTTATGTATATCTGCACCTCCAGTGCTGTGTCACTCACTGCTAGAAAGACATTGAGGTGCTGGAGAGAGTCCAAAGAAGGGGAGTGGAGCTGAGGAAGGGGCTGGAGCATGAGTCTTTTGGAGAGCAGCTGCAGGGGGGCTTGCAGGTATTTAGCCTAGAGAAGAGGAGGCTGAGGAAGGTTCAGGAGTGGCCTTATCACACTCTACACGTCCTGAAAGGAGAGTGTAGCCACGTGGGGATTGGCCTCTTCTTCCCAGCAACAAACGAGAGGGCGTAATCTCATGCTTCAGCAGGAGAAGTTCAGATTGAATGTTAGGAGGAATTTCTTCACTGAAAGGGTGACTGGACATTGGAACGGACTGCCCAGGGTGGTGGAGTCACTGTCCCTGGAGGTCTTTAAGGAAAGACTGGATGTGGCAGTTAGTACTATGGTCTAGTTGACATCAAGATGATGATGATGATGTTTGGTTAAAAGCTCGACTCGATGGTCTCAGAGGTCTTTTTCAACCTCCTTGATTTTGTGATCTCTGTAGGGTTTGTGTGGTTGTTGTTTTCAAAGAGCACAAGGATTCGATAAAAACTTAGTGTAGCTAAAAATCAGACATGCATTGCTGTATATGTGGATTCATGCACAAAGTACCTGAGTGTTACAGGAGAGGAAATTAGTCAATGTAAAACACGTCTAGATGCTGTCTTGTTATGTCCTCTTAGAAACTGAACTCCTGCTGGGCTAAAACTAGGGCATTTACTAGTTTCAATAGATGTGCACAGAGCAGGACAGACATCTTTTGGTGACACTGTTTTGTTCAGCACCGTGCAAGTTCATCAAGATACCAATGCATTCCATATTCAAAGACTGTCAGAGAGAGGTGACATGGAGTAGAAATCTTGCTTCTGGCTGCTCAGTATGGGTCTTTGTTACAGCTCCAACAACTGTCAGGGGAAAAACTGGTTAATGTGCCCACATGGCCAGTGTCATTGTGTTAACTGAACAGATTTATGGAGGATCATCATAAATTATGGATAGAGCTGACACTCTCAACTTGGTGCAACTCAGTCATGGATGCTATGCCATATTTAGAGACTGATTAATACAAGTCATGGACCAATTGACACAACTGTAATTAATCATTAGCAGTGGTTTATTGCTTATTAAATGAACTTTCCTGCTCACTAGAATGGGCAACGTTTAAGTTACTTGTTCTTCCATTTGCCTTGTCCATTTTCCAGAGAAAGCACTGTGTATTTCAAGAAGTTAATGTGAAGTATGAAAAATGACTTTTTCTTCTCTTTCACTTTTATATTGCCTGCAATGACATCAGAAAGGTTTGACCGGTCTGTCACTTCACCTGTAGCAGATGCCACAGTGTGACTCAGTTTCCCTCAGGATTGGGCTATGCTAGTGACCCTTGCCAGCAGTGTCTCTGCTTGGCAGGTGAAGCAGACACTGTGGTTGTTTGTGAAGGCAGTAAGCTTCTGCTGTGCTGACCTTGACCTTAAGGTTTGTATTTACCTATGTTTGGTACAAATCAGAGATGTTTTCTATCAGACAGAGAGATTCATGTGTTCTGTAGCATTGCAGAGCTGCTAGAACTGTGAAAGTTTCAAGGAGTTGAAAGTTTCATGAAGGCTTGTGCTTCCATTCCTGTTCTATCCAGTTTGGGTGATCTGGATGTTTTCAAATTACACTAATTACTGCCACACATAGTTCTTTCCTTTCCAGTCCTATACTTAAAATGAAGATGTAAACTTAGTCCAGACTAATTTAACTCTGACTTCATGCAGCTCTCAGTCTGCAGCTTAATATATAAAGGATAATAACAGTAAGCATAGCAAAATTGGTTTTGGAATATTCTTATGGTATAAAAATAAGTTTCAAGAAAAGTTGGAATAGTTCATGACTAAGAGACTTTGCGGATTTATGCATCACCCCTGTGAATTTTCTCCAACATTGTTTATAGTAAAGTAGCAGACCATAACTGAGTTTTCATAAAAAAAGAATTATAGGTAAACAAAGCATACTTGGTAACAAGAACACTGACATTTTGCTGTAGAGTAAGAACCACACAGTTTTGCTTTCAGGTTGGATGTCCGATGAAGAGGAATTTGTCCCAGAGTGTTCTAATAGCACCTACTTGTCCTCTGGAAGGTTCTGTAATGCAGCTGGGCAGTGACTGCCCCTTACCCCAGGAATGAGATGAGAGTAATGCACACAGTTATCTCTCATGATCCGTGCTTGTTTTATCTGCTAAAGTTACTACTCTGTTCTCTAAAGCTGCAATTCTGTCCATATAAAACGGTAAGAAGGTTCACACTGACAGCCTGAAATGGTGCATCAGTTTACATGCATTTCTTGTAGTTTGAGGCCTTTCCTGTCCTGCCAGGGGAGAGCTATACAGTAATTTGGGATGCAGGTGAAGAAAGAACAATTCTGTGGCAAATCCTCTAGCTGAAAAAGTCCAGAATATGAAAGATCCCAATTGCAGAAATACTTCAAATACTAATAATTTGGTTTATATTTTGAAGACAAAAAATTTGTTTCTGCAGGCTGTTGGGTTGGTGCCCAATGAGTGACTAATTTTAGTCAATGCCTTTTTTTCCTTCTTCTTATCTCCTGGTAACTTTGCAGTGGAGGTAAATGGTGGGCAGCCTTGGTGCTGCAGACCAGATGGCTTTTTCTCTGTGTCTCAGAAGAGGGAATCGTGGATTGTATTGGAGCGTACATAATGCTGCCCTGTCTCCTGCTACTGGTAATAGCAATCTGATTTGTGGGCTGTGTGGTTCTAAAGCTTGTGCAGTGAAGCTGAACGGAGGCTCTGATGTGAAGTGAACTTTCTGCTGAGGTGAGGCGCTGCTAAAACAGGCAGCACGTGCGGATGTGGCTAAATGTTATCCTGGTCCTGCTGGAGGCAGAGCTCTGCCGAGAACAGCACAGGCAAAGCCACGTCTTGGTGTGTCCTTTGGCACAAGCTGGTCTGAGGGAGGAGAATGCTGGGACCTGCTCTGTAAAAGGGAGAGGGAGATACCATTTCTAGCAGGACAGTGATAACCCAGGGATCAGGGGCACGGGGCCACTGCCAGCAGCGAAACGGAGTGCAGAGTTCCTGTGCTGCGTGTGGGCAAACTCCAACAAGCAGCAGGTGAATCGGGCAGAGAAGGCAGACTCCACGGGTGATGGGTGTCAGGGTTCAACTTTTACAAGGAAGACAGGCTGTGGGGCTGATGGGTGTCAGGGTTCAACTTTTACAGTACAAATTCTGAAGTCAGTGTTTTGCCAAATACCATATATTGGTGAACATGGTTGGTACTGTTGTTAGGGGCTTGTGATCAAGGATTGGCAGAAGGGAAGCGGGATAAGGATCTTTCTGTGTGAGTTTTTATCACTTAGGGGGAGGCTGCAGCATAAGGGCAGCACTTGAAGCAGAAATCATTGTCTTTACCACAGCAAAACATTTTGCTGTGGTTTGTGGGTCCTCTGCTCTGCTGCTTTCCTGGACAGCTGCAGGAGGTTGTGGCACACCTCTGGCCCTTCTGTTTTCCACCCCAAGGAGCCAAGAGCCCAGCGCTGCTGTGGCCTGGATGTTTGAGACAAAAAATCAGCAGAACTGTGTGAGATTGCAGTGTTTGGGAGAAGGCTCAAGGTTAGATTTGTGGATGCTACACAGTACTGACAACTGATAATATTTGGGATTATTTGTGTCTACCTTTAAAATTGTATGTTACCATGGTATCAGCGTGTTGTCCATTATGAGAACACAGTCTCAAAAAGAGGGCTTTGTTATTCTGGTTATTGTATACAAAAGTCTTGTAGAGCAGTTCACATGGCTGGAAAACCTACTTCCATCAAGTAGTTAAATTGGGATTTAGAAATGTACATGTCAATTTATTAGTGAGCTCATAACATGAGGAAAATACTGACTCATGCTTGAAGTGAAAAGTTAGTGTTTATTTATTTATTTACCTCTTCAATGTGCCCAAGGTTTGGGGGAAGCTTTTTCAAACTCCCCAAAGCGACTTTTCCCTCTGATGTGTGTTTTTTCACTTTCAGAGTTCTCCTGAATAAGCTTTCCTTGCAGTGCCAATTGTTTGAGATGCTTCCTCTGCTGAAACAACTTGTACCATGCTTGTGTAGATGAATGATCTCTTGGAGGATTAATGACTCAGTCTATAATAAAGGCTCATGGTTTTTTTCCTTCTTTGTGAGTTTCTTCTGTCACACCATTTTTAGCGCCAGCAATGCAGATTAATTACATGGGTTTTTGAGGTAGTCATGTCACCAATGTTAAAATAATTGCTCACCTGTACAAATTTAGACAAAATAGTGTAATGATCTGGAGAGGAAAGGCTTTACATCATATAATTGCTGATACGGATCCTAGAATTTTCTATATTGATTGAGATATGCCCCTTTGTGCCCACACATTAGTGAAATCAGTAGCTATAGAACATCCCTGTGGTTACTTGTAACATTTATTTTCCAAATTATTGGCTGTTATAAATTCATTATTAAACTGAAAACACTTTCACAAACATAATATGCTTGTGTGTGTTCCTGTTTAGATTTTCAGATCAGCAGTTGAGAAGCCACATTTAAACTGCTGTACTTCATCTTAGTACTGAGAATGTTCATCAGGGCATTCACAGCTGCCCATATTGAACTGTGGTCAAACTCCTCCTCTTTTGTTCAGTTATGGTGTTTTCAAATGAGGGGAGTGCTTGGTTTTAAACCTGTCTTTTATTTTTGAAAAGGGTAAAAACTTTTCTCCCATGCCTCAAAGCCTATCTCCAGATCAGAGATACTTTTCTGAGAGTTCCTATGGCCTGTAGAGCAGCTAGAGGAGGTTTTTTAGAGTTCTCTTTGTTGCAATGCTCCGTGTGTCCTCCCCTGAGCTGGGAGCAGGAGGCTGGGGCTGGAGGAAGGATCCCTGGGTGCTCAGAGGGAGCAGCAGTTCAGGACTGAGGGAGCTGTCCCTGCCCAGGGACCCACGCTGGCCACAGCTGCAGCCTGGGGGTTCCTAAACCAGCCAGACATGAAAACATCAGGGCCCTTCTCGTGCCAGGCTAGGCAGACCTGGGATGATTTTAACCTTGGTGCCTTTTTATCAGTTTGGTTTTATCTGGACTTCCTGAAAATCATTTCTTGTGTTACAAAACACATAAATACACTTATTCCTGACTCTTAGTTACTGATGAGCTTCCTGTTATGATACTATTTAGTACCTCATAATCTAGAATATGATTGCACATCTATGGTGCACATATTTTATGGAATCATTGGGGGAAGTTTTTCAGAGCCAGGAAAGACCATTATAATCATCTTATATTCTTCATTGAACATGCTGGTATACTTGCACTTGGAATTTCTGTGCATTGGTTTCAAGCTTCCTTTTTAGCTACATTTCTCTCTTCAAAAATGTATTGAACTTGGTTTAAGATTTTGAGTTACAGGGAGCTCAACATGCCTTTTCCTGGTATAGTTACATAAAATCTGTTAAACTTTGCTTTCATTGCTAACCTGAATTATCCAATGTAATCTTTCACAAAATAGGTCTAGTTAGGCCTTTCCTAAAAAAAAAAAAAAAAAGGCTGCAGAGCTATTTACCCATCTGAATTATCTTCCTTTGTAGATACTTTTGATCAGTGCAGACCTTGACCTTCTTTGGGAAGAGCAAGATTGAAGTGCCTTAACTTTCTAACAGTAAGGCATGTCTTATTTGTCTCCTAGATAGATCTCTGCTGAGTCTTCTTCTATTTTTACATACTTAGTGGAGTGTGAACACTGTGTTCAGGTAATTAATTTACTAACAGCATATGCAGAGCAGTATTTAGTAGGATAGTAAGGCAAAGCTAAGGTAATTTACAGTTTGCACTGGAGCAGTGTGCCAGTGTAGCCTCCTGAGAGCTGGCCTTCGAATTCCTGAGCCACTGCTGTGCTGAGCTGCCTGTGCTTCCTCCCTAGGTTAAGGGATTTTTTTTACTCACAGTATTAAGAAAGTCACCTTTGAGATCCTCTGAACATGGAGGAGCTTGAAGTAGATTTTGGTTGTAATAACCTCTATGATTCACAGGTCTTATTTCTTGCTTTCCACCCATTTGTTTTTTTAAGCGTTTCTGGAAATGAGTGTGTGTCATTGTCATAATAGATATTTACATTCAAGTGTGTGTGTGTGTTCTACTTTAATCTCTGTTTTTAATTAAATGCAGGTTAAAAAGACTGCCTGTGATTATATTCAGAACAGGAGTATACAAGACTACTGGCATTTAGTGTGAGACTAGTATATTATAAATCTAATCATTATTGTAAGTAAAGTTTTCTATAGTTTTAGTAAACTTAATCTATCCTGCATCATTTTGCAGTTTTTATAGTTCTTGAAATGCTTCTCTCTGTATTAAATGTTGGTTGGTTTTTATTGTAAAACAATATTGCTTAAGTCATCATCCTAGTTTCTGGTTTTGTGGCCCTGGTAGTATTGGCAGTAAGTACTGCCCAACTAAATGGAAAAATGGGAAATGTACCATATTCCTTGGAGTTTGGTGGTGTTGCAGGTCGCCCCTAAAATCAATATAGAAGAACTTGACAAGGAAAGCCATGTTGTGTCATATTATTTACCTTTGAGGTAAAATGAAGCTTATGGACATCTCAGTTGTCATTTTGGTATCCTACATGTATTCTAAAGCTTTAAGCTACAGAAGTGTTGATGTTCACTTTCTACACTTTGTTACACTAAAATAGTTTAGTTTAATTTTTGAACTTCCATAGATCAGGAATATTTTATTTGGACACTTGTATTCATAAATAAAGGTGCCTTGGAAACATTAATTACAGGTCAAGTGAAAACAAATGAGCAGCCTTATTCTAACATGCATTTATGGAAGATTAACTATCTCATGTGGAAAACCCCTTGGCAACTAATGCTGGTTTGAAGTGCTAATCTTGTAAAGCTAGGAAGTAGCACAGTCCCCTTCTGCTGGCCCATCATCACCCTCACAGGTGAAGCATCCCATGGTTAGCAAAGCATCCCAGGCACTTCAGCTGTGAGATTGTCACTGCTCCAGACAGAGCTTTGCTGCCTCTTGCTGAGTGTTTCTTTCCCATCGTTAGCAGTGTTTATACTCACCCTGGACTGGATTGATTGAACTTGATTCATATCAACAAGATAGTGAGAAAAAGAGGAGAATGCCTGTGTGTTTGAATGAAGTGCCTGAGATCTCTCAGAATAGTGATCCATTCTGCAAAGGCATCTTCTCCTCAATTTGACAGTCCTGATGACCCTGCTCCTGTCTCCATCCCCAATGACATGTTCCTAACTGTGTACTTAACCCTGCACACCACACATTTTCCACCATCCCTTACCTAAATTTGGGACACTGTAGGTCTTCACTGTTCTTAATGTTACCTTCCAGAACTGTTCATTCTTGGTTGATAGCAGACTACTCGTGTAGTTATGCAAGCACAGTGTGTGGTATTGGATTTTTAGCATAAAATGTAAAAAAAGAATTGTGATACCTTGAACATACAGCTTAGTTTCAAGAGCTGAATTCCCTGTGACTCAGATAGTCACAGAATCACGTTCCTATACCAGTCACTGATAGGTCTCCAACCCAACAAAGGTGATACATCAGAAAAGAAATGTGCAAGAGGTGTGACAGTATAGCCCAGGTGTGTCACCGTGGTTTTGACATACAATCCCAAATGTGGTTGCTGTAGTTTTAAACAGCTTGAGAGATACTGGGGTGGGAGCTCTCTAAACCCCCAGTGAGTCAAAGCTAGTTCTGTTTCATATCTTAAACTCTTTTTTAAAGCTTTTGGGGAAAAAGAAATAGAAACTTTGTTTCCTTTTCCTTTCTTTTTTTTAATTGAAGTTCTGTTTTTTAACAGATGGCATAATAAGATGGCAGCAAACAAAATACTATGATGAAAAAATAAGGGATTAGGGGTTTTTTTGCTGTATTCTCTTCAATGGCCCAGCCCAATTCAAAATACTCAGTTCCCCAGAAAGGCACAGCAATCCTGGCTCTATGATACTCCGTGGAATGTTTTCTCTTAGAGGCAAGTATCTCTGGTACTGTGAGGTTTAGTGAGGTAAGGAGCTGCAAGGAATTTCTGGAGCTTTGGAGTCAGAAAGTTCTTGGAGCAGCAGTTTCAAAGAGAAGACAAAGAGAGCAGAGAAAGTGAGAAGGAAAAGTGATTGTCACCCAGGAACATAACTGGAAAGATAAAATTGATTTGAGAGAAAAGCATGGATCTGGGCATTGTTGTGCAAAAATATCTTGCCCTATGCTAATGCAGTTGCTTCAAACAGCTCATTCTTAGAGACACATTTGAAAATTCCCGAGCCTAGTTTTGTTTTTCCTGCCCCATGAGTGTTGCAGAGGTTCTACAGATGCAGTGGAAGGGAAGCAGTGAATTTTTCATGTGTTTATTACACTGTTTAACAGTTTGAGCAAAGTAAAAATCCTGTCAGCATTTGAGATCTGAATCTGCAGCCTTTCTGAATAAAGAGGTACCACCAGGGGGCAACTAGCTATCCATCTTCTTCCTTTTGAGCACAAACTACTCCTTTCCTGGAAATCTTAGGCACTGAAGAGTTTTGAACTGGTAGAAAAAAAAAGAAGTGTTTATTAGTTTTCTTGTCAGTTGTAAAATACATTTGCAACTGGATCAAACAAGTAGCCACATGGGAGGATATAGTTTGGACATAAAGCCTATTGAGAATTTGCTATTTTAAACCCAAGTGTTTAACATCTAAAGTTGTTTTGTAGGCATGAAACTAAAGGAAAACAATCAAAATGTGAATATGCTTTCAAGATTTATTGGTAATAAATGTATAATTCTATGCTTAGTGCCATGGAGGGTGTGCTGGGTTCACTCATTCAGCTGTGAAAGATTTTAATATTAAATTCCACTTTCTGCCTGAGAATTAATTAAGAATGAGTACACTCTGGATAAGTTGTATGGTTTGAAATAACTTGTGATTTATGTGGAATTTTTGCTATATTGCAGGTTCTTCAGCAAAAGCACTTGTGAGCTTGAAAGGTAAGAAATTAATGTTATTTACTTGTACCCAATCTGACATTCAGGTTTATTTAGTTTCTGGCTTCAGAAAGTTCGAGAAAATCACAGGCTTTTTTGCTGAAATGTGGTTGGGTTTGTTGTAGGTATTTGTAGTTCTATAGAATAATAATCCTTGGCAATTGAAACTACATCTATTGTGGTATATTTAGACACTGCTCTTCTGGGTGAAATTCCTGAAATGTGTTTTTTCTTCAAAAGTACTACCTAGACATCAAGTTTGATGGGAAGATTGGGGTAATCTTTCAGCTCTTGAGGATGAGATACAGGAAGGATTCTTAGACCTGTACGTGTGACAAAATTTATACTAGGAAGGCATTTCACAATTTTATGGTGTTCTCTGCCAGCAGATTGTGGGCTAAATCAAAAAACTGCTGCTTATATTTTTTTCTTTTAAATTGTCTTCAGGAACATTCACACAAATTTTGAATACTTCTAATTTGCCCAAAAATTAAATAATTCTTTATGTATTACAAGGCTTTTTTTACACAAGAAGGTGGCATGGTCTGGTGAATATGTTGTAACTAATGCAGATTCATTGCAATGAAATATTTTTTATTTGTTGGTGTACACCCACTTAATAGTTTTCCAGAACTAGAAGGTGTCTGTGTCTTGTAGAGCTTTGCTTTGTCCAGGTTTCAGTTTCAGCCACAGTTCAGTTGTTGATTTGTGTCAACCTGACAGTTGTAACTGATTCCAGCAAAGGACATTTCAAGAAACCTAAACATTGTCATAAGTAAAAAATACTTATGTTTCTTCTTGTACTAAAAACCTCCTTCAATTTTTTTTAATTAGTGTTAAGAACTATTTAATAAAAATACTGCAATCTAAAATCTGTTTGTTACTGAATTCAAAGATGTTGCAAGTAACTATTTTATTAGTTGATGATGTTATACTTGTTTTTGGGCAGTAGTTGTGTTAAAACATACACATACATTTATGTATATTAATGATATGCTTTCTTCATAACAGAGGGAAGTTTATCCAGTTCATGGAATGAAAAATATAATTCTCTGCAGAAAACGCACATTTGGAAAAACAAGAATGCTGGTTCTGCAGTGGAAATGGTAAGAAGCAGTAAAAAGCTTCAGGATTAATAAAATGCCATAGAGTGAATCAAACTAAATGATCACGAAAAAAGGCTGAGATTTATAGTTTTTTTAAATGTCCAAATGTGGAACTATATAGTCAAACACATTAAATTGTTGACCTCGTTCACAATAGGTCAAAATAATTTCCTCTCAGTTTTTTTTGTAATGCAAGTGCTGTGTGAAGTATTTGTGTCTACCACCTTGAGCCTAGGAATCACCAATTCTGATCAACTATTTTTGTATCTCATGAAATATCTCACTTCTAATTATGGCTGAGAACTGAAGCATAAAGGAAAAGGAAAAATGTCGTAGTGCACTTCCATCATTGTGCCTTCTGGGGGGCAGATTTTAATAAAAGTAAAGGACTGTCAGTGAAATTTGTGTGTTCTGAGAACTCTTGTAGGAGGCCTTAAATTAAAGAACAGCCTTGGAGTGGGGATGTGAAATGAACCTACAGCTTCCAATGGGATGTCTGGTGTTTGGGTTGACCATTTCACTCTTGTGATTTGTTTTTGCTTAACTGTTTCTTTTCCTGTGATCTTCTCCCTGGTATTTATTTTGGTAGGATTCATACAGATGCATATATGCACACATGTTACTCTATGTTTGTGCTAGAGAATATAAGGTCTATGAAATGCAGTTCCAGACAGAGACCAGAACTTTGTGAAGACCTTAGTTCCTGCAGTTTATGTCACAATTTTCAGCTGCTTCCCAGGAATGCCCATCATCTCAGAGAAACAAGCTTTACTGCTAACTTAGAAGATCACATATGCTAAAGACCCAAAGTGACTGGCTGTAACATCTGCATAAAAACTTTGTTAGTCTTTAGGTATGGTGGCTGTAGGTGGTAAAAACACAGAGTCCAACTTTGAATGTAGCTCAGTGTTTTGTAGAAAGCTGGGGGAAAGATCAGAGCATAGTCTGACATGTTCTCAGTGACCCATGTTGCTGAGATGTAATGGAGTAGTTTGAGTTTACTGAATGCTGGAAGTTTCGAAGACATATTTTACTGTTGGTTGAAAAATCTTTCCAAAAATGCCTGACCTATTTAGCCACTGTGGATGATAACTCTTTCCAACACTTGTTATTTCACTCTGATATGAGGCTCAGACAGTCCAGAGTGATAAAACACTCTTCATTTTGGATAGCTCTTTGGAGAAGAGTTGGGCAGTTTCTGTTGAGGGTTGTAAAACAGTTTGCTTGGTCTGGATCATGATAATTTGGCTGCCTTGTCAATATCCAGTTCCTCTGTCCAGTGTGTTTGTAATATCTACCAGGTTTGTAATATCTACCAGGAATTAATGTTTTCTTCTGTGTGCTGCATGTGCTTAGGTGTCTAACACATACAGAGCACTTCTGTTACTTAAATACACTTTCGTAGTTCTTTTTATAAAAATATATATAATTTAGAGTAAGAGAGGCACGTTTCCTGGGAAAGCCCCATGTTCAGATGGCATGGAACACAAGATTTTTAGCTACCACTGATTAATTTAATAGAAAATACCTCTTTTCAAGCAGTTAACCTATCACAAATGTATTAAATGTCTTTCTAAAGACTTATTAATGAAGTTTTATTTAACTGTTGATTCATTTTGTCCCTGGCTCTTGTGCTGGGCCACAGAATCGTCATGGAAGGAAAAGGAAAAGCTGCTTCCCCTCAGTGCAAACAGCCAATCACTTTTGTGATTTTGTGATTTTGTGGTTGCTCTTTTGTCTTCAGTGAAAGCAGGAGTCTTGTTATAGGGTCAGATGTTGAGGAACAACTCAATTTTTTTCATTACACAATTGCAATATTATTTCTTGTTTTCAGTCAACCTTCTAATTATTTCTGAGCTATAGCAGCGCACAAGTAAATTTCACTTTGCATAAATTCTAAATGGTTTTTTATGAGATTGTCATATAACTTATTCAAGATTTAGTTTCTCCAGACTCAAGACTCTTAGCATTTTGCTATGTAGGTACTTCCAATGAGTTAAAAAAACAACAAGCACACATCACTTTATTAGAAAATTCTTGCTAAAATTCTATGTAGGTGAGAACATACAAAACAAATACAATGTTTGAATAAACTTTTTTTTTTTTAATCAAAAAAATTCAATACAAATTTAACAGATGTACTACTTATAACCAAGGCAGGCTGAGATACACAAGTGTTAAACACCTAACTCTAATGGAAACAAGTGGGAGTTAGGCTCTAAATACTTCTGTGAAACTGGGCCAGCAGTATAGTAATGGGTGTAGTTAGCACTGGAAAAGCCTGGAATCCTTAACTTCCTTCTCTCAGTCCTTAGATCTCTGAGTGTGAGGAGGAGCTATTTATTGTGTACTGTGTGCCTGAAAACCAACAGGTGACAAGAGAAGAGGCATTTCATTTCTCTCACTGTGAATTCTGTGCATGAACAAAGAAATCAGGTTTCTTGCTTATAATTCTTGATTTTGTTCCATACAGCCCCTCCGAAATTCAAAACGGAGTCGACTCTTCAGTGAAGAAGATGACAGACAAATAAATACAAGGTCACCCAAAAGAAATCAGAAGGTTGCAATGGTTCCACAGGTACATACATACATATGTGTATGGAGATATTTTTACCAAAAAGGGGAACAAGTCTATCTGTTTTAGTTGAAAGTTAGAATATATTTGTTTTTCAAGTTGCATTTTTGGTTTATAAATCTTCTTGTGAGGAAAACTGTTGCTAGAAGTAAGCCACTATTCAAAACAGATTAATGTGGTTTTTTTACAACTGATTTCCTCAGTTTCTTTATGGGAGTACCTGTTCTTTGTGGTCTTGGACATGAACACACAGAGCTATAAAGGATTCCAGACTAACTGCCCATCATGCTCCTGCAAACAATTATCTCCTGTAGTTGGCCTAAATTTATTCAGCTTCAGTTTGAAACTGCCTAGGTTTCTTGCACTGATTACATAATTGAGAAGGCTGCTATAGAATTTAATGTATCCCAGCAAGTTAGGGACTTGCTCTAGATGTGTAGATTAACTGTGTTCAAGGGCAGCTTTACCTTCTTGATCCTGTAATGCTAAACTCCTCACTTCAAAGAGCTTATTTTTCCATCCTCCACTTAATTGTCCACTCCTTGATACAGCACAAAAAAGCAGCTGTAATTTATCAGCCTTTATTTGCTGTGGTAGAAAGGGAAACATCTCTTAGTGAGTTGACTCTGTAGTACCTTTGTCATCCACATCACTTCTCTGTGCCATCATTTGTGAGGCTGAATTTACCTCACTGAAAAAGTACTATTTGAATATTGCTCTGACCTGTGCTGTGCAGTGTCTGGTATGAAAAGCTTGGCACTCACCTTTTAGCCAGGTCTGTTCTGCCAGAAGTGAGAACCATGACATTTCTGTTCATTACCATGATTTCTTAAGAGAAGAAAGACTTGGTAATGTTCTAAACCCAGATGTTTTGTGCTTAAATGTCTGATTCTGGAGGTGCATTAATTGCCAGATAAATATTTGCAAGGGACTGCAGCTGTTGTAGTTCACTGATCTCACTGTCCCACCGGGCTTTGTTTCCTGGAGTTCCAGTGGGAGAAGGGGGACCTGTATCTAGTGCAGCAGCAGCCAATAAGGTGCCTATCTTGTGCTTTATTCTATTATTACTGTTACTGAAGTCCAAAATACTTTGAATGTTTGGGGAAGTATAACAGTTGATGATGGCATGGGGACCCAGTTAAACTTGTAGTCTCAAAAAGCTGTTACATTTTGCCAAAAAGTTTTTCTTTCTATCCTCAGAACAAAATTACAGAATTATTTTTTTGTTGTCTTGTTTAAACACAGGTCTGTCTATTATGCAAGCAATCTAGGACAGTGTCTTTTCTGTGATTTATCAAATAGCTTTCAAATGTAGTTAAGACTTGATTGCTCATTTCTCGTGCAGTTTTCTAAGCAGACGCGCTACTCAAAGCTTTGGCTGTGTTACATTCCTGTCCTAGCTTCATCCTCAGCTTAAGAAGAGTGAGCAAGAGTAGAAGCTCTAGTGCAAATCAGGCAGGTGCTGTTGCTGCCATCTGAGCTGCAACACCAATTACACTCACCTGAGACAGTCGGTGAGGCTTTAGAATTTTGAAGTCTATGTATTTTAGTGCCATGCTGTTGTTACCAATAATGTAGTTTTCAGTGATGGAAAATGTTTCCATTAAAATAGCTTTGTATGGAGATAATGGTATTGATCCTGTTAAAATTTGCTGTCTGTTCTGTTTGATTGCATTGCTGATATAATGCAGTAAGGGTTGTTATGGATCTGCAAGAAAAACATTGCCATGAAACTATATATGCAGACTTTTATCAGGAAAATCTGGTTTATTTGAATACTGAAAAATATTTGATTGTGCTTAACTGTTTCTTTTTTTTCACTACATAGAAGTTTAGTACAACAATGTCCACACCAGAAAAGAAAGTATCACAGAAGATTGGTTTACGGCTCCGTAACCTGCTCAAATTGCCCAAAGCTCACAAGTGGTGCATATACGAATGGTTCTATTCAAATATAGATAAGTATGTTTGATTTGTATAATTATCTCATACTAGTATAGAAACAAGAAATTTTCTTAAATTGGGCTGCATAGTTCCATATATTGGTTAGATACTCCAATTTATTCTTAAATTACTAGTTATTGAAAACTATTTTGTTTGGTGGTGGTGGGTATTTTTTGTTTTTCTAAGGGGCAACATAAGTGCTCTTTTTTCCTTGCAACTACCAACTTTAGAAAGTCTTCTATGGAAAGCCTTCCTTCATGGGTATAATTTTTTTTATCACCTCTGCCTCTAACACATACCAGATTTTATTCATAATGCTTTTAGCATCTGAAACATGAAGATGTTAGAACTTAGACTTTTCTGAACCCTTGCATCAGTGTTATACAGAGGAAAGACACTGCTTCTTCATAAATTGCTGCTTACCTAAAAGGTGTAAATATTGGTATTAAATATTTTTTCCCCATCATCCTGTTTTTATTATGGTCACTAACAGAGCTTCAGGCTGTTAAGCTCTCGTCCAGATATCGGCATCTTTCTTGGATCTCCTGATGTAATTCCTGGACTGTTTCTGCAATTTGTGCCTCAGAGATTTTGGCACTTGTTCTCTTAATGCCACTAGCATAGTGGTGTGAATTGTTTAAAAGAAATTATTTAATTTCAAAAATGTAAAAAACATTATTGATGAATGGAATCTTAAAATCTACACTGTTTGACTAATAGATACAACCACAAATATTTAATATTCTAAAGAATGGCCTCAGACTTAACAAGCTTTATTTTCCAGAAAGTACAAACAAAATAATTACTGTTTTTCCTTCCTATTTTAATCACAATTGCTGTAGCTTTTTTTCCTTAACTGAGAAGGCAGTCATAGCAACAGAAAAATAATTTGGCATATATTCATCAGAAGTGGAAAATTTCATGTCCATTTCAGTTAGTTTTAAATTCATCATCTCTAGGATTTAATTCCTTTGAAAGAAGTAGTCTTTTCATGCTTTTTCCCCCCTTCCTTGAAAAGAAACGAAGAAAACAAAAAACCCCAACCCTGCTTATTTCTAGGAGTAATTTTAATGTGACATTTTTAATTATGATTTTTTACAACAGACCGAAATTTTGGTTTATTTTTAAAGAATTGTCTATGAAACTTCAGGTCTATCAGTAGAATAGAATTTGAGTTTAGCAGGTAATTCTGAAATCCTCTTTGATAGTTATCTGTGTATGCAGGTGTGGTGGGTTCTCCTTTGCTAGACCAGGTGCTCATCAAAGCTGCTCTGTCACTCCTCAGCTGGGCACAGGAGAGAAAATTTAACAAGGTCAAAGGCTGAGATAAGCACAGGGAGAGACCACACCACTTACCATCATGGGCAAAACAGACTCAACATTGAGAAATTAGTTTAATTTATTACTAATCAAATCAAAGTTAGATAATAAGAAATAAAACCAAATCTTAAAAACACCTCCCTTCTTCTTAAGCTTTATTCCCAGTTCTCTCCTTTATGTTCAACCCCTCATAAGCACAAGGGGACAGGGAATGGGGATTGTGGTCAGTTCATCAACTGCTGTCTCTCTCTGCTGCTCCTTCCTCCAGGGGAGGAATCTTCCCACTCCCATGGGAGCCAGTCCTTTACAAAATTCTCAACGTGAGTCCTTCCCACAGGCTGCCAGTCCTTCACAAAGTTCTCCAACATGAGTCCTTCCCATGGGCTGCAGTTTTTCTGCTCCAGTGTGGGCCCCTTCCATGGGGTCACATGTCCTGGCAGAAAACCTGCTCCAGTATGGGCTCTTCTCCATGGCTTCACAGTCCTACCAGGAGCCTACCCCCAGCAGGGACTTCCCATGGGTTCACAGCTCCTTTGGGCATCCACCTGCTCCAGCGTGGGTCCCCCCGTGGGCTGCAGGGACACAGCTGCTTCACCGTGGTCTGAAGAGGAATCTCTGCTCTGGTGCCTGGAGCACCTCCTTCCCTGACCTTGGCTTGGTGTCTGCAGAGCTGTTTCTCTCAGATACTCTTACATCTCTGTCCTGCTGCAATTGCACAGGGTTTTTTTACCCTTCCTGGCTGTTACTTCAGAGGCACGACTGCCATCGCCGATTGGTTCAGCTTTGGCCAAGGGTGGGTCCATCTTGGAACCAACTGGCATTGGTTCTGTAGGATATGGGAGAAGCTTTCAGCAGCTTCTCAAAGAAGCCACTCCTGCAGCCCTCCTCTAACAAAACCTTGCCTTGCAAATCAAATACAGCTTGTAATGCTCATAAGACATGACCATGTTCAGGTATTAGAACATAGTTTACTGAGAGACTGCATATCTTTGGAAGAAAAACTTTGATATATCTTGTTTGGAGTGATATGATCCAGGCTTAATGAGGAGCTTAAAAAAGTTTAAATCATAGAACTATAAACTGACAAAATATGGGTCACTGTACAAGTGTCCGAATATTTTAATCAAATTATTGCATGCAAAATTGAAATAATTAAATAAAATGCCATGTCTGCTGTGAGTTTTTGAAGTATTTTTATTTCTATAACTGTCATCTGTGGTTATTAGATTATCAAAGCTGTTTCAGTTGGATTCTTTATGTACTACTGCAGTGGACTGTTTTCTGTAAAATCCCATCCATTCTATAGATGCAGAGGCTTCTGAAGTGCTACTTACTACTGCAGTGATCACAGGCCCTCAGAAGCAGGTGCACCTGTAACTTGCTTACACCATTACTCAGAGCTTCCAGTCTTGTGAATGCTGTTGGTTTAGAGTTTGCTTGCTTAAGGACAAGAGTTAGTAAGAACAATCAAATACAGATTATCTTCCTCAAAAAAACCCCAACAAACAAACAAAGCAAACAAAAAAAGAACTTTCCAAGATAAATAGTTATTCTTTATATAGATATCTTATGTTGGCAATAGTAAATATGGATAAAATTATACTGTTGTATACTCTTCTGAGTCTGTTTCCTGAGCCTCATTGCTCATTCTTTTTGTTTTCCTTTTCACTTCATGCCACAGCTGTGGATCCTTCTGCTGCAAAACTATTCTCTTCCATTCTTGCCTGAGTCTCCTTATATCTGTGCACCTTTCCTCTCTCCTGCCACCCCAGACACTCAGTTGAAAGCAGTGTTGCTTCCAAGGTCCTCTTTGTTCTGTGCTTGGGTATATTCCTCTCCAAATCCCAGTGCCCTGCAAAAAGTGGAGAAAAGCAGCTTTCTCTAGGATGTAGTTATCCTTTTGTTCTCGCCAGGAGGGATCTATTTCATTTGCACATAGTCTTTTATGATTAACCTTCTATTAGATGGGCATATCTGTTGCTGCTCCCTTGTCTCCTCAGCCTAAGAAGGATGTGGTACTACAAAGAAACAGGCAGTCATAAAACAGAGATAGAGATGGGTCATAGCATCAGAGAGAAATTCCTGAGCTGTGCAGGTCTGTTTTCTGAACTGTCACTTCTCTCATACTGATCGTGTGCTTCACCATGGAGTCATGGAATGATACAATAGAAGTCTCACCTGTACAGCTGTAGAGAATGATGAGTTGGTTCCATTTCCTGTATTTTGGAAACCTTTATTGAGAATCTGAGTTATAATTGAATGAATTTATGAAAAAAGGTACTGTCTGTTTCTCAGTACCGTGTTGTCTTTCCCTTTATTCTCAATATTTCACTCTCTGGTTTCCTTCAGTGTGTTGCAGTATCCTCATGACACTGGGCTGACTCTGCTGAAGTTTTATTTGGTGCCTTTATTTACATTTCAGAGCAGGATGAATTAAATGTATTTCTCTGTAGTAACTAGAGAAAGGAGCATTTTTAAGAGTAAAAGCAAAATAGTCCTGGTAGCTTCCTGATTTTGTTTTTGGCTGAATTAAAATTGTTCTTTGAATAAGAGTGTCTTGTTCATGTGACTAATTTATATTAATTTTTTTAATATGTTTCTGATGATGGACTTTTTTGGAATCTTGTGACAAAAGTTTTTTTAGTGTGGTTAACATAGGACTAATTATGTTTCAACAGACCACTATTTGAAGGAGATAATGATTTCTGTATATGCCTGAAAGAATCTTTTCCAACTTTGAAAACCAGAAAATTGACAAGAGTAGAATGGGGGAAAATCAGGCGATTAATGGGAAAACCACGGAGGTAATGTTTCTTTCTTTTATTTCAGCTATTACTTACATGTAGTTTTGATGTTACTGAAATTACTCCTTTTAAAAAATTTTGCATTCAAATAGTAGAACAAAACCATATCTTAAGAGTAGTAAAACTCATTTTATTGACATGTTCTCTGAGCACCTCTTTCCCCCACACACCCAGTTCCTTAAGTTAATGTGTCTGTGTAGTTTCCATGATCCAATGCTTGAAATGATCTCTTCTCACTCCAGATAACAGAGCGTCCAAGCTAGGGTGTGTTAAAGTTGTTACTGTATCTTCTATACTCCAGTGCTTCCTGATCTGGAAGAACCTTTCTATTTTTCACTGGGTGTTTTTTTTCTGTCTATAACTAGCTCTTCATGGGGAAAACAAATGCACGTTTTCACCTCATTTGTTTTATTATTATTTTAAACCATTTTATAGATCCTCAACTTTTCATAGATTGACTATCAAGACAGAGAAAAGATTAAGTCACCTATAAAGTATTGTCCATTGTAGAGAAGCCAGAATTTAATGAAGGATGTAGGGATTTTTTTCTAATTTAGAATTTTTAATTCTTAGACCCTCTAATTAAGCTCAGCCTTTTCACAAAACCTACACAACTCAGCCTAGATAA
This sequence comes from Thryothorus ludovicianus, assembly GCA_013397245.1. Lineage (NCBI taxonomy): Eukaryota > Metazoa > Chordata > Aves > Passeriformes > Certhiidae > Thryothorus > Thryothorus ludovicianus. The sequence goes on from VZTB01004761.1 coordinate 1,460,734, forward strand.
GGCTGAGAGAGGATCCCATTTTTGTGTATAAATATTTCAAGGAAAGGTATAGAGAAGATAGGGCCAGGGTTTTTTCCAGCATTATCTGGAGACAGGAAAAGACGGAATGGGCACAAGTGAGGTGATAGAATATCCATCCTTAGATGTACTCGAAGGCTCTCTGGACATGGTACTGGGAAGCCTCCTGGAGGTGATTCTGCTGGAAGGGTTGAAGGAGATGGCCTTCAGAGGTCCTTCCAAACATGACCACCCTGTCTGTCATTGTATAAGGAGTGTTTCATAAATTAATCAGCCTTTTATTTCTGTAAATGCAAACACTAAAGCACTGAATCCATTTCTTCATAGATCACTGAGTCAGATTATATTTTGCATGATGGAGACCATTTCGTCATCTGTACCTGGAAACAACATAAGTAAAAATTGTCAGTCAAGGGAAGGCAGCAGAGCCAGCTTGAAAACAGCTCCTCTTGGAAAGATGTTCATGTAATTTGAGCTTAACTTGGATAGCTTTTTGTTCATTTATTGTCATGTTTCCTCCTGGGAGAGAAATGGTGTACTTGGAGGTTAAGTCATCAATTTCTCGTTTGACTTTTGCCAAAAGTGGTTACCTCTCTAAAAGATCAGTGTGCCTCATACAGCGGTATGGTGGACCATTGATAAAACCTCAGAGTCTTAGAATGGTTTGGGTTGGAAGGGGCCTTAAAAATTGTCTGGTTCCAACAGGGATTGGGGTCAGGGGATGCCATGGCAGGAGCCTTGTCTACATCTGATTGCAAAACCCCATCTATCCTGGTGGGTTGCAAACTTCCTTTTGTTTTTCAGGTTGTTTTTTTTTTTTTGCTTGGTTTTTTGCTTTTATTTTTTTAAGCCATGGGGAGAATGGTTTTGGGTTTGATTTGGGTTTTTTTTTTTTTTGTTCAGCTATGATAGAGTAATTTTTTTAAAAAAGAAAGACTCATGCCAAAGGAACCGAAGGTCTAAATGGGCAGGAAATTGTTTTACCTGAATTCTGAATGAAGAGTCTGATTGTTTATTAATGCAAACTTTGAGTTACTGCTTTATAACAACATAAAATAAGCATTCTTGTTTGCTTTTTATTTCTTTACTAATATTTTTTTTCATTTTTGGTGGTCTCTTTCAAGATGTCAAGAGTGGTCTTTGGCCTTAGTTTTAAAAGACTTCGAATTATTCTAAATCATTTAAATGCTTTTTCAAGACATTCTCATCCACCTCTAGAGCAAAGATTTTTTTTATTTTACCATTCTGTTAGAAATTTCTGTCTGTCCTCATCATGTGGAGGTAAGCTATATACCATGTCAACACTGATATCTCCCCATGAGGGATTAAAAAAAAAAAATTAAGACATTTTGCACCCACAGTGTTGATGGCAGAGGATAATAGTATCTCTGTGATAGTTATGCATTTGTCTTTTGTTTTTGTTTAAATATATGATAGTATTTTCTTATGTCTGCTGCTACCTTAAATGTCCTATCACACACCAATAATGTGTTTGATTGGCACAGCAGTATTCTTCATGAGAGCCTGCAAAGCTTGTAAGATTCCTGTAGACTGTGGGGAAAGATATGCTCCAGGAAAAGGAAGAGGTAACAGTTAGTTTTGTGTACTCTCTGTAAACTTAATTTGGCTTGTGAAATAGCAGTGGATATGAATTAAGCTTAGATCTGCTTGTCCTGCCACTACATGACGGTAGTGATTCCTCTGTTAGTTCAAATTCTCACAAGCAAGGTAAAAACTGAGAAGAATGTTCAACCTCTTAAGAAGTCTCTACAGAAAACTAATGAGTTTGCAGTTTTGATCTGTACCATAGTTGTAGTATTCATTTTTTCATAGGATGGCATGAAAATGGGATAATCGTTATTAAGTGCATTTGGGGAACATTGGGATGGAGGTTTCCTCTAACAGAAGTCAGAAATATATTGCAAATACTTTCTACATCCATAGTTACAGGTTTGGAAAGGAGACATTTTAAGACCATCCGAGCTATCAGTAAAACAGCAGCTGCTGTTGTAGGGACCTTCCAAGGTCAGTGATTAGTATATTGTATATAGTATATATAGTATTAGCATTTGAATTTGTATTTCTAAGACCACGAGTCAAAAAATTTCAGGTGATATTTGCTGTTCCTGATGCAAGACCCTGGACATGATTAGAATGACCAATGCAAAGTCTATATTACTTTTTTTTTTCTTTTTTTGTTGTCCTGTTGTGATTAGCCATTCTTCTCAATGAAGCTGAAAATCTCTTACTTATATTTTGCAACTTGATAGTCAAAGCCTACTGCAAGAGTTATTTCACACCTGTTCCTCCCCACTATAAATATGAAGTCAATAGCATCAATAAATGAGAATATCCAAGTAAGCTCTTCATTAGTTTCCCAACCACCATCCCTCTCTATGTCTGCCAGATATTTTAAATTACTAATGAGGACCACTGGAATAGTACATAATTCCAGATAAATGCATTCTGCTCTTTGGTGGTAAACTGGTGAGTGGGACACAACCTACAGCCTCAAACTACAACAGATTTTCTAGGCTATACAAAGAGTAGTGATGATTTTTGTGCTGATAGTAGTTGGAAAGCCTCATATGGAAACCTTCAGTGCAGTGCATTACTGCATTACCTGACAAAAGTACCTCACAGCTCCAGTTTGTTCCTGCTTATGTTTTTTTCCCATGACTTGATTAGGACTAGGATCTCATTATGTTAACACTGTGAGAAAACAGGCAGCCTATACCCAATATATCTTAGAAAATATGTATATGATAAAAATCACCTGATGTGTGTGTATAGAGTGTGAAACTGCTGGTCAGTGTGAAACAGAATGGTCTCAGCATCGTGGCAGCTTAGTGCTGTCAGTCTTCCTGTACACAATGCCAGGAAGAAAAATTGGAGAAGAGTGAAAGGGCTTGGTGGAACTCTCCCAGTGTGGGGTATAAAAAAAAAAAAATAAGAATGTTTGTTTCAGCATATAATAGGAGAGTAGTAGAAGCAGATTTGGAAAAAGGAGCTGACTTTGTGGTACTGGGTTGGAGATGACTGGGGAACATCTTGAAGGGATTTGTAGTGTAGTAGAGGGAACCAGCAGCAGAGTTGATAATGTCTTCTAAAATAACTTTAAAAAATAAAACTTTTTATTGATAAGTAATCAATATATAACTATACGAGTTCTACAGAAAATGTTTAATCTGCATTTCACTGCAGTAAAGCAATTAACAAAGGTGGCAAATTATTTGATAAATAACTTTCTGCAATCAGGCAGACTTAAAATAGCATTTGTGCACCTTTTTAAAATTACTTCTTTCCTTGACATAAGAATGAAGAAACATTTTTTAGTAAGGAACGAAATATAGGATTGAGTCCTTAATGTCTTCGTGCATTATGCTTATCTCTCTTGTGAATCTTGCCTGTTCAGTAGGTTAGAAATGAAAATTAATGAAAAGTAAGCACTTTGGGAGTGAGCCTTCCATCTTTTAGATTGCTTTTTAAGAATGACCCTACCCCCAAAATGGGGAGGGGGACTACTACAGATGATCTGATTTCACACAGTAGCCCAAGATCAAATAAATTTTTACTATGATCAGTCTCAGAACAGTTCATGTGCGTAATAGAGATTTTGGGGTTCACAGGTGCAAGGAGACAGAGAAGTGCCCTTTGATGTGCTGAGTCTGGTCCCCTTTCATACCCATACAATTAGTTTAAGTGAGCTGAAAAGGACACGTGAAAAGGATCTCCTGTGTATCAGTGAGTGCTGGCAGCCGGGGCGCTCACAGGACACCCTGCTCACGTACATTGAACTGGCATCCAGAGGAGACAGGGGCCAGCTTTAGCTTTGTTGTGACCCTACATGGATCCTTATGAGCAGAAAAAGTCCTAAAAGGTTGTACTCTTTGGATATACTAATGCAACAGCTAGTATTCCTGAATATTATTTTAAAATAGACTCTTATTTTAAGGGTGAGAATTCTGAGGAGTAGGATTGACTAAATACATTAAACGAGATCTTTTTCTCTTGAACACATCACCCCAAGCTTTCTCATTTTCTCTCACTGATTTTTTTTATACTGTGCCTATTTATTTGGTGTGCCTTCACATAAATAGGTTTTCAGTGATGAATTTAAGTATGATTTTATCTAATGATATTACAGGTGTTCCTCTGCATTCTTTGAGGAGGAGAGGTCAGCGTTAAAACAGAAACGGCAGAAAATCAGACTTTTGCAGCAGCGGAAAGTTGCAGATCTTTCACAGTTCAAAGATCTTCCAGAAGAAATACCATTACCACTTGTAATAGGAACAAAAGTTACAGGTAATTTCTTCAAAACAAAATAAGCAACCAAGTGTATTTTGCAAAGATTGTAGTAAGTCATAATACACTTAGTGCACATAATTACAATAAATGTAAAACATCAAAAATTGTATCCGTTTTTTGTTAGTTCATAGAGAAGGTGCTTGTGAAGATCAGGTGGTGTTTTTAAAACAGTGATAAGGTTTTGAGGTGCAAACTTAGTAAGGCTTATTATTTCTGCTGTTCCAGTTGTAGGGTTTTTTACATGTCTAGTATATCTAACAAATTTTGGAGAGAGAGAGATGCTTAATTTCAAAATATTGAGTGTTGTCTGAGTTTAAAATCTGACCTAATATAAAACTTTATTTTTCCGTAAATATAAAACTACCGTTTTGAAACAGATAAACAATTGATATTGCAGTGTAGTTGGACATGTATGCTAAACATGACATTGCCTTTCTAAGAAACCTTACACATAACTGAGGAAGGAATACTGTTGTAAACATTCCACGGGTTTTGTCTAGTTTTATGAAAATTTGAATTCCTTCCTCCTGTCTCATTTTGGTCCAGGTGCCCTTCACTTTAGCATCTCCTACTCAAGCCACTACTGTTCATTGCTTTTTTTGTGTTGAACACCATTGCCCTCAGCTCTTGCTGAGGAGCAGGCATGCACCACACTGCCTCTCCTCACTCTCCTAGACCTGTATCCTTGAGCTGCCTTCTACACTGATTTTTGCTAAATATGCAGTCATCAGAGGAGGTGTTCAGAGAGAAATGCTGTGCAAAATCATCTGGAAATGAACTTTTGCCTGCAAAATCTGTCAGTCAGAAAATATTGGGTATGAAATAGCAGGAGTTTCTTAGAAATAAATGTAGTGCTAAGGGTTAGATTTGGGAAATATTTGACCTTCAAACTTAAATTTTGTAAAAAATATGGTAATATTTCTATTGCATACTTTTTTTATTTGATTTGCTTTCCCCCCCTATTTAATATATGGCCTTTAAGTATACATATAAAGAATTACTTACAAAAGATGTAATAAATCTGTTTTTGTTGTTTGTATCATAGCACTGTTGTGTTTGGTTTCTTGGTTACCCTGTTTTTTTTCAGCCCGTTTGCGAGGTGTCCATGATGGTCTGTTCACTGGACAAATAGATGCTGTAGACACTCTTAATGCTACCTACAGAGTGACTTTTGACAGGGCAGGTCTTGGAACACACACAGTCCCAGATTATGAAGTTCTTGTAAGTATTAATGACACATTCTAAAAGTAGCTGTAATAAGAGAATGAAATCTAAAAAATTTACAATGATTTGCTTTAATGAAAAATTAGAAAATAAAAAATATTACACTCAGGTGCTATTGTCATAAAGTAGAAACAAGCATAACAGATGTATGGGAAGTTCCAGGATAATGAACTTCCACTGTCTATGGTTTTACAGAACAGGATAATCCTCTATGACTAAAGCATAATGGCTCAGGGTGGAATAATTTACTAGACCAACTATTGTAGACTGTTACAATAGCCTGAATTCAATATGAAGAAATACAAGGTATAAGAAATACAATAGTATAAGATCGCAAAGAGAATTCTGCAATGGGATCCTGCCAGGATTTGCAGAAAACCTTCAAGAAAACCTGGCCCTTTGTGATTTGCCAAAGTCAGGGAAGGCATGTGGAATTTGCAAAGAAGTATTATGAGTTGACTGAACTTGATTTTGAAATTTCTTGTGCTAATGATGCTTCATGGGAGGATGTTGTTTTGGTCTAACTATTGGATGTTATCTCCCAGCTCCTAGGCTTTGTTCTTGCCAGACAGTCCAGCCTAGACTGCAAAATTTCTGGAAGACCTCACTTTCTTTCTTGTGTGGTGTTGGATCTACATAAATCTTTAGTCTCTGTCATGGTCTGAGTTTGGAGCCTCTGCTGAACTCCTGTTGTGATTTGTCTGCCAATAGCATTTTTGGAAATGTTCATGCAGGTTTTATTTGATATGATGCCAGAACACTTTGAAAACTCCAGCAACACATTAGGATTTTGAAGCTCCTGCCTAGACCAAAAGCAAACTGTTAATCCTTCCGTGCTGTTGGGTTGGGGTGTGGATAGGCACAGCTAATCCAGATCCCAGAAATAAATTATGTGCTCCAAAAGGGTTAAAATGAATCAGACACTGAAGTGTATCTTTCCCTTTCCCTGTGTGGCAGAGTAACGAGCCTCACGAAACCATGCCGATCGCTGCCTTCGGACAGAAGCAGCGGCCCTCGCGCTTCTTCATGACTCCTCCCCGATTGCCCTACACACCTTCACTCCAGTCTCCCATCACAGTAAGTTACTCTTTTCAAGTGGTGTTAGTCACTGAAGTATTTTTGATACATGTCAAGGCCGTTACCTTAAAAAGTTTTTGGGATTAATTTTCTGATGTTACGTAGCAAGATCAAAATTTTAGCAAAACCCTCTAAAAAGAAGCTATTCATTTAGATGTTTTATCCTTTACAGGACAGTGATCCTTTATTAGGACAATCTTCATGGAAAAACAAAATTTCAGGCACAGATAGTGAAACACTAGGAGGCTTTCCAGTAGAATTCCTCATTCAAGTGGTAAGTATTAACTGCAGCTCTTAATTTTGTTGTTTAGTGTGTTTTGTGTTTATTTTGCCGATTCTTCTGCAGTTCAATGACCTTCTATTAATTTATGACAGATATGGTAATAGCCAAATTAACTTTTGAAGAGATGTTCTTATTTGTTTTTATTCCCATCTTAATTTTCTCACTTGTTTATAACCTTTGAAATATGCTGCTTTTCAGACCACAGAGATCTTCAAAAGTGCCTTATTTTCCCAGCTCTACCATTTTATCTTAAAAAAAGTATTATTTCCACATGCAGACTTTTAAGACATCTTTATTTATTTAAAATATACTTGCACAGTGCAAAGAACATTTGTCTATATGCATTATGATATATATTTTATGTTATATAATGTTCTACCCTCTTGGAGAAGAAAAGCAGCATTCATTTCCATGCAAGCAAACATTCATTTTGTAGATAACACTACACAGAAAATACTTTTTTGTCTTCACCTTTACAAAATAATTCCTCTGTGGTTTTTGTACACCAGTTCAGAAGAGCACAGACAAGTAATGTTAGGAAGCTGAAGTTCACTGAATATTAAAACACATTGGAGCATTTTCTGGGATGATGGAAGAATGTAATTGTTCATGTAAGATCAGTGATTGAAGTCTTTAACAAGGAAAGCAGTTTTGAACATGCCAAAGGAGATTGGAATGATTCATGTTAAAAATATTAAGAACTGAGAAATAAAATGCCTCTCAGATTTTAAAGTCGGTGTAATTGGTCTGGTCAAAAGAATAAATTTGTGTCAGTAGCTCACATGGCACACTAACATTTGGGCCATTCAACATAATGAATTTTATTTGACATAATCATCTATTCGGCTTTTTAAGAGGAAACTTGTATAAAGCTGATTTTGAAAAAGGTGGCATGGCATCTAGCTTAGCTGAGAAAATTTTAAATATATGTAATTGCTAAAGATTAATTATGGTAAAATTGAAATACACAAAAGATACAGTCTTTATGTAGCTAAGCTGTCTCTGCAGTTGTCCTGTTTGAGTCACAGAGTATGATCAGTGAGCCTAGGTAACTAAGGTGTATTGAGCTTTACATCTACTTAGTACATCAAATTGATCTGTTTATGATATTGTTTCTGCATTTTAAATATAAAAATGTATAATTTGTCAGTCACATTTGGTTGTGTTTTACTACTCAGTGTAAGGAAATCTGAGTTTTATAAGTATAGGCCTCTTGCTTGTGTTGCAAATGGTGGCATTTTACAAAGATAATCATATTAATATGTATTTTTGCTTGAAGATTTTCAAAATACTTTGAACAAAATCAATCCAGTGATTTTTTTTTTTGTCTATTTGAGCAACAACAAAGAATCACAGGGTTTAAACATTTATGGAAGGACTTGAAGCATTATTTTTAAGAATCAATTTTTTAGTTAGAAGTTTGAGGAGGTACTGAAATTTGGTGTTGTGAAATGCATGAGAGTGGTGAATGCTAATTATTGGTTGTGCTGTATTCTCCAGTCCAGATGTATTTTTATGTTAAGGGTTGCTGCTCAGGATGTTTTAGCCTTTCTGATAGACTGGTACTTAAAAAAAGTCCAATCCCTTTTTCTGACTTAATGTTGATTCAGGAAGTACATGGTCAAAAAACATTTGATTCCAAAAAAACTTTCTGGAAAACTATTGCCAGGCAGTTATTTATAAGACTACAAAGAAACAATTTTATGGGAAGAATTTTGGACAAAACAGGAAATACAGAGCACACCTCGAATAAGTTTTCAAACCCAGCCCCTTATTTCCCTCATCTTAAATTAATTTGGAAGAAGAAGAAGTGAATCCAAAATCACATGTATACAATGACAAATAAATGTTAGGGATATTCTCTTTACCTATGACTTGAAGTTGTAAGCAAACACTGGGACTTTTAACAACTATTTTAATCATTGTTCTACACTGTCTTAGTTTTTCTAAATCTTTAAATTTATTACTGCATGTGACATTTTGACATCTGAGACTGTGGACTAACATGTTAGAAGATGGGCTCAAAAATTAACATGACTTTAAGAATAAAGTCAGCAATAAATGAGTGATAATTTTTTTTAAAAAGTCCTTCATGCTTAATTCATTATGTAACGTATCTTTAAATATTTCATATGCTGTATGGCAGGTCAAAATCGATAGATTGCATTTGTACATTCTAGCCAGTATTTAAATTTGGAGGACATTTTTCCAAGTATTCAGCTAGAGCTTTTTTTATTTTCCTTCCTCTCTGCTTCCTTTTTTTGCTTTGGGGTAAAAAGTTCTCTTGGCAGGCAGCGCTGTCGGCCAGAGCTGATGCTGGCAGGGTCGCTGCGTGCCCGGTAGAGGGAGCGTGGTGATGGACACGGGCACAGCAGTGCCCTGGGGTCTGCGGGGGGGGAAGGAGGTATAAGCTCAGCTTAGAGGCAGGAAGAACAATCTGAAAATGGGGACTCGATTGTTGGCTGTTTTCTCCTTAGGAAAATTTTGAAAATATTGCATAGTAAGTTATCACAAACTGCTTTTTGAAATGCTTATATTTTATGACTAACAAATGAAATCTGAAGGGAAAATCTAAACATTCTGGTTGAGTTGTTACTTCATTTCTTTTAATGTGGAAAAGCATTCTACTAAAAACTTGTTTCCAGTTTATTGAGAACTATAAATTGCAAGCGTAAACAGGGTGAGTTATGGTGAAAACAGAGCTGCTAGGCAAGAATTTCTGAAGACAAAGAGAGCTAGACTGAATTATAGCATTCTCTGGAAAATGAAAATAGAGTTCTAGGTAATAAAATGTACCCCTGAGAGAAAGTTGATGGACATGATAGATACAGTGAAAATCCTTAGAATCATATTTTCCTGATCACTGGAATATATATTGGAATAGGATGAATATAACAGAAAATCCAAGTTCATCAAATGGAGAACTAGCACTGTGCATCCTCACATATGTCAAAGTAGAAATTAAGAATCAAATGTCTTGCAAATTCGGGGAACAAATTATATATTCTGCATTAATTTGGGGACTCATCAACTTCATGAAGGAGAAGAATGTGTTAGGCAGTTGCTGGATGGTGATGACAGCAGAGCTTGACAAGTAACTTTTTGGCAGCAGTGGCAGATGGTGTACAGTGCTTTTCCTCCTCCCAGGTGTTCTGTTGGCAATGTGAAGACTTGTGTGGTGTGCTAGAAACTAGATCAGAGAGACAATCCAGCTCACAAGTAGCAATTTTACTTTTCTTTCTTGTCCCTTCTGAATTTATTTTTTTTGTCACTATCCCTTCTGTGATTGGGTTCTTCATGCAAAATGTAAAGAGCAAAAATGCAAGTGCTGGCACTGGGGGACAGCACAAGGACAGAAATGAGCAGCTGGAATTGGAAGATTTCTGGAGGACCTCACTTTCTTTCTTGTGTGGTGTTGGATCTACATAATTCTTTAGTCTCTGTCATGGTCTCTCATGTTGCCTCTGTGCCTCTAACCATGGTTCACCATCCATTCATAAGATGCATCTGGGAAAATATTTGGAGTGGAAAGAGAGAAGTATTGATGCCATTTTACAGGTTTAGTTTCCGGGTGTGTCATTCAGAATACTGTTATAGGCTTCCTGTGCTCACACACAGGAAAGATGGCAGTGAATGGAAAAAAGGTACAAGAAGGGCCACTAAAATTTAAGAGATGAAGAGCCCTTTAAGGGAGTGAAAAGGCTTGGGTTGTGATTAGTCTGGTGGAAGAACAGTGGAGAAGAGATGCTTTTATTGTCTCTGAATAAACAGGGATAAATACAAGGAGGGAACACTATATTTAGCTTAAAAACAGCTTTGGCTGTTTGGCAATTTCAAACAAATTGCTAACAAGTGAAAAAGAATGCATTTAGGATGGAGATACCCAGAATATCCCTCATTAGCTGAAGGAGGTCCTGGAACATTTTTCTAATTACAATTTGTGACAGCAAGCAACATGGCTGCATTAAGACTGAACTTAAAAATCACAAAAGTGATTATTTATAAATCAGATATGTGTTGAACTAGGAGTTCCTATTTCTCCTAGTCACATGTTTCACTGCTAGGATGCAGTTAACCCCTCTGGAATTTATAAAACCTGAAATTTTTGCTCTGTTTACTCCAGTAATAAAAGTGTTGCTGATTGTAATGAAGCTAGGATTTCTCCCAGGGCCCTAGAGTATGAGTAGTTTTGGGAGTGATGAGTGTGTTGAAAGTGCTCCCAGTGATTTCCACTTCAGCCTGCTAGGTCCCCAGGGCAGGAGACAGAGGGTATTCCCATGACAAAAGAGGGAAATGGAAAGCCCAGAGTTGTTCTGTATAAAATAGATCCAATCTCTATGCCAGGATTTACTGCAGGAGTTCACACAAAGGGCTGGTGCTCAGTGGAGGGCACAGCTGAGAACTGTGTGGGGAAAAAGGTGTAGTAAGATGAGTGATACTAACTGTGGTATCATGGCCATAACACCCTTCACTCTCCTTCAGCCTATAAAAGAAAAAGGTTCTTCAGCCTCTAGCTGACCATAAATCATGTTAGTCTTCCTATGGGGAATTTCAGCTGATGGATTTTAGCACTCATCACTTTAAAAATCTCTGGCAAATCCATCATTTAATTTTAATTCATTTTTATTTCTGCTTCTTAACTTGATCTACAATTGAGAAATACACTTTAAATTATGAAAGAAACAGGTATGGTTTTTTATCTTGATTTTCTATGGCATTTCAGAACTGCTTAAGGACCTACTCATTCTAAAAATAGTTCCTTTGTTTTAGACCAGGTTATCGAAAATCCTCATGATCAAGAAGGAACACATCAAACAATTGAGAGAGATGAATACAGAAGCAGAAAAGCTGGTGAGAATGTTCTCTTTTCAGTTATTGAAACAGGATATGCTTTAACAGCTAATGCAAATCAATGTAATTAGGAGTAAAGTCTAAATAAAACCTGTATTTTATTGCTTTCTGTGACATGAGGTGTCTTTATCATTGTTAAGTCAAGTCAGAGAGGTCAGTTGTTTCAAATGTGATCCTCTTTTGAAAGCATAGTGCTTTGGAAACTGATTAATGTTGTTAAAGACAAGTCAGAGAGGTCAGTTGTTTCAAATGTGATCCTCTTTTGAAAGCATAGTGCTTTGGAAACTGATTAATGTTAACATCAGGATGCCACATGGCAGTTAACACATAAAGTAAGGAAATACTATGTACCTTGAGAATTTGGTGTACAAGTTTATATGGTAAGACATTTATGCTAAAACTGTTTTGCAGCTGGTGGATACTTATTATCTCATCTTTCTTGTTAAAGCAGTTACTCATTTCTGAGATTTTTGTGTAAAGCTGTGAGCGCCCTTGACTGGCATTTAAAGTTACAGTACCACAGCAGCTACAGCGTAATTAACAGCAGCACCAGAATAGTTTTTCTTGCTAACTTTATCTAATCAGCAGTCAGTAAATAAAAATTATAAGAGTGGCTTTTCTACCACTCATGGCTATAAATTAACATGAGAAAGTTCTCAGTCTCATCCTTCTGCCAGCATCTATCCAGGCTGTTGTCTCTGCAGTGTACAGAAGGTTAAAGGGTTGTGGAGAAGAAGGGTCCCTTTTATTTCTTGAAACAAAACAGTTGATTTTTTTTCCATGTAAAATATTTGAATGTTGAAAGATGTGGTTTATTGTGAGATTTCTCTTTGTGCCTTCAATGATCATGTGCATGTTTGCATTCTGTTACTCTGCTTCCTACTGACCCATCCCTGTGTTTCTGTAATTTTCTTCTGTGCCATGGTGGTGTTCTTCAAAACCTTGTTATCATTTCAGTTACTACATTTTTTTTCCTGTAAATGTTTTGTCTTTTAATTTTGTGTATTAGTAACTTAACTAGATACAAAGAGAAGTAAGATTAAAGCCTGTCATTGCAACCTGCAACTCTGATAATGAAAAATTACCAACTTTTCGTAAATTTTTTTTTTGAGATATTTGTACTTTTGCATAGATAAGGAGATCCAAAGGAATGACAGTATCCTTCCTCTAGCAAGAACCCAAACATTAGTTCAGATATTAAGTCATAAATTACTTGTATTGTTACTTTTCTTGATCTCCTTATTCCACAAAATTGAAAGAGCAAAAAAGCAACTGGGAAGGAAATATAGAAATCGATGATAAATATGATGCATTTTAGCTCAATTGTAACATGGCTAAGTACTCTGAGACACTTTGAAATTCTTCCCTGCTCTATTTCCTTTGAAAACCACCAATCATAAAGCAACCCTCATTACTACCTAAGGCTGCCCTGATAAAAATAGAGGATGTGATACCTTCCTGTTGGACTGTATTCTTAGCCCATCTTCTAATCCTCTTTGGCCCTTGGCAATCTCATCTGTTTGTGCCATTGAGTATGTGTTGCTTCTTCTCTAGAATATATTTTCTTTGAACAAGAATCTTTTTCAGTGACTGAAGTTCAGTTCAACAGCAGTAACATACCTGAACATGAATAAAATTGAATCCTTTGAGTTCATTCAGGTGTACTTTAATTATTTGGTAATAATTCATACAATTGTCATTTGATAATTGTTAGAGTACCACTTCTGTTTGGTTTAAAATAATCCCTTTATGGAGATTTCTGTTTAATGACTGATTCAATGTAGAAATAAATGGAATTGACCAAAATCAGAAATGGTACTGAAGGTAGGCCATTATTATTTGGCAATAATAATAAATTTACTCGAGCTGGGGATGCCTTCAGAGGAAATATTAATGTATATAACTGTACTTTTTTTTGTCTCATTTTTCTTGATGTCACTATACTAGTCTGGGTGGCAAGTTATAAACAAATTATTGTTCACATAAAACAGTAAACATTTGGATAAACAAGTGTAAATTGAAAGTTTATTAGAATTAAAATTCTAGAGCTCCAGAAAGTATGCCAAATTTATGCTACTTTCCAGTGAATTCTGAAATTATGGTGTTAGTTTAAAGCCCTGATTAGATGGTGTTCAGATTTGTAAATCCCTGGAGATCATCTCAGTGGTTAGGTTTAATGGGGAACTTTGAACTGAACTCACAACTGAAGCCTTCTGAGTTTTTGATCAGGGTTATCCTGATGGAGGCTCTTGACTTTGCAATTTGCTTTATTTTGGGTGTGAAATCTATAGCTACAAGTTTTGATTGTCAGAGGTACCTGTATCTCAGTCCTATGGGTGGAACTACCTCTAGCTTCTTTTGCAAGAGGCAATTTGGAGAGGAAATTTTATAATATATCGTATGTTTTGTTTCAATTTCATAAATATCACTCAAACAATGTCAAGCTGGATTCTGAAAAGAATATAAGAGAAAAGACACTGTATTTTGTTATTTATTCTTTTTGTGGAAAATCATGCTTACAAAATACTGTTACCAAATATAAGCTCTAGTAACTTTCTCTTTTTGGCAGAACTGTTAGCTGTAACAGAAGGTGTGTAGCACTGAGTCATTCTCAAGTGACCAATAACTTACTAGCCAAATGTGCCTTCCACCCTTCTGCAGAGGTGGTCAAGGCCATATTTTCATGTTCCTCTCCTGGCAGGATAGTTTTCTGCTCAACCAGTAGGGAGAAGGATGCCCAGCTTCTGGAGGAATAAACAGGTTCAGACTACAGTCATCTTCTGTGGTATTTATCACCACAGATTATTGTAGCACTTCAAGAAGGGAATAATGCATGGTTAGTGTGATTGTTACCTAAACAGTTTCACTTGGAGTTATAAATAGTAACACTGCATTTTAATATTTTGTACGTTCACATTTTTCTATTTGACACAGGAATTTCAAACATCTCATATTATTTTCAAGTAAAAATTCCTTTTGATGACTTCAAAACCTGTAACTGTGCAGTATTGCATTAACTTTAATATGCTTTGTGTTTTCCACAGAAATCCTATTCCATGCCAATCGGCATTGAGTTTCAGAGGAGATATGCAACTATTGTTCTCGATCTAGAACAACTAAACAAAGACTTAAATAAAGTTTTGCACAAAGTTCAACAGTATTGCTATGAGGTAGGATTTTGCAGGAATCTCTGTATACTTGGTAGTTTTGCTCAACCTAAGTAGAAAACAGAATTTCCTGGGAACAGGGGGTGGGTGGGGGTCACTCTGAAATGAAACTCTTGGTAGCTGTGTTGGATTCCTTCTCTGTGTCTCCCTTTGAGCATCACTCTCCTGATACCAGTGGCCTGTCCTTAAGCAGACATACATAAAGAAAAAACACTGTGTGCTTTATGCACACAAACTGTCTTTGAAATAATCTCATTTCACACATCCACCAAATGCAAAGGACATCTTCATTGTGAATTTCTCCCCATCATATCTCTGCAGCTTGCTCCTGACCAGGGTCTCCAGCCTGCTGACCAACCCACGGATCTGAGGCGCAGGTGTGAAGAGGAAGCTCAGGAGGTCGTCAGACAAGCAAATACATTGTCAACAGGACAACTCTGTGTGGAGAGTGAAAATTTAACTGATCTCATCTCTAGACTTACAGCAATATTACTGCAAATCAAGGTAAAAAGTTTGCACAAAACAGCTTCACCCATACAATATGTAGTATTAAAGCTCTGCCAGTTTTTGTGCTGAACTGTGAGAATGTTTGTGTTTTCTTCTCCTACAGTGTCTAGCAGAAGGAGGTGATCTGAATTCCTTCGAATTTAAATCACTAACAGATTCATTAAATGACATTAAGAATTCAATAGACTCCTCAAATATCAGGTATTGCTTTTTGAATATTTAATTCTTAATTACACACTTCGTGATAATTCTTACTGTATTTTAGAGGTGAACATTGATTATAATTAAGGGGTTTCATCTGTATAGGAAGGGTCCCATCTAAAAGAGGGACTTCTTAAAGGGAATGTGAAATGAGCAGTTTTCTGTTTGAAGTAACATTTAAAAAAAAAGATGATTGATGCAGCAACAACTAGATTTTCTTGTTCTTTAGTAATTTAGAACAACTAAAAACTTATTTTAGAACATTGTCAGATTTTGAAATCCCACTAGTAATACAAGTTTTTTAGAGAACAATACAATTTCAGTATTCTTTTAGCATACTCAACCTCTTGTCTATGAATATCAAAAGGTAGCATATGGGACAATCAGAGGTTCTGAGCAGCTTGCATTGGCAAGATTTTAAGCCAAGAAACAGAAGAACAGCCACATTATGCCACATCAAAGGCCAGTCTGGTCTAGGTGGGCCATTTTTTACCGGTTGTCACCAGCATCTGCCTGAGGAGGCATCATAAAAATAGCAACAATGTGGTAGCAAGGGTGTAGTGATACTTATCTGAAGTACCCTGCAGCCTCCAGCAATCTGTGACCAACATTTTATGCTGCTAAATGATGTCATTTAGAAAATAAACCTAAATGCTAAGTAATTTTTATATCCTTACTGCTTGTATTGCTACATAATAATGGGAGGCTGTACACATTAATTTTTAATTTTTTCTCCAAAGATAGTAGGATAGCCTTTTGATTTCAATATAATTGTTGATAAATGCTGTTTTACAGCATTTTTCATTAGAAAAAACAATACAAAATCTCAAACATTAGTTAAACTTCTTTATAATCAACCCTTTAAATTGCGTTCATGAATTGTTTCAAGTAAAGGTTGATGTACCCAGCAAAGAAAATGATGATGTTTCCATTTCATGGTACTTACTTTGGCCATTTTAGCATCTCTTCATAGTATTTTAATTTTGCTAACTCTGGTCGTGTTAAAACCTTACTTTAAGTGCCCAAGTCGGTGACTCTTGATTTCTTACAGCTGTTTGTGCAAGTTTTCCCATATTTCTCTGTTAAGTTGCATTTGTATGTACCACTCTGATTCATCTGAATTTTTGTACTGGCTAGGTTCACATTTGATTTTTCACTGTAGAGATACTGAGACATAACTCTTACATAAAGGGTTCAACATTTCTTTTTTTTCTTTCTTTTTTTCTTCCCATAGCTGTTTTCAGAATAACGTTGAGATCCATGTTGCACATATTCAGAGTGGTCTGAGCCAGATGGGAAACTTACATGCTTTTGCAGCTAATAACACCAACAGAGACTGAAAACTTCCTTTTGAGTGTACAGCAAGTAGTTCTGGAAAATCATCTTCCTTTCTACAGGCTTCACCAAATACCCTAACTGCCAGAAGATAAGGGAAGAGAAAACCTCTCAGAAAGGACCCTTTTAAATATATTATATCTGCTTCTTAAGGAAACCAGCATTACTGGCCAGCGTTGCGTTAGATTTCTCCATTTGTTATTCACATGCAGTAGTTTTGCTAACTGGTAATCTCTTAGTAATTGCATTGATTATAGTAAACTTGAAAGCATACTTTCATATCATTTGAACTTAGTTTCTCAAAGTTCAGATTGATTCTGCACACCTTTTGCTGTTGGATCTCCTGGTATGTTAAAGTGCTGAAGAGGAAATGGCTGAGTGAGTAGCTACAGGGCAGGTCTTTGTTGTGTAAAGCTACACCTCTGTGTAGCTCTTCAGAGCTGCCAGGCCAGCTCTTGGGAAACCCGAGTATTCCTGATCTAAGGAAGCAGCAGCAGGATACAGCCAGCAAACATAAGCTGTAAACTGGAGGATGTTGGGCAGGTCTATCGATCAGTCAATGTCTTGTTGGAACTCTTAATTTATCATAACTTATAGAAGGAGTCTAATGAAGGAATATAAAAATGTAACTTAACTTTCCAGAAACAGATCAGTTCAGGCTTTTTCCCTTTGCACAGGGCAAAAGAAGTGCTTTAGGTGGTATTTTATATAAGTGACTGGTTTAACGTATTGTTTTTCCAAATTCTTGTTTGTTTTGCACAAGTTTTAAATTAGATTACTAGTTATTCAACAATACCCACCATATATAAATATGAAGATTTTTATAATTGAAGATAACCAGTGAGGTAAACTGCAAAAATAAGAAGTGATAACCTGCCTATACCTTTTGGAATGTTAATCTTGTAAAAACTGTGTATTGGTTTGTTTAAATAGTCTTGTAAAGCTTCTGTGTAATGAATTGTTTCCAGATATGGATTTTCAGAGATAGCTGTAGAGATGTTTTTGATTCTTTTAGATGCCTCATTAAATAAGGTCTTTTATATGTTAATGTATAAAGAATATGTAAACAGGATTATTTTCAATTTTTAAATTTTGTATAGTTTAAAGATGCTTCTGTATTCTGTGTTGGTATTGTGCCACTGCAAAACTTTAGTGCAGAGTTTATATTTAGCTAAATTTGTTCTGTTAATTAAGAGAAATGCATAAATCTTTTATTCTCAATGAAATTTGTAACTGAATAAATTGACCTATGAGAGTTGATATATTTCACAAAAATGCAAAATTTTTTGCAGATGGTTTCAGGTCATTTTTTTAAGAGAAGCTAATTGCTGAAAAGAAGATGTTATGAGAATGGGGTGAGTAGCTGTTTTAAAAGGTATTTAAAAATTTTACTAGGGATACTATAAAATAATGATGAACAGCAATATAGCTGAGTTACCCAGGAAAACTTACCTCTCATAAAGCAATATAACATCGTAGTGGTCCCTGCAATTGCTTTTGTAACTGTGTCACTCATTATTTTGTGGTGTTGCCATCTGTTTGATAAAGAAGGCAGAAAGGAGTCCTCTCCCACCACCATTTTCATGTAAACAGAGAATGGTGCAAAAGCCCAATTTAAGGTACATAAGTTTAGTCAGGAAGTAATCTGATCTACAGCTAAGTCAGGAATAACCATCCCCTTGCACCCCTGTACTCACATGCCTGCTGCTCCCTCTGCTCTGATCCCGTTCTGCTCTGTTGGGACTCAAGCTCAGCATGTGCACTGAATGCTTTTGAGGAGCAGGACTTCCCTGCTCCTCAGTGAAACACCAGGAGGGTAATTTGGCCCTGTTGATAGCAAGCAGCCCAAACTGAGGGGGAGACAAGTTGTAGACTCTAGTAGATATCCTCTGGTATGGGAAGCTGCTTTTCATGACAATCTTTTATCCTACTGGACACAGAATACATTGCAATAACCACCACACTCCAATCTCAACTCTGATTCCTTCAGTATAATGGTTTTTACATGTGGATACTTAAATGTGCTCTCCAGCATGTTTTCTGTCTATGTAGGTTTATTTAATTATTACAGGGTAATATAGTCAATTGTGATAAGCCATGTACTTTCACTTGTCATTTGTCCCACTCCTGTAGGCAATGTGAATATGAACATCTTTTCTTTCCTTTGAAAGGCTGCATTTCTCCTTGGGTACTGATGTGTTGGATCAGAGCTAATGTTGACTTTTGGTGACAGTAACAAATACAACTGCTTTTCCTGAGTGTGCCCCAAGCACAGCAGGAGTCTCAAGAACTCATTGCAACTACCACACCTGAAGTCTGCAGGAGCAGAACAAGTTACTTTGATTTATTATAATCAGTAAACCTGAATTTACCTTGAGCCCCCAAGAAACCATGGTCTCGTTTTCTGACTTTCCTGCAAGTGCTTCTCTTCTGGGGTTTTCCTCATCCCCAGCATAGTACCCAAGTCCACTTGGGACAGATGGTGTCTGAGGTATGTTGATTGGGTTTTGGTTCATGTTTTTTTCAAGGATAGCTTTGGGGTTTTTTTGATGGAGAATACTAATCAGCAACTCTGCCATGCCACTTCACCTTGCAAGCTTGCAGTCCCACCAGTGTTCAGCCGTCCCAGATCTCACAAGCACAGGTATATCATGGAGTGGCACTGAGGGATTTTGTGCATTGGTCACCTTATTCTGTGAGGCATGATTCCTGATATAGGGTATTTCTGACACCAGTTCATGGGTCATTTTTCCTGTGCTTTTGGCATTCAGGTGCTTTTCCATAACTTACAGCTTGCTCTGCTAGGCTCTGAAGTACTATTTTGTAAAGCAGGAATAATTGTTCTTACCCTCAAAACAGATATAGAGTAATGTATTCTTCCTCAATAAATTGAATAAGAGGCTTACTGATTTTGCCATTCTCAGTGCAGACCCATTCAGCCCACAACCCATCATGCAAACAGCTTCTGTGTAGTCCCTGCCTCCAGCTAAAGCACCCTTACAGTGTCCACAAAATAGCGCTGTTTCTCTTAGTTTAACATTAACCTTGGCTTAAGTAGCAGGCTGGAGGCTTTTGTCTGAGCACTTGAGATTTGCCGGTTTGTATTACTTAGGCCAGATATTTCCATTTTCATTTAGTGATGGGGGTGTTTGTTTAGGGTAGGTTTAAGACAAATACTGACAGAGAAAGTTTAAAGCAGTTTCTGTAACCTGTCCTTCAGGCCCCTTAGGTCTCTTATCGACTAGATCTAAACTGCAGCCATAGCTCTCCAGGACCTGGGAAGAGAACCAGCAGCTGGATATCTACCACTTCTCTACCTCACCATCAGCCAAGGTAAGAGACCTTGCCCCTGCACCAGGTACACACACAAGCAGAGCAAAAATTTATACCTTTATTTTATTTTCCTTGGTCAAAAAACCCCAACAGACCATCACTCTTTTCTAAGACCAGCCCTCACCCCCGAAACACAGTGGATTTGGGTTAGCATACTAAACATGTTAAAAGAAAGCTTTAAATACAGTGTAAAAAGACGCCCTCAGCTGATGGAGCCGACCCGTATCTTTCTTAAATAAATAGGTAGAATCAGTTACTACCGGATAAAGTGCAACAGTGGCAGAGCAGCAGCGGTGAGGTAGCGCGGTGTGTGACTGCTCCCGGCCCGGCGGGAGGGCTTCGCAGCGCTGCCGGGTCCGCTCCTCGAGCCTGTCCCCGGCCCGGGCCGGTGCCGCCGCGGCGGCGCTCAGAGGGCGCGGAAAGCGCCGAGCGCGTTCTCCTCCCACTCCGAGCCCGACTCCGAGTAGCCGCTGGTGTCCTCAGCATCCGACACGGGCGAGTACTGCCCGCAGAAGGCGCGGGCCGGCGGGAAGGGGCCGGCGGCGCTCCCCGCGAACGGGGCGGGCTCGGCCCCGCCGGGCTGGCCGGGCGGGAAGCCCTCGAAGCCGGGGCCGGAGGAGAAACCGGCGGCCGGTGGCCACGCGTAAGGGGCCGGGCCGTCCTCCGTCCGGGCCACC
>VZTB01004761.1:1482125-1547821 GCA_013397245.1 Thryothorus ludovicianus
GAGGGGGCGGCACGGCCCCGCGGGGAAGGTGAGCTCCGGGCCCCCCGCGGCTCGGGCTGCCGGTGGGGTGCCCGACTGGGGCGGCCCCTGACTCGCACAGCGCAGAGGACTCAGTGATGCTCTCTCTATACGTGCCTGACGGGGTGGGTGATGGCTGGCAGCCCTCGACTCCCCCAGCCGAAGCATGGACAGCAGGAGGGAGAGGGAAGCGGGCTTTGCATCCGCACGCAAAACTACTGGATGTTAGGAGTTTGGCACCCCGGAGAAGACCCAGAGCAGCAGCTGGGTTATTTCTGATACTACGTCTGGGCTGCTAGGGTTATGGAGTTCACTCCCTGTAGCTATTTGTGTGGAGGTAGATGCTCTCAAGCAGCTGACTGCTTTGGCAAGTAATGGATCGTGCATGGTGTGAGACAAAAAGAAAACAGAATTTAATCTTTTCCCGTGGCCGCGACTGCTCCACTTGCAGTGCTTCGCTGCCAGCTGTGCGGGTGGCGTACAGCTTCCTGCCGTGTCTGCTCCTGCAAAAACATCTCTTTCTTTTTAAGATGCAAGTTAAATGCACCTGGAGAGCCACAGCAGCTCAGACAAGGCAGAGGCAGACACTGGCGTCCTCACCTTTTCCACCACTTGCTAATGCCTTTACACATCACACTCGCACATCCCGTGTGCTTCTGCCGTAACTGAATCCCAGACGGGGAGGTCTCTTGCTGAAACGCTGCCTGCACACCCCAACAAAACCTAAGGCACTTAAAATGGTTTGTCCTCGTTTTACTTTTTACAACTGTCTCCCAAGAAAAGTTACTTTTTACAGAAAATCACGTTAAAATTGTTAAAAGCTGTTTGGGGAAGTTTTGTTCCCAAAACATTTGTACCTTTGTGCTTTTACATGTGCAGTAGTCCAGGTGCTTTCATGACTGAAGTGTCTAGGTTGTTCCCAAAATCATGTGCTGCAGCCTGCAGACAGCTTTCAGAGAAATGAGATTTGTACAATATTCTCAATTAGCAGTGTAAGGAGAGGCCATGGTGGTTTGAGAGGGCACAGGTGAGGGGTGATCCAGAAAGCACAGACAGCATTATCTAAGGTTTTTAGTGGAAAACTCATGGAGGATTGAATCACTGCAGATACCATGCAGATTTAGAAGATGCTACAGATGGCAGCAGAAGAGAATAATTCCAGATTATATTTACATGGTTAATGTTTTATTGTATTTTACATCAAATATATTCCTGAAAAACATCGCAGAGGTTTCTTTTCTGAAGAATTTAGTCCTGCCTGGAATTATGCCATTATAAGAATATAGCTTCTAGGATTTAGTTAAGGTTGATTAAGCCTGCCAGACAAAGAGAGTAGGTTTTTGAGGAAATGTGTTTTTTCACACACATACATGTGTTTTTCTTTCAGCAGCAGCCCAGGCTTAAGGAGCTCCTGGCACCACAGGCCCCCCACTGTTCAGCCCTGTCCTGATGCCTTCGCTTTAGCTGAGCATGTGTCAATTCCACACAGTGTGATCAGGGAATTAACCCAAGTTAAATGAACTGGACAGTAACAACAGCTGGGGTTGGTTGGGTTTTTTCAATCCAGATCTGGGATTCCTACCTGTGGGTTACCCATCCTACCAGGATGGCTGTACAAGTGAGAGGACACTACCAGATGGATCAGGAGGGAAATGAGGGGTTCCCATCTAGGTTTCTTACAGGACTGTCCCACCTGGATCTGATTCTGAGCTTAGCAGAGAGCAAAACTGAGACAGACTGCCCAGGAGCATGGTGGCTTTCAGTGTCAGACTTCCCATTAAGACAGCTATCAATGTGTATTGAACAGATACTCAGGAAAGAGTGAGTACTGGGAGCAAATAGACCTGTTCCCAACTCATAAATCTGGAAATGGGCTGACTCTTTGATCTCTGACTGCTGTGGCATCCTTTGAGCCGAAAGCATCCTCGGTTCCCTTTCGCTTTATGGTTCCAGGGGTGTTCCAGTAGGTGTCTTGTGACAGCAGCTGACATGCTTCCCTTGGTGAGGAAAAGAACAGTGAGGCTTCCCAGGCCTGGAAACTTTCCCTGGGAGACACAAACATAATAATTATAGACTTTTAAAAAATCTACATTGTTACAATGGAAGTAAACTAACTTCCACTCTCCATTTTGTGGCATTCCTTGTTGTCTGTCCATGGATGCAGCCTGACCAGCAGCTCTGCCGTGTGGAACAGGAAACTCTGTGTGACTGAATCGTGGGCAGAACGCTCGGTGCCCTTGGTGCAGCCAGGGTGACACACATGGGCCCCAGGCTGGGGGGTTCACACTCAGACTCTGCATCACCTGGCTGCAGACAGTTGTATTTTCTAGCAGACATCCCTGTGAGTAGGTCAGGCTGTGCTGCCTCTCTGCAGGTGCTGAATTCTGCTTACTTCTAGTCTGCCTCAGTTTCCCTGTCTGGGCTGGCTGACTACTACCAGCACATTCATATATCTTGGTGATGAATTCTTTTCTGCTTGCCAGTGGCACGTGCTTTTGCAAAAGCAAAGTAATTCTGGAGCGAGACCAGAGCCCAGGAATCATATTCTCTCTTTCTTACTGCTCCTAGTATCACACACTGATTTTGTCCATGGGATCCTCGTGGCCACCCTTCTGTATTGGCTTGGTTTGAAACACATCTAAGGTTGAATAAAAGCAAGGGGGACAGTACTGATTGCAAAGGAGTGTGCTGTTAGGTGGACATCAGAATAGGTGGTTTCTGCCTCCTCCCAGGCAAGCAGGATGGCATGGAAGACAGCTCCTTGCTTCCTTCTGGCAGTTCTCTCCCCTCCCAATGCTGGCATACTTCTCCACAGCTCCCACTGGTGTCCTAAAAGCTGTGCCTGTGGGGTAGTGCAGTGTGCCTCCTGCAGCAAGAAAAAAGTGCTGTGTCTGGATTCCATGGAGTTTCCTTTCCCTGACAAGTAGTTTTCCATCCTGCTTTGCCCTGAAGTTTCTGATGCCTTTAGGTGCCAGCATCTGCATGGAGTTGTACCCAGGTAAGGGCTGGAAGCATTTAAAAGACGTTCCATTTTGTCCCTTCCTGTTTTGCAGACTTGCTTTTATTTGCATCCCATCAAGGCACAAAGGGGGATTTTATGTCTTCCCTTGAGAAGCAGAAGCTGTGACAGAAGTCCAGAAGTGGTCTGCTTTTTGAAATTTGGATGGCTAAAACTGAGAGAGCTATCTCTAAGGGAAAAGCAGACTGCCTTGTGTTGCTATCAAAAATTACATGCTGCTTCAGAAGCTGTTTACATTGATCTTTACTCTGTTTGTCAGGAGAGAAACTTCTTGTGCTTTTGTCTGTGCTGGGAGTGCCTCAGCACTGAGGAATCTGTGCCAAGAGGACTCACAATACAAGATGTGCCTGTGCCTGCAATAAAACAGTTCTAAGCTTCATCTGGAGACAATGCTCTCACATCACTGCTGCCAGATCTGAGCATCCAGCAAGGGTAAGACAGACTGAAACACCAAGGTTGTGGAGAAGCAGGGGGAGATAGGCCCTGTGGTGAGTTTTCCAGCTAGCTGGCTCTTCAGCCTTTTGCATTTCAGGCTGGAGAGGTTCTTGGGGCTAAAAAGTCATCTTTTAAATGTGCAGTTTAATATCCTGCCTTATGTGGCTTGAGGAACTGGAGCTTGGGGAGCACCCCAGCATGCATGGCATGATTGGGCAGCAGTGTGACACCCAGCTGTGGCTTTGCTAACAAGACAAACACACCCCTTTAAATAACTAACGTGTTAATTATTTAGTTGGCAGTTAGCTCTGCTGTGCAATCCTGGCGGGAATGGGACACCAGGGGTTTTGCAATGCAGTGATTTGTAACCAGCAGTGCAGCCTTGGCTGTGTTCAAATTCCTCAGGGTAGTCAGATGTCACATCACCCTGTTCCTTCCAGGACTCTACAGGGACCCTGTTTGTGCACAGTCTTTTGTCATTCCAGAAAGGTTTATTGTTTTTTTTTTTCTTGGAAAGGACTGTCTTTAACATGAATTCTCTGGTCACTAAACCTGAGACTGAGGTTTTTAGTAGTGGAGATTTATTAGTCTCTTGTCAACCTGACTAAATTTTCAAAGATTTGGTATCTTGGAGATCTCAACTTCTACATCAGTTTTAATTGAAATTGGCCAAAAAGTTCAAATCTTATTAGAATCATAGAAAGGTTTGGGTTGGAAAGGACCTTAAAGATCATCCAGTTCCAGCCCCACAGCCATGAGCAGAGATGCCTCCCACTAGACCAGATTGCGCAGAGCCCCATCCAAAATGGCCTTGAACTTTTCCAGGATGGGGCATCCACAGCTTCCCTGGGCAACCTGTGCCAGGCCCTCACCACCCTCACAGTAAAGAATTTCTTCCTGATGTCTAATTTAAACCTACTCTTAGTTTGAAGCTGTTTACCCTTGTCCCGTCATGACATGCCCTTGTAAAAAGTCCCTCCCAAGATATTGGGAGACTGACCAAAAAAAAAGGGACGGTCATCACACAAACCTCATTTCATTAATTTGGAGAAAGTTTAAGAAAAATAAAACCACATTTTTGCTGTTAAGACTTAAGTTCAAGCTGGCCCTGGACAGCTTGTCCCTGAAGAAGCAATCCCTGGATAATTATCTCACAAATTATATTAATTGTAATTCAGACACATTTTTATGGTTGCATATATAACTACATTTGCTCCAGAGTTTCTGCTGCCAGGAAAATACCATATAATTTCCAGTTTCTCTAGCAGAGCCCTGAGAGCAAAAATTGTTAATGCATGCTAGGCTTAGGTTTTGAGTTTTTTTCATTCTGCCTAAGAGGAAGTCTTTATATGAATACTTAATTTTCCTTTGATTGCTTCTAGTCATTGTGACAAAGCTCTTTACAACCTCGAAATGCTTTCAGAGGTTTATCAGCTCTTCCCAATGTACAAACACAAGATCTGTATATTGAGGCCCATCCAGGCTTTTAAGTAGAGTTCTGAGATCTTACAATGATGTCATATTTTTAATTTAGAGTTGTCATTCTTTTAGTCCTCACAGCTTTGACAAGGAAGAGCTTGAGCAGGGTGGACTGTGTCTAGTCCTCACTCTGGCATGGTTTGCAGATGCCTTGAAATATATTCTTGAAAGGCCTAAGCTTGCCTGCCCGTTGTGGATATTCAGCTGTGCCCCTGAGAGCCCCTCCTTGCCAGAGTCCCCTACAGGGGAGAGGGGGCTTGCCTTGCTGCTCAGCCCAGGGAGTGTGTTCACCTCCAGCTGGGACACAGTGAGGTGCATACAGCCAGTGTCTCACTGCAAGGTAAGCAATGGGACTTGGCCATGCTCCAGGCTGTCCTATGGGCAGTGACTCCATGGGCACTGGGCAGTGAGTGCTGTCACAGTGTCCTGAGTGTGACCTGTGACCAAGGGACTGGGCAGAACCCCTTTCAGCACTTTTGTACTGATAGGGGTACATTGGGCACATCTCTGGTGTGATGGAGCCCGTGGCAGTGGAGAGCCAGAGCGATGGCAGAGCCTGGTGACATCAATCCCCAGCACAGGTTGTTTCAGATCACCAGGCTTGCCCAGCAGCTATGTGCACAGAGTACAGTTAAAATAAATGCAATGTGACAAGAGGTTGTGTTCTCTCTGAAAGATACCTGCCTTGCTTGGCTCAGAACTGATTACCTCTATATGTACACCATCTATTTTCCTTTGAGAATTCAGCTGCCGTGTCTCCTTGGCTCTGGCCGTGAGGAACTAATAGCATCTTGTGACTTTAGCCCTGTGCTTAGGAGGGGGATGTGACTTGGTGGGGTGAGCCATTTCCTGGGAGGTGTGAGACACGACTTCAAGACCTGGTGGTGCCATTCGTGTATTGTGCTCCCAGGAGCTGATAAGAGCTTCAGACACATAGAGAGCCTTGAAGGGAGCGGTGGGGGAGGCAGGGAGGCGTAAAATCCCAGCAGATGCATATGAAAAGATCAAGGGGCTGTATTTGCTAAATCCCAACAGGAACAGATTTGGGGCAAGATGCTCAGGTTCAGAGAGTACCCAGACACAGCAACAGGGCAAGAGCAGAGTATATCTGATGGCTGGCAGCTGGCTCCCTACCATCAGAGGGAGAGGAAGATTCAGGATTTGGGAGTGGGAGGGAGATAAGAGCAAATGGTGTAGGTGGGCAGAGGGAAAGGGCAATAGGGAGGAAGCTACCTGGAGATAGGAGGGGCTGGTTGAAAGAGCAGGGGATGTTTAGTGTTGAATTTAGACATTCTTAAACCTCAGCTTACATTCGGGTTTTGAGATACCCTGAGAATGGCAGGCTGGGTGTACCTGACCCTCACTGGTGCTTCTGTTGTGAGAGGACAGTCCCACCAAGTTTGGTGTGGCAGTAAACCCTAGGATTTAAACAAATCCTTGTTGCAATTTCTCTCTGCGCCCTTTCTGATTTTCTGTTGAATTTTCTGGTTTTATATTTGTATTTATATTGTGAGAGAACCTAAAGCTTCTATTTAATAGAATTTACTGTATTGCTTTGCTTATTCACAAGGTCATACCCAACTCTTAGAGATATTTTCCTTAATAAAGATTTGCTGAGAACTGCTGGTGCAGGCGGTTGTGTGTACAAAATAACTGTGTTATCCAAATTCACAATAATGTTTAATTAATTTACCCTGAAAACAAAGGAACATAGCTGCAGATGAACAAAAAAAGAAAGAAGGAAGAAGATAAGAACTCAAGAGCTAAGAAAAGAGACAGGACCCTGTTTTCCTCCTATTCATTCAGCACCTACTTAGGAGAGGCAGCCTGCCAGGGTGCAGCCAGAATACACACACAGAGTAGGGCAGGCAGGGTGATGGCTCATAGAGAGGCCACATCCTCCTCTAACAGCACTGGATAATAGCAAGAAAAATTCCAAACAGTCCCCTCTCTCCCCTTTTCAGGCTCCTTAGCAAGCAGTGTAAGGGCATTGTTTTCTACCTTTTCTTGGCAGGCTCTTAAACCTTTATCATTGTCCTCTGCATCATGTGGTAAGCTCTTCCTTCTACTCCAATTTAATAAATAAGTCACAAGATTCCCTGTTTCTGTCTCGCAGTGTTTGGTATCTGAGAGCATGAGCTGCTGAAAATAATGGGTTTTAATGTAAATGTTACCTTGTTTGTTTGTTTGTTACAGTTTGTGTCTCATGGTTATTAAGAAAAGGATCCAAATGTGAAGCAAGTTTTGCTCCAATGGTTCAAAACCAGAAGACAAAAAAAAAAGTGCCCCGTTATGGTCAGATGCCTGTAACAATATGAACACAAACTCCTGATCTTTCTTTGCCCTTGGCTGCCCTGGTGCTGTTAAAATCCACGAGGCCTTCCCTCTCTGAGTGGTACTGACTAGAGAATCCTTCATCTGGCTTCCCTGTGCTTCCCTGCTTCTTCTCAGGCATGTGCCAAGGTCAGTGTTCCGGCTTCAGTCTAATCATTCATTCTAAATGTTTCTCACCCTCTTTTCTGATCAGTTTTGGACATGAGGGACTTTTAGTCTCATGTATCGTAACATTTACAACAAAACTATTTTGGTTTTGCTCTTGCATTTTTTTTCCTGTGCTCTTTAATTTCAGAAGTTTTCAAGCCTGTATGCAATTTGGAAGATTTTCAGGTTTAACATGTGGATGGAACGTGGGACGTTTCACCTTAGCTGGGGTTTTGCAGTGGATCATTAAATCAGCAATACCACATGATCATAGCTGGGGAGTGCAGTCGTTACTATGCCATTTGGTGAAGTCATTCTCTTCTGTGCATCAATTGACTCATATTTCTTTGCTATTTAAAATCAAATTAAAGAGAAGTGCCATGCAACACACTTGGTAGGCATGATTTCTGTGGGTTATCCTGACTTTTGTAAGCCCACAGCAGAATTTTCTGGTGCCTGACTCACACAGAAGCTCCACACATTTGCACAGAACAGTATCTCCATCCTCCTCCCCCGCTATCCCAGAGAAGTTGTCCAGTAATGTCCTGTGTGTTGGCTCACCCCTCTGGCAAAGGTGCTCTCTGAGGCCTGTCTCTGCCTCCAGCCTGCACCACTGCCCCCCCCAGGCTGCTCTGCTCATTCTCTGACTCCCATTTTACATGACAGCTGTTTTTCTTCCCCTTTTGTTCAGGCTCAACTCCTCTGCTTTTATTTCTGGCAGGGTTATTTTTCTATTTGACTTTGGCTCTGTTTGCCAAGGCCGCACCCTTGTCACCTCCTTATTCTGATCCTCTCCTTTGTTGAATAAAGGTCTTCCTCTCCTTCCTTTTATTGGTAGTTTTGTCTCTTTCTCCATTATCTTTTAGTCCCCTTGATTCTTACCCCTCTCTTTTGCTATGACCAAGCTTGTTTTACATGTTACTTGGGGAATTTAAGACTTTTCTCCTTGACAGCTTCTCTTCCCTGCCCCTGAAAGGTTCTCCAGGTTGCTCCTGGATACATGGCAAAGAGCAAATACATTTGTTAGTCCAGATGGAACAACTGCAATCCAAGATGGAGAGTGACTCAGGAGACATCTCAGCAGCTCTCTACTGCCATCTTAGCCATCCCCCACATCTTCACAAGACCATGTTTTTCCTCTTTTGCAGTCACATCTTTGCAGCTGGGATACCTCTGGTATTCAAGGTAAGAGACGGTTTAAAGGAATGCTGAGAGTTTGCTATAGGTCTGAGTGATCAAGAAAGGGTGCAGCAGTGTCATAGTGTAGGTTTCTATTTGCAGTTCCACTGCTGCTGGCCTCTTTTGTCACTCACTGACAATGCTTGAAATATGGCTGTAGACAAAATATTTATGACAGTGGCTGGAAATTGCAAAGCTGAGCAGGATATCACATGAATCACAGCATCACCTGGGTGTTTTACATTGTGTGTGTCTTGGTCAGTGCCAGCGTAGCAGTGTTCATAGTTTTCTGGCATTTCAAAAACATTTTATTTCTTTCAGATTTTGCCAGGATAAGGGCAGAAGTGAGAAGATGAGGAGTTTCCTTTGATTAATCTCTCTTGGTTGAGCTCTCCTTCCCCTGTGTTTTGTATTTTTATCAACTGAGGCAGCAAGAGTGCATGTACAAAGCAGTCCAGGATAAACAGGGAACCTATTGCCACTAAAAATCCTAACAGACCAAGGACTAATCCTACCTGCCCACAAAGCTTGATTTTGCATCTCTTCAGCCAAATAGTGACCTTTCTTCTGGCTGCATGGAGCAGACTCCTGCTTTTGGGAGCAGGATAATTCCCAGGAGCCACACAGGTGCCCAACCAAGCAAACCCCACCCTGCATGTTGCCCTCTTTCCTCATCTACTTGACCTCACCTCCTTTATTCCAAACAAGTCTTTGCATTTCAGAATTCCACAGCAGCAAGTTGCCATTAGCAGTGTATAACCAAGTCTGGGCTGTCCAAACACACCCATCAAATGCCGCTGTCACTTGCCTGTGACCCCATTGCTGAGGAGAAGGTGCATGGCACATTGGCAGAGACACACAGGGTTGTTCCTAGAAGATGCTTGTTCCAGAGCTGGATTGGTGCCTGCTTCCTGCTCTCCAGGCCTTTATCTAATCTTGAAGCAGTGCAGCTTCACTAGATTCCTTTGTCTAGCCAAAGTGCAAAAGCTGTTTTCAGGTGGGAATTTTACTTAGGACTATGTAAAATGTGTAGGCACAGGTCATTCATTCCAGGTCTGAGTGAATTCTTTCCCTATCCATACTTCCCAGGGTCACTGCTCAAACTCTGGCCTGTGTTTCCAACAGCTGGAGAAACCATGGACCACATCACACAAAAATAAAGACTTATTCACCTTTTTTTTTTCACAATAAAAGGAGAGCTACTCCTGTGAAATCCTTTCCCGATCTGTGGGTCCAGGTTGCTGGTTTTCTGTGTAGGTATGTAAAAATTATGAATTGTGAAAAAAAGGGTGATGAAGTGCTTTTTGGAACACTTGCAGAATAGCCATCGTTTAGATAATAGCATATTTTTTTCCTCTGGGTGGAGTTTGAGCCATTTGGGAGTTGATCACTGAACATTGATATGAATAGGAAGGGGAGCATAACACAAAGAGGACAGCAACAACCCTGAGGCTGGGAGACTTGTGTGGTTGCTAGTGTCATATGCTGAAGCAGAAATTGGTTTGACATTTTGGAAGGGGAAGGCAGTGCTGGTCAGTCCTGGCTGCTGTGCTGGGTACGTGCTGATTCATTGGTTACAAGGATAATGAATTTTGCAGCAGAGGGGAGGCTTGTGTCTGTGCAGTTTTTAGGAGGAATTGTGCCATCACACCCTACAAACAGTAAACAGTGTCAGATTGTGAAAGGGCTTGTGCCAGTAAGTCTCACCTGTGATGTTTTTGGCAGGCCATATAACCAACGCCCAGGGAAGGCTCGCAGACTGGTGATGCACTGTCTCTTCACATTTTGCAGTCTTTCCTGGTGAAGGTAGGCTAGATATCCCTGGTTTGGCCCCTTGGAGGGACTTCTTGCCAGGACAGTGAGTCCCTGTAAGATGAAATAGAAGTCAGGCAAAGAGTAAGATATTGACATTTCCTCATGAAGTCATTGTAGGATCCCAGAAGAAACCATATTGAAAACCAAAGAGTCCTCAGTCACAAACTCAGAGGAAAGGTGCAGTGCATGTAAAGCTGTCAAAGTACCCCAGGAAACCCAGGCCATTCATGTGGAGTATGTTCAGCTGTAGAGTAGTAGAGATACTCAGACATACACAAGGACAGTGTGGATTTAGACATTTTGGGGGCTAGATTTGAGTCCTAGATAAGCTTCAGCTTTGCTTCAACTAACTCAGCTTTGTTATTTTCTTACTAGGGAGTACAGCACAGAGCTCTCTCCCAAAAGCTCTGGAAGCTGCTGGTCCAGTCCAGAAAGGGGCCTGGGCATGTGATGCTCCTCTGCAATGATTTTTACTGCACAGTAGCTTTTACCCAGGTTCCAGCAGTATCCTGGTGGCACCAGTGATAACAGTGTTTGGCTTCTTTTGGTTTGGACAGTCATCCGTGAGGCACTAAGAGAGCTACCTACAGTGAGGTACTACAGCTGTGGGTCTCTGCTGACCTGGGCCAGATTTAATTGCTGATCCTGAGATGAGAGGTTTCACTCTGTCATTCTTCTCCAGAGGTTTCTGCTCTTCTTGGAAAAAAAATATTCAAGGGCATTTCTAATGGACACAGGAAAAACAAGCAAACACATCCCCAGGCTATTACTTTTGTGCTGGTATTGCATTGCTTCCTGTGACCCTCTCTCCTCCCAGCAATGCATAGATTTCAGGCTGCATAGGCTGGGTGGAATATATTTTAGAGCAAGACTCTATTTAGCCGTGATGTCAACTGCAGCCAACTATAAAAAGCTCAGTAATGCTCTTTGAAAGTGTAACAGCTGCTGCTCTACACAGTCCCTGGTGTATTACAAGTCCGCCCTACTTCATGTTCACACAACCAAAATAAAATACAATAGCAATCATTATATAGTTCAAGGAATTTGGGACATAATTTCCCCAGAAACCAGGAGGAATTCAAGGTTAGACAAACTGAGTAATTTTGCACGGTTTGTTAACAGAAAGGTAATTTTACCTGGATCTGCAAAATTGACTGACTTTTACCTCACAGTGACTATGTGCTATCAGTGATCCCTACACAGTGACAACAGATCAGCAAACCTTCCTTTGGGCAGCTCTGCTGGGTGTTGTTCACACACTCTTACAAACTGAGCACTTGTACGGGGTAAGTCCATCAGTATGTTACCCAACATATAAAACCCATTTTCATTCTTAACTCTGGATCTGGCCATGTATATTTAACAAAACACCAGGCCAAAATTTCCCATAATAGTAGGAAAGGATACTGTTGAAGGAAACAGAATTTATTAATCTAGAATGAACAGACAGAAAAGAATCACTGTTCTAGCACTGCACACCCTCACAGCACCAGAGAAGTGGTTTTCTGGATCTCTGTTAAGAACAGCCCTGAAATGGTGGATGTTGTAGTAAAGTCTTTTCTTTTTTTTTTTTACCTCCAAAATCTGAACAATGAACATTTAGGAGTGAACCCCACATTTCACTCTGTGGACTTGCTTCTGTTGAGTACTTTGAAAAATCTTCCAGGCATGTGTCTGCTTTACGAGAAAATGGGAAGGTTGAGCAACCTGCCTACAATTACAGGAAAGTCAGTGGGTGGCAGAGCAAAAGGGTGAGCCTGGCTGTGCTTTTCCCCTTTCCCATAGTTGCTGGCCTGCTATCTGGTGAGTTGACAGTACCAGTGGCACATCCAATTCCATTTTCTGAAACCAACTGAGACAGCTCAAACAATATGAGTCCAGGAAGCAACAGCTACATAAAAAAGAAGGAAAGTTTCAGAAAAAATTCTCATGAGTGCCCAGTTTGCTGTAGTGGTTGCTTGAAGTCCTGCTGGGCTGAGCCGTGGCCTGGCAGGGCTTGTAGTGGGAACCAGCCAGGCTGAGGGACAGCACCCTCCTGCCTTGAAGAGCCTCCAGCTCTTTCTGCATCCTTGACAGGACTAAACAGTGCAAAGTGGCTGCAATGTTGTCTGCAGGGTGGTTTGGTTTGTAGTGCAGATAGGCCTTTGTAGTGTGGGTGGGGAACAGCCTGTTCAAAGGGATGTGCAAACTCCAGTGACACGGGGTTGGGAGCAGCCATGAGCTCCCAGTCTGTGAGGAAATGGTTGGCTGTCAAACGTGGCTGTCACCAGAGGTGACAGGACAGTCAACGTGAGGAACGATTTGGCATCAGCCAAAGGTGTGGGGATGGAAACAAGCACACCATGGGATGGGCTGGGCTTGGCTTGTCTCTGAGCACTGGCTGCACCCAGCTCCCAAGCAGGGATGTTTGATCCATGAGGAAATCAGAGGCACCCAGAAATGAAAGCAAGCAGTCTCCAGGCAGACAGAAAGCTTGAGAAGGAGCCAGGGAGCAGCCCTGGTGCCTTTCCTTCCCTGTCTCCCTGATGGCTCTCTGGAAACCCCCTCAGGCTCCCCCACCTTGCCAGGGCTCCTGGCTCTTCACTGTGCTGTGGGCTCACAGTGTGAGCAGGAAAAGGACCTGGCTGTGGAGGTGGTTTCTTCAACCCACAGATACACATGCAAACACACAGTGTGTGCTTGTTTAAATAAAGTGATGCTGAAGAAAGGTGACTTGTGTCAACACACAGAGACTAATTTACATGCTACAGTGTGTAGCAATATGGTGGTGTCAGGTAAGAGCTGTCACATTTTTCCTGTCCAGCCATGTACACATAATGGTATCACAAGGAGAGATGAGTTACTGTGGAATTAAAGGTTGTGTTTTTTTAATGGCACCTAGGAAACAGGATACTGGAAATCCTTGGACATTCAATAACTTCCCAGCCAGTGCCTCTAACAGTCTGCAGATTATTTAAGATTTTACTATATCCCTTGACAACTAAAAGCTCAGTTCTTACTATATTGAGCAGCTGCTATTCTAAGTAGGGAACTGAAACTTTCTGCAAAGCTTTTCTCCACCTTTGTCTGGGGATTTATGACAACCAAGTGGCTTCCCCACTTCTAGAAGTGAGACTGGTAAATTGTTGGCCATGAGTCCATTTGATTATAGAAGAGAAAAAACAGTCCTACAATCCTAGACAGGTAACAAGATGAAGCTGTCTGTCTTGTACAATAGCCAGGGAAACCTCGGGTTCCCGTTGTTCTGACTCCCTGGCTATGATTTTCCACAGTGACCAAGTGATTTATTTAATCCTTTCACTACTTCTTTATAGTCTTGGATCTTTGAGGTGTCAGGAGGAATCATCAAACCAACTCCTGCAACACATTAGAAGGGAACAGCTTGTGCTGTGTCACTGGGAAAAAAAAAAACTACTTCCTTTCAAAACACGTTTTTCCCTCTAATATATTTTACAAGTTGAGAACAAGCTCTTTCAAAAAATAAAATTAACTGAAAATTTGTACCCCTTTGTGATGACTTTCCAATCCTTCTGAAGGATCTTTCTCCTGTCTCTTAGAAAGTTAGTTAGAAAGATGAAAATTGTTTGATATTTTGTTGTGCCTTAGATTATTTGTCTCTAAGTAAGCATTATTCTCATCAAACCAGATCATATTGGATACTCTTACTTATTTCTGTGGGTTTTGGGAGACCTAATCAGGACCAGCCCCTTCCTGACATGACCACTTGAGCCAGGGCACTGGACTATTCTCTTAAAGTAATCAACAGTGAGATAATTACGTTTTTGCACCCAAAATGTAGTGAGGGGGGCTGGAACAAGTAGCCACTGACCTACAAGTGGCATTTTACACCACAGGAATAAGGTTCAACCCTCAAAGATTGCTACTGCCCTCTTTTTGGATAGAGAGGATTAGCAAGAACCAGCTGTCTGTCATGGCCAACAGGTTATGGGCACACTACCAGTGATGCCTGGGACTCCATCCAGCAAGGAATTTCCTTCCCCAGGTTTTGATCTAGAAAAAAATGTCAGTTGACCCTCTGAATATTAGAGCCTGCTCTCTGGCTAGAAAATAGCATTGTTTTGTTCTTGTTTAAAGGCTACTCAAGAATTAGAGTGATGGGCACTCTGTGGAGGCCCTTAATAAAATCAACACCATGAGATATTCACATACTTTTGATCCTAAGAGCTTGTCTGTACTAGAGATACATTCTTTTTGCTGTATCTCAGTGAGATTGAAGACACACTCCTCATGCCTATGTGTGTATAGCTACACCTAAATGAGGGCTTTTATCAGCAAAAGACCTGGTCCTTAACTCACATAATTGCACTGCTAAGGCTCCTTGAGTGCAGCCCAGCTTGTATCGATTCTGCAGGCGGAAGGACGTCAGAGAATTGCTCCTTTCATCATGATAGTGTTTTATCTCGATTGCCAGTCCTGACATTCTGAGTGTTGTTAACCTCTGCTGCTTTAGGACTGGCATGTAGGAGCATATCACCTCTGAATCAGGCATCCAGATACTTCTCAGGAAATGTACTGACCTTGGTTAAGCTTTCCCTTTCAGAGCTATTGCCCTGTTTTATTCCCACACATGCCAGCCATCCCAGACAACACTTAACAAGGTTTGTTATGAGGTCCCCAGTGGATAACTCCATGATTACTTTAAATTACATGTTAATATGTTGTTCCCTTCTTCATTCAAGGGTTTCATTATCTTGCAGCAAACATGTGAAAGGAAAATGATTCATGTATCTCTGTATTTAAGAGAAAAACATATGATGTCTTCAGCAGCAATTCCTCTCAGTCAACAAGGTAGGGACCTGAAGGTGTGTAAATAAACTACAGAAAGTTTTAGCTGAAGGGGCTGGGCCAGACTATGGATGTACTAAACATGACAGTGCCGAAGCCTGGGTTGGTGGAAAGTAAGAGTTTGGCAGCTTAAGCAGATCCCTGTCATTTCTTTTGCCATCTTCCTCGTTCCCACTCCTCTCCTTGCAGCCTTTCACCCTGACAATTGTACTGACTCAGTTTACAAGGCTGCACTGGGAATCAGATCTGGGAATAAAGCCAGGAGGGAGAGAAAGAGAAGAGAAGAGGTATAAAAGGAAGGAAGGAGGCTGCATTTCACTGCAAGCCAGTATTGCCACTGAAACCCCCTCATACCAAAATACAGCCTTCTGCAATGATGGAGAGAGGAGCCACAGCTTTTCCAAAAGGAGCATCTGTAAGCCAAGAGAAGGCACAGTTAATCAGTGCAGCCCCTACACAAACATAGCTTTGTGACTGGCTTGCAACAAAGGATCTTGCACTACTAAGAAACAATGTTACTGCTTATCTCCCAAAAAGACAGCCTCCTCACAGGCAGAGAGATGGCAAGTCCTGGCTCAATAGTTTGTTCTGTGCTGTCCATTAGGAAACTGAACTGTAAGGGTTTTAGCTCAAAGTTTCCATTTTTTGTTCACTACCTCACTCTCCATAATCTGCTCTGATTTTATTATCCTCGATAAGAAATAAAAAGAAATGAGAGGAGAAAAAGCTGTCAAAAGACTATTGCCAGTCTGGTGAGTCCTATGTGATTCTCAGCAGTTCTGCTGTGCAATACATTTCAGTCTGTAGTTGTTGCCACTGTGAGTAACTTCCAAAGTCCACAAAAGCCACAAAGCAATGGAAGTCAATAGATTTAGTCCTGCCAGCCTCTCCACTAGCAGTCCACTAATCAGAAGAGGTTGAAATTGCCTGCTGGAGTGCAGTTCTACTCACACTGAACAAGAGAGATAAAAATACACTTCCTGTACTGGGAAGATGTTCATTAGAGCAGAAGAGCACAGGTAGGGAAGCAAACTATCGAGTGATCTGACTCTGACAGGAGCAGCAGGATGGCTGGGTAGGCGTGGCTGTTCTTTAGGCTGCAGTTTGGTATTGCAGCTGGGCTATGTACAAGCTGGTTTCTGTCTCACTTTCCCATTTGCACTGCTTTCCTTATGTTGCATTTAGTGGCTGTGCATCAACAGGGAGAATCTGTTCATCTGGCTGACAACAGGGGCAAACCAACCACACCATAAAAATGAGGAGTTTTCAGCCACATCAGCCAGCTGGATCAACTCACTCTGAAGCCATCCATTGCTAGATGCAGTGCAAGGGAAAGGGCAGGAAACCCAGCTGGGAGCAGTGGTGGAGTGCAACCACTGCTGTTTGGCATTAGCTCATGGCTGTAACTGCTGTGCCCAAAAAGACAACCTGCTCCCATCCTCACTTTCCTGCTCCTGGCAGCATGCTCTTGCTGCTGCCAGTGGTTTCCTGACCTTTTGGTGAACCAGGCCTGTCCTCCAAGCCAGCAGAGAACTAACCCAGCTGCTTAAAAAGGTGAAGAAGACTGCGGAGAGGTCCAACTAGCTTAAGAGCTGTCAACCAGAATATTGATGAGAATGTGTGGTGCATGCCTGGGAGCAGGCCAGGACTGCAGACATCTTCTAAGACCTCATTCTCAATTTAACCCAAAGCAGGAGAAATAACTCCAAACAACAACATTAAAAAGTGAGCCACAGTTGAGCTGCTGGGAGCCAGTTGCATGCTCTCCATTAAAGAGTGCATCTGATAATCAGGGGCAGAGGAACAGGCTTACTGCATGCTTTTGGAAGGTGTGTTATTCTTCTGTTTGCTGAATAGGAGTGACGTGGATAGTGCCATGTGTTGCACACGTAGCCTTGCTCTTACCAAGAAAGAAGCAGGAGGGGCAGCAGTTTTGCAGAGAAATCTCCTCTGTGCCTATCATTTCCCATGCTACTGGGTAGTTTGGAGTCCCAAAGGTAGATACAGTTCTTTTGAAAATATAGCCAAAAGAGAAAAGGACACAGGAGGGAAGAAGCTGGTATGTAGCACAGAAGAGGATGTGTTGGAGTATCAGCGCTCAGGGTCAGCCATGTGCCACCTCTGTCCTCTTTGGGGACATGTGCTAGTTGAGGGCAGACCCTGCCACAGAAGCACAACTCACTTTCTGGAGGTGTTTCAAAAGGGCATCCATAGGTGCTCTGAATTTACATGGATAGAAATCATTCATCTGGCTGTTGGTTCACGTTTTTTTCTGGGCACATAGCCAAAAGTGCAGTTGCTAATTGCATCAATTTCCCTGTTCTCCGTTCTGTAAAATCACTTTATTAGAGGAGCTGGTTAAATTCAGGAAGTGCTCCAATTCCTGGCCGTATCTCATTTGGCAAAGACTTGCAGATAAAAATGCTGTGCTGCTTCTCCCAGGTTCTGTGCCTGTGCAGGGTGTGCCTGTTGACACAGCTACACGGCAGCAGATGCAATCATATCAGTGTGAGATAATGGAACTGGTATCGCCTCATTTATGAGGCTGAACTGCTCTTTTATGGTCACCTGTAGCTGGGACAACTGTATCCATGCTATGGGATGTTTGTTGTCTCTCACAATGGGAATATTTAGTGAAGATGGACTTCAGCACATGTATGTTTCCTCAGGAGCTGCCCGAGCAATCTGCCAGTAAACCTGATTTCAGCAGGATCTGCTGACATGGCTAAAAAGGAACTGCCAAGATACTACATCTAATTAACTTATTCTGGACCTCATACAGTAAGTTAGAGAAATGGGTGTGAATGTCACCGTAAATTACTACAGAAATAGAAGGCCTTGGATCCTTGAGTTTATCATGTCCTGAACATCTAAAGAGTTACTGAGAACATCTGCTGCCTGTCACATGTACATTAGGGTCACCGTGAGCTCCTAAATTTTCAGAAAAGCAACAAGCAGACAAAAAACCAGCAGTTTGGTGGTAAATGAGGTTGAGTGGTCACCAAAATGGGCAACAATGGCAGACAATAATGATGATTCTGTGATTCATTCTAAGTCCTGGAAAAAGATGTTTTCCAACATCCAAAGTCAATTTCTATGAAATTACGGTGATCAAGAGAACTATAACAGGAAAACAAAAATATATTCTTTGGATTGTATCAGACATAAGCACAAATAAAATTTTGTTTTCTTCATGTTTCTAGAAGAGTTGGGAGTCCACTGCAACATTGCCTCCCAGGGTGGTTTTACAGTGTCTGATCAGCTCCTAACCAAACAGCTTATTTCTGTCCTGTAAGGAAAGGCAGACAGACAAAGAGAAAACCTTTAATTAAATCAAAAGAGCTTGAACACTTTCTTCCTTCTGGTCCTGGTTCTATCCAGCCAGTACAATTCTCATGAATAGAAAATGAAGACAGTAAGAAGAGGAATAGGACTGCCATGTTACGGAAAAAGGTCAATCCTGTTAATACTCACAAAAGCAATTCAATTTCAAAACTTTGAGCTATTTAATCACCTATTAACCTGGTCACCCTTTCATAGATACATGTAGCCTTTCCTACCAGGCACTCCACTCCTTCCCAGCTATGGGAGCTCTGGGCTGCTACCAAAGCACAAGGGCTGGGAGTGATGGTCACACCTGAATTATTGAACATAGCTATTCCTGAGAAACTGATAAAAATATTTCCTGAGTGAGAGATTTGCATTTCTGAGCCTGTAGCACAGTGCCAGACCCAGCTGCTCAGAGATGTGCATTTGAGATAATTAAATATTTAGCAGCCATTGCTGCAGCAAACACCACGTTAGGCCACATCCCTCAAAGTGGGGCTCTACTTCTGTTAGACACCACCACAGGAGTGGGACTCCTCCAAAGGACAGACAAAGCCACAGGAAGCACATGGGTTTCATCCAGGGCTGTGTGGGAGGAAGGGCTGGTGCTCTGGTACCTGCAAGAGGCTCCTCACTCTCCCACCAGAAGAGTGGAAGAGCTGTTTGTTTATATGAGGCCAGTGCCCTATGAATGTTTTGATTCTTTACCGTATAATTTCATTGAGTAGATTGGTATTTTTAATTGTCAAACATTCAGCAGCTTGAATTAAGTAATTGATTTATTCTTTATAAATTTTCTAGGTCTACATTTCTTACTGGAGAGCACTGTACTTACAGGACCAGACTCCCTCTCTGGGACTTGTATTTCTTCTGTGTTTCTTTTCCTATGCAGAAGCTGCTGTTCCAAGAAATGAATGAACAATTTACTGGCTGAACTTAGCATTTTCATCTTATCTGTGAATTAAGCTAAGGGTTTTCTCCAACACAGAAATTATTGGGAACTCTTTGTCATAATCATGTGGGAAATATGTCTCCATTTACAGGACTGATGAGCAATTCACTGAAGGTGTTGCAAGTCATACTGGTTACAGGCCAGGGAACAGTCAGCTCAAATAACTATCGTTGCAAATTCAAAATTTTCTTCTAAAAAATGTTTCATCACTTGTTTTTATGTGATTCTAGACCTGGATTTCCTGACTCCTCCCATGATTTAAAGTTCCATTTTTTCCTAAAATACCATGTCACAGCTATTCCCCTTCCTACACCTGAAGGAACTTCAGTCAGACTCTCCAGCTGGAATCTCTCCAAGAGTTTATGGTGCCCTTTGTGGAGGAAGCTGCTCCACTTCTGCCAGCTCACGTGCCTCTTGCATGGCAGAGCAAAGCTGGCACGAGGAGAGAGGAATGGCCTCACATTTGCCAAGTGTTCACTATGGGACACAGCCTGTCAGGAGATAAATCAATTTTCTGTAATTATTCCAAAATCAGCTCATCAGCATCTTGGATTTAGTTTCGTCTCCAAAAAGACAGACAAACTAAGGGCTGCCTGGATTCAGGCCAGTCTCCTTCCATAAAGCAGAAACACCTCTGGTTTTAACAGTACAGAAAGTATTTTCTTCCATTTGAGTGAAACAGAAAATCAACAGGGATCAGTAAGAACTTCAGCTTCTCTTACTCTAAGGATACATTTTAAGGATAAAGAATTCAGTTTCTTAAAGGAACTACAGATTAAAGTGTAGAATTGATGCGAGAAGAAAATATAAAGTTACCTTGGGTTGCAATGTAAAATATAATCATGGATGTGTTATTCTATTACCATCCTTAGAACTGGGATGGGGTTGTGATGTTATCTTCTGTTGATAAGCCAGCTGATAAGAAACCATCAAAAGCAGTTTCCTTATCTCCTCCATGGCCCATCCTCCCTCCAGGGATGGGTCTTCTGCTAATGGGCCATTAATACACTGATAAACTTCCATCATCCCATTGGGAAATGCTCCAGCCAGGGAGGGGAACCGAGCCCCTCCACCTGGATAAAAACCTGAGACTTGGAGCACCAAGTCAGCCTTTTCCACTGCACTCCCAGAGGAAGAACAGGCCCATCCTTCACCACTGGACCTTCAGCAGAGGGTTGCACCTTTTCTCCAGGACCACTGCTCCAACAGAGCCACAACTGCTACTCCAGGAGGGCTGCAGCCACCACTGCAAGTAGACTGCTACCAGAAGGGTGTCAGGTTGTATTCTGACTCTGTCAGTGGTTTTCTTTTTCCTTATTGCGTGTATTTTGTTTCCTTTTTGTTTTATTTTCCCTTTTTCTAATAAATTGTATTTCTGACTTGGGGGTGTCTCACTGGTTTTGCTTCTCAAACCAGAACAAAAGTGCATACTCCTCAAGCCAAGCAGAATATGTGTCAGACCAAAACTTTGAAAACTGAAATTTCAATAGAAAATGTTTAGAAATTAACTATTAAATGTTAAAGTGAAGCTGGATATGATGCTGAAGTGACAGACAGCTTATATGAAGAGATAAAATCATCTGCTCTGCTGTTAGAGACTGGTCTGTGAGGTAGCACCAAATAGTCAGTATGGAGAACTATGTACTCTGGAGAGCTCCAGCCAATAAAAGGGGATGGTACAGCCTCATTTTGCAGTCTTTAACAGGAAAAAACAATCCATACGGTGTTACATTTGATCCTCAATAAACAAAAATGCTAGTGAAGAGACTACAAAGGATTTCCAGTTAGTTGTAAAATTTATTTTGAAGCTTAAGTGACTCATCATCTGAACCAAATTTTGCCCCATGTGTAGTAAACAGTGCCTTAAGTGGCATTGTCTCCCAACAAATACTAACCGGAAATGAAGTAATTTAATTTAACGCTTTACATTTCTTGTCCCTTTCACCCAAAGGCTTCTATGTATTGTAAGTGTGACAGTAAAATGTCTTCAACATTCCTGAAAGATCAACAGATGGATTTAAAGCCACTTTGAACGGCAGATAAACTAGGGAGTGTGACAAACTTCAGGGGACAACCCTAGAAGGGGGGACAGGTGAGACTCTCACACCCCTGAGTTTCAGGAGCAGTTGTCTTCCTTAGCATTGGCTCCATGAACCACCAGGCAGGGAGGTGCCACTTCCCAGGTGTGTAGCCTGAATCTTGGTTTGGCTGAGAAATGTGACCAAAAGCACTCCATGCTGATGCAGTCTCTCTCAAAATCCTGCAAGCAGGATTGTGTGAGCTGGGAATAAACCTCTGCAGCCATGCATGGCAGCAACTCACTCCCCTTCTGCAGCACACGGTAACAGTATTATTGTAAGCAGTGTCTCACGGCCACAAGGGAACGAGCTAATTGCAGATACAGCTCTTGGAGAAGTAATTGCCTTGTGCTCTTTTTTTCTTTCTTGGGTTCATTTCTTTCCTCTCCTGTGCGAGGCCTGAAGCATGATTTCTGAGAGAGGAGGACGAGATGCAGACCCCACGTCACCTTCCAGCTGGACCAAAAGGGTTTTACAGAATCCCAGAATTGCTGGGGTTGGAAGGGACCTCTGGAGATGACCCACCCAGTCCAATCCCCCACCAAAACAGGGTCACCTGGAGCAGGTGACACAGGAACTGCTCCAGGTGGGGTTTCAATGTCTCCAGAGAGGGACACTCCATGAAACTCCCTGGGCAGCTGTGCCAGTACTCTGCCAGCCTCAGTGCAAAAGTTTGAGGTGTTGAGGTGGAACTTCTTGTATGTATAGTTTATAGCCATTGCTCCACATCCTGTCACGGGCACCCCTAAAAACTCTCGGCACTTTCAGATATTTTTATAAATTAATGAGATTCCCTCCCAGTCTTGTCTTCTCCAGACTTGACAGGCCCAGCTCCCGCAGTGCCTCCTCATGAGGGAGATAACGCCGTTGAGAAACCATTACCAACCAAGCAACCAAAGAGCGCGGACAGGGCGCCGAGCGGCGGCTGCCGCAGACCCTCCCGTCCCCGGAATTCCCGGGGTGCGGTGCCCAGCCCCAGGAGGAGCAGCCCGTGTCCCCGAGGGCAGCCCGGTGCCTTCCCCGGGGCGGGGCGGGGCGGGGCGGTGGCCGGCCCGGAAGATCCGGGTCGGAGGGGACGGGAAGTCGGGACGTGGCCGCCGCAGCGGAGGGCGCGGCGGAGGCTGGCGGCGAGGCGGCGGAGGAGGCG
Organism: Thryothorus ludovicianus; assembly: GCA_013397245.1. Lineage (NCBI taxonomy): Eukaryota > Metazoa > Chordata > Aves > Passeriformes > Certhiidae > Thryothorus > Thryothorus ludovicianus. Next base: position 1,504,862 of record VZTB01004761.1, read on the forward strand.
GCGCTGAGCCTGGAGCGGCGCTGGGGCTTCGCGCTGGAGGAGCTCTACGGACTGGCGCTGCGCTTCTTCAAAGGTGAGCCCGGCCCTCACCGCTCCCCCGGAACCGGGGCGGCCACCGGCACCAGGGGGCCCCGGGCGGCATCGCCCGCCAGGCCGGGCTGCGGCACTCAGGTGGAGCCCCCGGTGTCCCGAGGCGCAGCCCCAGCAGGGCTCGGTGCCAGGGCGAGCAGCGTGTCCCGGCGGCCCGCGGGGATGCGCTTTTCCTGGTGCCGGCCGTGAGCAGCGGCTGCCCCGGGCCGCGCTGTGGCACTGCCCGGGCTGTGCGGCACCCCGCCTAAAACCGGAGCGATGGAGCTCCGTGCCGGTGGCTCGGGAAGGGAAAGCTCGCAGAGACCGGCCGGGAACGGTGCTGCCCCCGCTGACAGCCCGGAGCCTGGCGAAAGGTGCCGTGCCCTCCTCAGCATGCCAGCCCCAGGACGAGGGGACATAGTCCTGGGCTGTGCCAAGAGCAGTTTAGATTGGCCATTACACAGAGTTTCTACACAAGAAGGGTGACTGGACATTAGAATGGGCTCCCCAGAGAGGTGGTGGAATCACCGTCCGTGGAGATGTCTGAGGAATGGCTGTATGTGGCAATTACAGCCGTGGTCTAGTTGGCATGATGGTGTTCAGTCGGAAGCTGGACTCCATGGTCTCAGAGATCTTTTCCGACCTAATGGATTCTATGATTCTGTGTGCTTCCATGACCCCAGCAGGCAGCTGTGAAATACCTGGGGTGTAGACTTGGAGTGTTTTTGCTGGGATCCCCTGTAGCAAGGTTTGCTTCTGTGGGAAGGTGGACGTATCTTGCCACACCTGGTTTCCTCCAGGGCTGTGGGGTTCTGAGGGGAGAGCTGTGCTCACTCCATTGGGCACCTTTCAGCAATGTGTCGCTCCTGTGGCTTTCAGGCAGACACTGCTTCAGGTGGAGCAGGGAGTCCAGCCTCATGCCTGCACTAGGGCAGACAAGCTCTGCCTTGGAAAGGTCAGTCTTGTGACAATCAGTTTTTAGATGACCTCCCAGGGAGGCTGCCTCTTCTAAGGGCAAGCGCTGCTGGCAGGTGGAAACACTGCTGGAAGGACAAAGTTGTCTTTCTTGACATTGGCTGACCTGCACCTCACAGTTGTTAGGAGCTCTAGACACTTTTCTTAAGCCCTGATTCTTTGACTCTGTTCTGATGCCTTTCCACAAAGTAGTTTTGTTAGCATGCTAATATACAGAGGTGTTATTTTTTTTAAGCTGTAGAAAACCATAAAGGCTTGTAAGATCTTCTATTTCTTTTCCTCCTGTATCAGAGGTTATTAGGTTGTGGAAGCCTTGTACTTAATGTCTCTTTCTTATTTCTGTAAAAGAAGTTACTTAAAAGAGTTCTGATTGTGTTTAATGATGCAGAAAGAAGTGTCCCTGCAGTAGTAAATTCATCTTGGTCAGCCATGGTCATCTTCTATCTTGGGTAGAATATTCTACAGGAACCTGTTTTCACAGTGTAAAGTGTGTTTACAGTGTGAACTTGTGTTTGCAGCACAAAACTTACATACTGTGAATGACTTTATCTATATTGCTGTGTAGCAATAACCTATTATCTATTATATCATGTTTTAACAGAATTTATCTTCTGGCTTTATCTGCTCTCTAATGATGAGGTCTCTGGGGTGTTACTTGTGTGTAGGTTCCAGTTCCTTGCCTTGTGCTGTCTAAGCAATGGGTTTTTTTGTTGCTGTTCTTTTTAATCAAAACTTAATATCAGCACGTTTCAGCTTACTCCTGCTCCTTTTGTAGCCTCTGCAATTTCTTGTAACTCATGGTTGTGCTCACAAGATAATTTGCCCCATTCAGTTGTGTTGTCAGTCTTTCCAGTGAAAACCTTGTTTCTCTATCCTTGTGACTGGAACAACTCACACAAAGTCACTGCCCATCATTTCATCTGTAGATTTTTTCCTGAAAGTGACATAAGACAAAGATTTTTATTTATAGATCTTATGGGGAGCTACAGGAGCTTGTAATACTTGGGTTACTGGTTCTGCCAGCTTGTTCTATATCTGCACGGCTCCAAAAATAAGTGGTCTCATTTCCAAATTATTTTCATGCTGTCAGAACAACTGTGGGAGTGGGCACACTTGGTTAGCAGCCCTGTGCATGCCAAGGAGCAAAGAGGAATTCCTCCTGTGCTCCAAGAGGCAACAGATATTTCTGAAGGGTGGCCCCTGTTAATAGGTCAGTGCTGAGACCTCGTTTCTGACCATTCTTCTCAAAAATATGCTGATGGTTAAACAGCTTTTCTCTCTTCTTTTCTCTTTTTTTGTTTGTTTTTTTTTCCTTCAGTGTGCAACCCAAGTTGTCTGTAACTCTTGGTGTAGTTTTATCTGAGAGAAGTTGAATCTGATGAAAATACTTTGAGTTGGCTTATTCCAATGACTGCTAACACTTGTCAGTGGTGGCATGTTGCAGGTAACAGAATTGCTCAGAGACAAGACTGGGTGAGAGTGTGTATAAACAATGTGCAAAACACAAAGGAAACTAGGCTAGGATATTAAAGAGAGTCAGAAGCTACTTTATTCTGTCTGTGATAAAGACAAATCTAAAGCAGTCCTAAAATGCTTGACCCTGAGTCACTTCAACCGTCAGGCCTTAGGCTGTTCAGATGTGCGCTATAATTTTTTTTTTCTTTTTTTAACATTGTTTATGACTTGTGAAGAGAGCTTTTCAGAATAACAGAGGCACAGAAAATAGATGGCAACAGCGTTCCAGTCTACTTTTCTGGGGGAGACAGGAGCCTTCTTTCCCTCATGCACTCTTTCCCTTCCTGCTCTGTTAAGTGCAGGTCAAGCAGCGTTTTGGCTGCTGTTAAGAAGCTGCTCCACTGTGCTGGATCCAGTGCTGTGTACAGTGGAGAACAGACATGTCAGAGTCTTTGTACTTTTCTTTGTCTCTGGGACTGCCTGTAATTGTGAGCCCTGGGGCATCTGGCACAGCAAAAGTGTCTCTGATGGCTTATTCAACTTCCTGAGCTGGTGTGAGTTGTGCTGGTGGAGGTAACCTGTTCAGACTCTGTCCTGAAGCAGGAGAGGGTGGCTTGCATAGCTCTGCCAGCAAATCTCTCCCAGGATCAGCCTGCCTGTGTTGTTTTCCACATCCTGTGATGGAAATACCATTGCACCCAACCTTCAATATATGACAGTCCCTGAAGTCTTCATGCACTGTCTAAAGTGATTTGCAGGGCAGCACATCTGAGCAGATAGCACACAAACCATATCATTTTGGTATCTAAAAGCTCTCCTGGAATGTTAAGTACTCTAATTTTCTTTAACTGCTCTAAGTTATTTCCTCTTATCCTAACAAGAATGCATCTTCAACCTCAGCAGAACATCATTCTCAATTAATTGTTTGACCTATTTTTTTGAGCACTAATTTGATGGAATGATTGTAATTTGTAAGTTAAGTAGGCTCTTGTCATCAAGAATATGAAAACCCCTATAGTGTATCTACGTTTGTGAAGTTGGGCTTTAATCATATTTAATTGGAAGGGCCAGTCAGTACTTTTTCTGTTGAGGCAGAGCACACTTTCAGGAGAGGAGGATTAGGAGTGTAAGAGTGAACTGGGCTCTGCAGGCAGCAGTTCAGTCCTAACACTTCTCAGTTTTGGTCTCTCTCATTAAAACGGGGCCAATGAATAGAATTAACATGTGTGACTTTTAAAAAGCTGTGAGGTGGAAAATCACTTCACAAATTGTTTTCTAGCTGCTTCTAGATGACTCAACTAGGTGCTGTCCCAATGGAATTTGGCATTTATTTAGAGTGGCTGCAGTAGGTGAAGCTGAAGGTGCAGTATGGTGTGCCGTGTTTCTAACCAGAAAAAATCTGAAGTTGCAGAGGAGTAACAGTATCTTCTTGCACAATGCAATCTCTTGAGCATATTTCTTCAGCTTCTCTGTGTCTAAGTTTGCGGGCTTTTATCGATTCATGTCAAAAATAAGTGCCACACAGTGAGATAAGCCCCTCACATTACCAGTAACAGCTCCATCTTCCTGTTGCGGTTGAAAACTGAGCATCTTCCTGGCCTTGTTGGGTCAGGGGATACCAGTGCCATAAGGGAGGTTGTGCAGTTGCTGTATTAATGCTGTGCACGTCCTTTGGATTTTTCAGTGTGCTCCCTGGAGCTCTTTGATGTTCTTCCACTTCCCGACAGCTGTATGAGGTGTGTGGGTAATGCCTGCTTAAATGGCGCGTTCACGGATGCTTGGACACATTTGGCACTTCTACTTGTCTAGACACACTAATGCTCTTTCTGGCATACTTGACTCTGCAGATGAATTCAGGTCCTCTGGTTCAGTTAAACACCAACAATTCCTGCTCTTTGGGGTGATTATACGATGTGGTTTATTCTGTAGAGTTCAGCTGCAAAATAGTTAGTATGAAACTTAACTTCACTGGCTGACTGACTGCAAGTGTTTTTCTGATAATTTGCTTCTAGGCTACATTATCTTCAAGTCACTGAAAGCTTGTCTTGTATTTTTCTCCTTTCTTTTTCCCTCTCTTATTTAGCTTGTTTGTTATTCTTCCCTTGGGTCACTGTTCTTTGTAAAGGCAGATTTTGGCTTCTCTCAGTAATTAGGGCATGAGGTATGACTTCTCTGTTCTGTGAAAATGTAGATGTGCTGTGCATTGCATGGGAAATTAAGGTTCTTTCACTTTAACTCTCTTCAGGAATGAGTTCAACTACTGATGATGTTATCTGGCTTAGGTAGCAGTTTAGTCCAGCAAATAGCTGTTTTTTGCCCGACAGATGTAGGTACACAGGTTGTGGAAAGTAAACTGCTATAGGGACCCCCTTGAGAATCATACTTTGCTCAGAAGCCTGGCAAAATTTCAGTGCAGTACCTTTGTCAGTTGACTTGCTTTGTAGCACGCTGCCCCAGGATGTTAAGTATTATTTCAAAGTACTGCTGTTTATTGAGGCTAATGGAAGTGTTTGTTACCTAATAAGCAAATTCTGACTTGAGTGTAAAGCGTGAAGAGTTGAGGAAAAGCCAAAGGGCTCTTTGGAAGACCTGAGAGCAGGAGTTGAAAGCTTACCAGAATGTGGTGATTTGCATCCCTTAAGGATCACAGACTTGGGGTGGGAAGGGACTGCTGAGCATTTTCAGATTTAGCCCTCCTTTTCAGTTCAGGCTTCATGGCACTGTCTCTGGGTTTTGAACATCTTCAGTCATGGAGACTTGAGAACTTCTCGGGGGAACCTGTTCCAGTGCTCGATCACTCTCAGTTTAAAAAACAAACCGAACAGCATTAAAAAAAACAAAACCAACCAAAGAAAAACCTCAGGCAAACAAACAAAACCCCACAAAAATGCTTAAGTGGCATTTCCTACACTTCAGTTTGTGTCAGCTGCCTCTTGTCCTTTCATTGTATACAGGGAGTAAACTCTGGTCCAGTTTTTACTGAAGTCCTCCCCCTTTTTCTACCCCACCAGATATTTTTGGAAGTAGACGTTTTTATGGAGAAAGGCTTCTGTTTTTGAAGCTGGCAGTTATATTTGCTGCAAGGTTGTGTGACACTGGGACAAGAGCAAATACTTGAAATTCTGCAACAGTGATGTGGACTTCTAGGAATGGATAATAAGTTATTAAATATTTACCTTCCTAATCATTTGATTGTGGCTTCAAAACAAATGGCATGTAGTAGTTCTTTGTGATGTTTCAGCTGAGTAAGTCCAGCAATGTACTGAATTTTCTCTGTCAAAAATAGTGTCTTTCTGTGACCTGCAAGCACTTTCCCACTGGGATTATTTCTGATTTCCAAAGTATTTGCTCTGAGTTTCTGAATAAGCTGTACTAGGGGTATTTTCCTTCCTCTCTCGTTGTAAGGTTCATTTCTTTCCCTATTAATAACTGTTCCCAAGTGTCAACCAAGCAATTTTGCAGTATGTGTCAGCTTGGAATTTAGGTGTGGCCTGTTCAGTTTGGGGCTGTAAACAACTTGCTCTGAAGGAGAACTTGGAATGAGTGGCAGCTTTGTCTCCAGCTCCCAGTTACATGGAGAGCAGTGCAGTCAAGGGGAGTGGCTGTCTTTTACCTGTGGTAGCAGCTTCCTCATTTCTCTTCCAAAAGGAGATGGTGCTTACTTATTTGTTTTCCTGTTCAAGAAAATTGTCTTTTTCTTAATGAGCAGTATAATCACACACAGCAATGCCTGTTCCTTTGATTTGTTTTGACAATTTCAATGTGTTGAGGTAAATCCTAGCTGACTAATTCATATATCATTTTAAATCAATGCAAGTATCTTCTTACCAGTATAAGCATGGTAGGATCTAACTGGGAATGCTTCAGAAGAGGTTCCTGTGGAGCCACTGGAACGTGTTCAGGCTTATATTGCCTTCTTATTGTCAGAGCTCACTGTATGTGTTCATGCTGCTGGAGTCAGCTGCAAGGCTTTTCATTGTGGGGGGCTATTCCAGCTGCCTTGGCCAAGGGCAGCAATTGTATTCCCTCAAGGAAAACTCTCCTTGACTCTTATTTTTTTCTCTCTGCAGTTCTCCTTGCCTTCAACCTTGGTTGTTCTGCTTTCATCAGTGTGAAGAGTGTGAAAAGAGAGCAGTTTATAAAGTTAACATCACATCTTTCTTTGTGGAAAATCCTTCCTATGCACACTAGAGTAGGCTTGGCACAGTTGAATTTAGTTAAGGTTTTTAAATATTTTGGAGATACAGATCCATATGGTGTGATGTTCAACAAATTAATGTAAATATTTATGTGATAACTGACTCGCTAAGACTGACTGTAGATAGTGGGATGCAAAGCACTCCACACTGAAGCTTGCATTAGCTGAAGTTTCTTCTGGACACATCTATATTTTATTTAAATAGAACTGACTTAATTTGTCTAACCTTTTGTTGTTGTTTCTAACTTGACTTTTTTTCTCTTTTTTATGGTGAAAATCATGATCATGGTTATGCAGCATCCTCATTCATATTCTGTGCTGAATTAATCACAGTAGTGAAAATTTCTTTATATTTTTTTTCCCCTCCAGAAAAAGATGGCAAAGCCTTTCATCCAACGTACGAAGAAAAGCTCAAACTTGTGGCACTGCACAAGCAGGTTCTGCTGGGGCCTTACAACCCTGACACTTGTCCTGAAGTTGGATTCTTTGATGTGCTGGGGAATGATAGAAGGTAAAAGGGCTGGTGCTTTTGTTGGTCTTAGCTCTGCTTTTCCTGTGAGAAGATAACATTCAATTTCTACAAGTATCTGGGTTATCTCAAGTGTCTGTGCCAGTGGAAAGTGCAAGTGGCCTCTTCAAATGCCTCTTAGAAGCGTGAGTCACAGTTTAGTTCAGTTCAGGAACTAACAGAAGATTATTGAGTTTGGTTTTTTTTTAACCACACTAGAAGCTGCTCTGCTGACTGTCCATTTCTCCTAGCAGTTTAAGATGCATTAATGTGCAGACCCGTGTTTCATCTGAGCTCCACACCGTGGTTACAGCAGGCCAAGCCTTTTGCCAGTGGTAGAAGCATTCACCACAACTTGTCCTAACACCAGAGATAATTTCTAAAGTCATAAAGTTAGAACCTGATGCATTCAGACTCTGAGTAAATCTTTTATGAGACCTGGGAAGTCTCAGGTATGTCTCTTGTGTTGCTTGCAGCTCAGGCTGCGCTTCTCGTGTTCCTTGTTGCTCTTTTTAGTGTACTAGAGTGAAGGCAATGTGCAACATACCAGTGGCTTCTCTGAGGTGGACCCAGTGCACTGCTTTTGCACAAAAAGATGCAGCTTTCCTTAGGAAGAACAAGGCTATTTCTTTCAACTAACTGAAATGCTGTAATCAATAGTTGGTACCATGTTTGTTCATTCAGAAAAATGTATACTTTTTTCCACACAAACTAGAGTGGAAGGAGGTTAAAAAAATACTTCAGGTTCACTTGTAGCTGGGAAGTTTTTAGACATAGTTCAGAATTCAAAGTAGGGTTGATGGGATGTATGAAATGTCATGTAAGAGCTGAGTTATGTCTATTTGAAAGACAGAAGCAAAGAAAACATTGTGCAGGCAGAAGAGAACATTGTACTGCCTTTGGGAAGTTGTTGGTTCTTTGAAACTGCAATTGATAATGTTTGGTTCCTGGTCTTCCAGATTTTTTCTTTGCTGGGTTGTCAGTGCTCACTACTGGCTTGAAAAGAGTTGCATCTGTTATTTCAGCTGAATTCTCTCTCTCAGGAAGGAATGGGCTGCCCTTGGAAACATGTCAAAGCAGAAAGCTATGACAGAATTTGTGAAGCTCCTGCATAGGTGCTGCCACTTGTTCTCAACGTATGTCACTTCCCACAAGATAGAGAAAGAAGAGCAAGAAAAGAAAAGGTAACATTTGGGTGCTTTGGTATTGGCATCCATGGATGTGTAACTCTTGGCCTGTGGACAGTATCACAGGTAGCTTAGTTTGGAGTGGTCTAGGGAAGGGAAATGCTTGAAGTGTAGGTGGCTGTGGTACGATTTGATCTCTTTAAGCCTTTTTACTTTGCCAGTAATGGATTGTTGTTCAGGAGTTTTAAAAATTTTGCTGATACTGTCATCTGCTGAAGAAGAAATGCTTCACAAAATGTCTGTCCCAGTATGTCTGTGGACTAAATATACAGAGAATATTAAATTGTTAGTTTTAAACTTCTCTTCTAATATGGGTTAGCAGCTTGACAAAGGCTGTCTTACTATTGCTTCCAGGTATGATTATTAAACCATAGTATCTGCATCATAATTGAACATGAAGGCTTGGAAGATGAGTTTAAAGCTTCCAGGCAATTTTTTTCACTCTACAGGTAGCATAGTAACAGGTTAGCACGAATATCCAATTGTACCACAAAATTTACCCTTGACGTGCTGCTGTGTGCAGTAAAACTCTGCAGTGGTGTGGTTTTTTCATGTGTCCAGTAGGACACTTCTCCCGGCCAGTTTGAGCGTGAGGAAATGATATCAGACAAAAAGGCTCACTTGGGCAGGCAAAAGGCAGGCTACAGCATGTTGAAAATAACTCATCCTAGGATTGTAGGAATGCTGAAATGGCTTATTGAGTGGATGTTGCAGAAGAGAAGAGGAAGAGCGAAGGCGGCGTGAGGAGGAGGAGCGGGAGCGGTTACAAAAGGAAGAAGAGAAACGTAGGCTAGAAGAAGAGGAAAGACTGAGAAGGGAAGAAGAGGAGAGGAGGAGAATAGAGGAGGAAAGACTTCGGATGGAACAGCAGAAGTGAGTAGTGGAAACAAACAGCACTAAAAAGAAAATAACTGCCTTGCACTTGAGACAATTGTATACTTGTAGTGCACGGTTCTAATTATGTTTCATTGTTCCCATCGCATCCAGATGCTGAAAACACAGATCTGGCTTTGCACATGAAATATTTAAGAGAATAGTAAAGCTGTTCCACATCAGTCAGCAACTATTCTCCATCATAAAAATGTCTTTGCAGGGGGTGTCTCTGAAGTAGATCCTGTGCTTGCTATGTAGTGGTTTTAAGAAGGGAGCAAATAATTAAACCACAAGTTTTGCTGCTTATTTAACGTGGTGAGAGCCAGAGGAGTGTAAGAGACAAATTTTTATCTACAATAAAAAGAGTTGCACAGTGCTAAGTGACAAGAAGTGTGGTATGCCTTGAAGTTGAGGAGGTTTTTCACATGAATGGGTATTAAGTGGTCATAGCAGGTTACAGAGATAAAGAGTTTAGACAGAAAAGGAGTGTGGGATACCAAGTGTATCTAAACTGGTCATAGTTTGCTGAAAAGCAGTAAATCCTGATCTTTGGGATATTAGACCAGTCTAATACTGATGCTTTAGAATGTGATTTTTGGGGATGAAAGAGTGAGAAGGAAAGCAATTGTGTGGTGCTTCTTCCTTCCTCTGAAACATTGATAGCTGGTCACTGATGGATGTAACATGAGACAGGCCCTGGATCTGTCTTGTCATTTAGCCATGGAATTTCTGTTAGTTCTTTGGAGAGAGGAGAAAAACAGCCTGTGTATATATAACCCATGTGTTCCTCCTGAAGTTTCAGCAGTTGAGTTTACTGGAGATGCAGATGCCCCATCTGGCAGCTTTTTTTTTGTTTTGTTGTTGTTGTCCCTGAATTAGGCTGCTGTCAGTCACGTTTTTCATATTTGTTTGCATACTGACCAGGAAAACTAAGATAGTTATGTGGTGTGTTTTTCTTAGAGTCACCAAAAAGCAGTGGTGTGCTGTGCCACAGCATGTTTGTTCCTAGCAATATTTATAGAAGGTCTGCTGGAGGAATGGTTTCTGGAAAAAAGCATATGTGGATTTTTTCCTTTCCTTGTTTGAGAAATTTAGTCATATGGGTTTTGTGTAGCACTACCTCTTTATCAATCTACAGATTGAGAATTGTTTAAGAGCTCTTGTTATTTTAACATTTGATGTTTGCAAACCCTGGGTAGAAAATGTTGCTCCCTTCTTTATGTTCTCAGCGTATTTTTAGGCAAAACTTGCGTCTGCGTTGGCTCTGGGTTCTGGTGCTTTGTTTTACCTGGGCTTTGCAGAATGGAATTAAGGGATTAAAGTGGCCTCCAGGGCAGTTAAGAGCAGGGGTTCTGTGGCCTGGGCAGCTGGTGAGGCCGTGCTGTGCTCCCCGTGGCAGGCAGCAGATCATGGCCGCGCTGAACTCGCAGACGGCCGTGCAGTTCCAGCAGTACGCGGCCCAGCAGTATCCCGGCAACTACGAGCAGCAGCAGATCCTCATCCGGCAGCTCCAGGAGCAGCACTACCAGCAGTACATGCAGCAGCTCTACCAGGTGCAGCTGGCACAGCAGCAGGTATGGCTGGGGAACCCGGGCTCTGTGTCCCAGGCTGGCACTGGGATGTGTTAACTTGTCTGCTCTTATCTCCTTGAAAGGATAATTGCCACAGGGAGAGCTACCGTGCTAGTGACAAATGGTGCTGCAGATTCAAATGCCAAAGTCCCTTTATTTGTTTCATCTTTTGGAGTAGTTTTCTGAAGCAGCTGTTAATTAGGCATCTTTACTAATGACTTGGTTCAATATTATTATTAGAGACGAAATGTGCAGCATTGGTGATGAGTGTGTGTGTGTAATTTAATGACATACCAGTGCAGCTGAGCATGAACAGGCCTCTTCAGGTGACTCTCCTGAAGGTGTGTGCAGAGCAGCAGGCTGTGGTCAGCCCTGTGTTTCTAGCTGAGCATGTGTATGCAGCACTGTAGCATCATTGCTGGGTTGGAGGTTGCTTCTCCTTGCCAGCCTGAGAACTCCTGTGTGCTCTCTCCTTTTGCATCTATTGTCTGACTTCATCAGGTGATAAGGTTTCTTGCCTGCAATAAGCTGCTCGTGATTTGGGTGGGAGGACAGACTGTAGCTGCCAGCCTGAGATCTGTTCTTGAGCTAAAGACCTAAAGTTCAGTAACTAATTTCCTGTTAAGTCATTTGTATTTTGTGGAGGCTGATACCCTCAGTACAGAAATGTCCAAGGAAGGGAGCCATGTGAACCTCCTGAAGTTCAACAAGGCCCTTGCAGTGGGTCAAGTCAGGGCACTCCCCAGTATCAGTACAGTCTTGGGGGTGGATGAGTTGAGAGCTGTCCTGCAGAGCTGGACTGGTGAGGGAAACACTGGGTATGAGCTGGCAATAGACGTTTCTTTTACAGCTCAGGAAGTTAATTGTATCCTAGGATGCAGGAAAACAAGTGTGGCCAGAAGGCTGAGGGAGAGAGGTGATTCTCTCCCTCTGCTCTGCTGTCATGACACCCCACCTGCATCCAGCTCTGGGATCCCCAACATAAGAAGGATGTGGACCTGTCAGAATGAGTCCAGAGGAGGCCACGAAGATGCTCAGAGGGCTGGAGCACCTCTGCTGTGAAGACAGACTGAGAGAGCTGGGGTGGTGCAGCCTGGAGAAGAGAAGGCTCTGGGGAAACCTCCCTGCAGCCTTTCAGTACCTAAAGGGGGCTTGTAAGAAACATGAAGCAAGACCTTTTTACCAGGGCCTGTAGTGACAGGATGAGGGGCAAAGGTTTTCATCTGCAAGAGTCTAGGTCTAGATTGAGCATAAGGAAGACTTTTTTCAGTGAGGGTGGTCAGACACTGGCACAGGTTGCCCAGAGAAGCTGTGAAAGCGCCATCCCAGGAGGTGTTCATGGACAGGTTTGATGGAGCTTTGAGCAGCCTGGTCTAGTGGAAGGTGTCTGTTCCCATGGCAGGGGTGTGGAACTAGATGATCTTTATAGCTCCCTTTTAGGCCAAGCCATGATTGGTTGGAGCTGTAGTGATGTAGGAAAGCCAGAGACTTTCTGCCCTGTTCCCACATGTAGCTTCCATAACACTTCTGAGGAATCCTTTATTTGGATGCCTGTTAGTCAGCTGCACTGGGATCTGTTAGTGAAGTTAGAAAGTGCTGTTCTGCTTACAGATCAGCTTCTGATGCAATTAATCCTGGAAAGGCAATGTGCAATAGCTTTGTAGAAAAGTTCACACCACCTTTCACTCAGTGCACAAAACTGCTGTAGTAGATAGTGAAATTTGGACAGCAGCTGTGCAGTTGCTTAAATTTGAAATCTTAACTGATATTTTTCTATATTGTCTTTACATTCCAACAGGATACCTATATTCTGTTTGCTTATCAAAATCCTGTGATTTTTAGGATATCCTTTAAAGTGACATTGTCACTTATATCTTTTCCCTGTCCCAACAAAAAAGCCTGTGTTGTTTCTCTGGACTGATAATGAGGGAAAAGGAGGTTGCTCAAGAGAGTTCTCTGTTTAACTCATAAATTGGCAAGTAGCTAACAGACCTTCAAGAGTCAGCTCTTTTTAGACCTGGATGAGCTCAGGCTGGATGGAACTCTTCCAGCCAGCAAAAAAAACCAAAACACACCAGCAAACAAGTCACACTTCCAGCTTCGATAGAAATGTTATGGGAATGAAAAACTTCCATACTTAAGTATAAGAGTTTGTATGTACCATAATTAATTTGAAAGTTGAATTTTTTTGTTCAGATTATATCCACCAGCCTAGAACCAAGTTACTTCACATCCCTTGGGACTGAGTAGATGTAACTGGTTAATGTGTGCTGCTTTTGGTCTTTTGGGTCAAGCCCCCTTGTAGAGTGAAGAGAGAGGTTTTTTCTTTAAATTGTCTTTATACCTTCTGCTGGAAGGTGTAAAACTGGCATCTTGTGAGGGTTTGGTTGTACTTGACAAATTGCTGTTGTTTTAGGCAGCCTTACAGAAGCAGCAGGATGCAGTGGTGGCAGCGACAGGGACACCCCTGACCACCGCGTCAAAGGTGAACAGCCCTGCCCCAGGGGACACCCCATCCATCAATGGGCAGGCCAGTGCACATGCAGACAGCCCTGAAAAAGAGCTGGATCCAGAGGTTTTAGAAGATGTGCTGGAGAATGGACCAAAAGGTGGGACTGGCTGAATTTCTTAATTAAAAATAAGTGGCAAAAGCCTTTCTTAGGATTCAGGTGTCTTAAGTAGGGTTACTGTGGTTCTTTGTTTGCATATGGAAAAGCTAGGTTTGATTCCTGGGGCTGCTGTCTCTCATGGGGGAATAATACTGCATAGGCAAAGCTCAGCTTTGAGAGGGGAGGGAAAGAGGAAGCAGCAAAAGCATTTCAGCAAAGCTGATGAGATCCAGAACCTCTTGTCACTCTGGACTTGAAGGAAATGAGCATAAAAGTTCTAGCACAAAGCCGTTCTGGGCAGAAATATGCTCAGTTTTATTTGAAGTGGGTCAGAGCTGTTTAAAGATCCTTCCAGGGAAGGGTTCTGTGCAGTATAAACCTGTCCCCTGAAGCAGTAGTTCTGCCTTCTGAGGCCTTTCTGCATAGGCACAGTTGGTTTGAATGTGCTCAGTGGGTGAACAGGTAGCATTTAGTAGTGTTATAACTAAATTTGCACTGGTTCATACATCTTTTCAGAGCTGAAACTTGCCTCTTCAGTTAAAAAAAAAAAAATTGGTATCAACTTTAATGCTTGGGGCCCTCAAGTGCCCCTAAGGCATACTTAAGTATGCAGCATAAATAACTGAAACAAAGCCTAACTGGAGTCTTTCCTCCCCTCTGTCCAGATTCTGTCCCAGTGATCGCTGCCCCATCCATGTGGACACGACCCCAGATAAAAGACTTCAAGGAAAAAATCCGTCAGGATGCAGACTCTGTGATCACAGTGGGCCGAGGAGAAGTGGTTACAGTCAGAGTACCAACTCATGAAGAGGGGTCTTACCTCTTTTGGGAGTTTGCTACAGACAATTATGACATTGGTTTTGGGGTGTATTTTGAATGGACAGACTCCCCTAATACTGCAGTCAGTGTGCATGTCAGCGAGTCCAGTGATGATGAGGAGGAAGAGGAAGGTAAGCATGCTAATGTATGTAAACTGTCAGAGCTTGCTGTGAGGGAAACACACCACCACACCCCTCCATGGTGTGATCTCCTGCTTTCCCTGGCTTCCATCTGGCTGGAGTCGTCTTTTCCATTTTGAGTAGGAGCTGCAGTTCTGCAAGTAACTTCAGTCCCTTCCTTGGATCACAGACAGATTAAAGCAGCTAAGGCTGGGGAAATCCTTTTCCTAAGTCAGCTATTCAGTAAACCAAACTGAAACCTGTGCTGTAACAAAGCACAGTGGATCTGCCCTCTGAAACCTTAGTTAAAAATCCTGTCCTGCTGTTCAAGAGATATTTTTGGGGAAGAAATTTCCTTGAGCCTGCAGCAGTACAGCTTCAGAGAGCAAGTCCTGATAGTGGCTGAGACACAGGTCACAGCCTTTGCCTGTGGAGGAGTCTAGCATACCATCACAAAAATGTTTTGAAATGACCATGTGATTTGCTTGGAAGGAGCTGCCTAGGAAGCAGTGGCTTTCTGGGAATCACTACCAAGTGATCTGTGCTAGTCAGTATGTCACCTCAGTGACTGTCAGTGGTGGGTGATTGTCTCACTGAAAACCAGAGTTTGGCATCTCCACAAACTGACCTGGCTGTGCTGGGGAGATGGGTGTGGTGTGTTCTAACATCAAACTGTTAAAATCATGGTAAGGTGAACGTGCTTGATGTTCCTGCTTCTGAGTGCTTCAGCCCCAGCCTTGGTATGAATCCCTGCGACTCCTCTCATTCCTAAACTAACAAAGGGAGCCTTGTCCCCCAGAGATTAGTCTGACTTTCTCTCTTAAAACAGCCACCCATGTTCACTGACACCTCTTTTTTTTCCCTTGCAGAAAATACTGGCAGTGAAGAAAAAGCCAAAAAGAATGCCAACAAGCCTCAGCTAGATGAAATAGTGCCTGTGTACAGACGAGACTGTCATGAAGAAGTATATGCTGGCAGCCACCAGTACCCAGGGAGAGGAGTTTATCTTCTTAAATTTGACAACTCCTACTCTCTATGGAGGTCAAAAACAGTTTACTACAGAGTTTATTATACTAGATAAAGGTGTGGCTGTGTCTGAGGCTGGGCTGTGCAGAAGATGTCATTTTATTTGGAATTTTCTTCAAGCATAATGGATCCTTTTGAGTCTGTGTTTCATCCTATCTGTATCTGTATGGTTTGTGTGAACTTTTAACAAGTAGACACTGGGATCTTCCTGCTCCATGACACTAATGCATATTGCATTGGGCTTAACACAGGATCTCCCTAACCTTTTTGGGGATTGGAGTCGTTGGCTCCAGTGCTGAGGTCACATCAATTGCACTTGTTAAAGCCTGGTGAAAAAGGGGGAGGGAGTTGCTGGCTCACTGGCTGGGTGATCTGATGTTTCCAGGTCTGGATGCCTTGAATAACTCATTGATGGTTAATTTAAAGGTCCCATCAGTAACTGGTAGATTTGGATGCAGTTTGCTGTGTAGCAAGTTTCTCTTAACTGTAATTGAATGTCAGATTTTTTACACCATTAAAACTTGAAACTTTAAGTTTATGAAGTTTAGAAACAAGTTGTCTCACTTCTGTCCTCATCAAAGAAGAAGCATTCAGTTCCTTAAACCAGTGTAGTATGTAAGACAAGGCTGAACAACCTCCTGAAAGTAGAGCAAATAACTTCTTCTGAAGGTGTAAGCTGAATGATGTTTAAAAGTGTGTGTAACAAGAAGGAACTTAATCTCTGCCACACTGCTAACCCTAGAATGAAAGTCATATTTTGATGCAATTGACTTCGAACAGGACACAGACTACTCCTGAGTTTAATGGAGTTTTTAATGGGGTAGACGAAAAAAAAAGGCTACAAGCTTGAAACCAGTTTTGTAAGATTTGAGTACATGTGTTGTGCATCTGGAGGGCAGTCAGTCACTTTGATAGAGTATAGGAGTTAATGTTGCACTAATGATGGCAGTCACTGCCACTCCATTTTAGTCTCAACTGGTGATAGTGGGGTGCAAGCTTTCTGCTTTGATTTGTAACTCTGGGCAGAAAGGCCAGGTGTGCATACAGATCCTTAACGTAGCTTTAATCTCAATTTCCTGTGGTTTGATTGGGGCATTTTATATTTCATCTAGTGAAAAACCAGTGCAGGTGTCTCCTTGGCTTGAGGCTGCAGTAAGAACACGCTGCCCCTGGAGCCCGGGGTGGCTTGTTGCAATAATGACTTGTGCAAGTGCTCTCTGCATGGGTGATGCACCTTGTTACTGAGGGGGAATGGTTGCTTTGGGTCTCAGACCAGCTCTTGCAGTCAGGCTTCCATTGATAGCTGCAGCATGTGCAGTTCCATGGCCAATGATGTTAAGTTGGTGGGGTTTGTTTGAAGGGTCAGTTTGTACATACATGATACTTTAGTTTTCTCATCCCAACCATGGAGATACTTCTCCTAGAATGCTTAACTTGTCATCTTGCTTTTTGGGTCAGCAACACCGTACCAGCTCACAGCTAGTTAGTGCTGCTTTATCCAAAAACACTGTACAATGTTCTGCTCTTGTGTACATACCGTATATATAAACCATGACTTTAGAAAGTACCTTGCTTTTAAAGAAAACTGTATTTAATGTAAAAAAAAAAAAAAAAAAAAAAAAAAACCTTTTAAAAAGGCGGGGCCTAAAAATTTTTTTTTTGTTTTCAAATTTCCTTTTTTTTTTTTTTTTTTTTTTTTTTGTCCATGCAAAAATGTTACAACTTTTTCCTCTAAGAATATCTGTTCTGGGGAGCGGTGTTTGTTGCTTTAAATGGCAGCACTTACTGTCATGTGTTGGATGCTAGAACTTCTACGTTTTCAGACTTTTTTTATTGCCTCTGGCTGTTGATAGTACAGTACAAGTGCGATTTCAAGATACCTTGAGATAGTATTTAATCCTAATTAAAATACATTTATCTGTAATGCTGTTGGCTTTTTATTAATTTGCAAACCTTGGCATTGCTGTGTATGGCTCTTGAACTAAGATAAGCTTATCATCTTCTCTCTCATGTTCAGAGGTTCAGCACCATGCTCACACTGTGGTCAAAGGCTCTGCCCAGGAATGTCACTGGCTCACTGGATGGGGCCATCTGTCAATATTGGAAGAGTCCAGCTTGCACTGCCTCATCTCTTTGGGTTTTGAGTGGGTAGCAGAAGGGGTTGGATGTGGGCAGCTATACCCTGTAAGCTCTCTCCTTCAAGAGAGTCCTGAAATCCCTCACCCAGAGGGCAAGAGACAGGACCATGCACAGTTTAGTCTGAACAAGAAAGGCAAGGATGTCAAAGCAAAAAGGCAAGTTATGCTGGGGTTTGTGGCAGCCAAAATCTTTCACTGCTTAGCTGCTGGTAAGCAGCTTATCCTAGTGCTGAGGCCAGGATGTTCACTGGTTTGGTCCCAGAGTTCACCTGGGGAGCAGAATTCTCTTTGGAGAGAACAAAGCCAGCACTGTGCTATGAGGAGCAAGATGCTGAGAAGTTCAGTGTACCATAGTCTGGGTATGCTACAAGCTAATTTCACATGAAATGTGCAAGTGCATTGAAAACCAAAGTAATCACAGCAGCAAGCCTGCCCCAGTTGAGCCTATTTTACCTGGTTTATGCATGTATAAATTCCTCTTTTCCCCAGTTAAAAGGGAAAAATCAAAAAGAGGAGCTGTGCTCCTCAAAGCTCACTTTAGGCAGCTCCCCTCCGTAAGAGTTACTATAAACACTTTGTGAAATTAATGGAGTCACTGGCAGTGACTCCAGGTGACACAAGATCAACAGCTTGACAAAACTCAGTTCTGAATACACTAAGAAAAGCTAAATAATCCCAGGGAAAAACCATTGTTAGAACAGGTTCTTCAAGGCATTTTCATGGGAGACAGCAAGCCGTGCTCTTCCTTGCCTCTGCTATCCCAGAGGGACAAGTAGTGCCTTTGCTAATTATAAGCCACTTGTCTGCCCTGTGAAACTACCCTTTCCTGTCCCCTTTGCTGTCCTTCCCATGCCTTGGCTGTTGGCACTTTCTGCATTGTTCTTTGCTTTGTCAGTCACAGATGAGAGGCTATGATTTGCAGCAGCTGGATGCAGCCTTTGAGGTAACTCTGTATATATAGGCATAGATATGGCCATGCAATATAGATATTGCATCTGCAGAGTTATCATCTGGTATCCTAAAAATATGAAACTTGCAAGGAATGAGGAAAAACAAGGCAACACTGGTTCTCTATTATACATTTTTCTCCCAGCCCTCGTTTTCATCTTGTGCCATCTCCATCATGAAGCTGGTGAGACCTGCTCCTTGTAATCAGGGGGTCAACACTGGCATGGCTTGATGGGTAGTCAGATTTGGAGGAGTAATTCCTTATTTCAGCCTCTACTCTGAAGCTTGATGTTTTCCTCAGTGTTGGGCTTCAGCTTTTCATGCATGTTTGTTTTAAGGAAGCAGCTGCTGGGTGATGGTCACTGCTCTCACCTGCCCTGGCAGCTGCTCTGTGCTGAGGCTCAGGAGGAGGGTTGGTGTTTTATTCCTCACAGTGCATTTGAGCAAAAGTTCCCCTGATGGCGGAGCAGGTCTGAGTGGAAAAAGCCAAATCCCTTGGCCTGGACAGTTCACCACTCCCTTTCCCCAGGGCTGTTTGAGCTGCTGTGCCACCCCTCCAGGCCTGCTCGAAGCTCCTGTCCTGCTGTGGCTGCATCCCCTGGCATAGCAGCACTGTCCTGGGACAGCACATCCAGGGCTCTTGTCACCTTGTCTGGCTGGGAATGCCTGGGCACAGGCTCCCCCTGGCACTCTGGCTGACCTGTGGGCAGCAGAACAAATGCTTGGCCCTCTGCCACCACCATTTGGGAAGTACCTGCACGGCCAGGGGGTGCCTGGGACAGTTTTTAGGGCAGGTGGGATCAGGCTATCCTCTAGGGACTGAGGGGCAGCTCTGCTCACAGGGCCTGGGGGAGCCCAGCACAGCCCTCTGCTACCCCAGGGCTGGGCACTGCTCATGAAACTGGGATGGCCATGGCCATGTGAGCATTCAGCTGTGACCCAGGTGTCCTACCTAGACCTGCCTGGATGGACATTCTGAAGGGGTCTCCTTCCTCATAAAACCCACTCCAGGCCTTTCTGCCCACTGCAGTACTTTGCACGGGTGGGTTGCAGTTCTCAAATTACATCTCTCAGGCTATGTGAAACATTGGGGAGTTATTTGCAGCCTGTGTCAGGACAGTCAAACCAGATCACTGAGTTCAGAGCACCTAGAAGAGTTTGCTTGATGCTTGTTGAATTTGGCTCTGGCTTGAAGACAAAAGAGGTTTTTAATGTCTAAAAGAAAAGAAAGTGACACTAAAGCTTGGATTGCTTCATGCCCAGGGGGAAGTGACTTTCCTGCAGGCCTGGTGATGGGAAGAACAAGGCAGGAAGCAAAACCAGCTGTGCCCCAGGCAGTGCCCCAGGGCTGGGCTTTGCCCTGGCACAGCAGAGCTCCAGGAGCATCTCAGCACAGCGCTGGCACAGAAACCACCCCCTGCCCCAGCCAACCACACCCCACAAATGTCCCCTTTGGCCTGGCTTGTGCCTCAGTGGGGAGTGGAGACTCACAAGCCTGCGCCAACCCAAGGTGGGGGAAAGCTGGGGCAGCACTGATGAGAAGCACCATCCTTTTGCAGGGACCCATCTGCAGCTGGAGATAAAGCTGTGCTGACTATGTCTGTGCAGGTTGCTCAATCTGGCTGGGTGATTTTCCCCTGGATGAGTAATCCTGTTTTCCTAGAGCCCACTGACAATATTATTCCTTGGCAAATGCTCTCCCTGGGGTTCTGGTGCCAAAACTAATTTTTACAGGTAGGCTCTGGTAGCCAGCCTGTGAGTACTGGATGAAGAGGGGCTGCGGGGAGCTCCCCCTCACAGGAAAAGGGACCCCACAAAGAGCCACTTTCTGCTCCCCAGGAGCCAACCCAGTGGGAGCTGGACCAGGTTTCCCTTCCTGGTGGGACTTGCAGTGGCCACAAAGCAAGTAAAAACCATGGAGGAGGAGGGAACCACTGGCATGGCCTGCCCAAGCAGGGCTGGCTGGCCTGGTGGGTGCCAGCCCAATCCCAGCCACGCCACAGCCCCCTGGTCCAGTACCAGCTACTGGAGGATCCCCTTCCCTAGTGCCAAGGGAAGGACAAAGACTAAAAACAGTGGGGAAAAAGAAACATCCTAAGGCTCCAGCTATTTGTTTCCTGGTTTTCTGTGCTTTTGTGGGATAGTGTGTAACTTGTTGCTGAGGGAGAGCCGGGACTTGCTCTCACCATGCTGCATGTTCTGGAGCCAAAAGGACAATTTCTGATGTTGCCACCTTGTTCTCAATGCCCTCGTGGCCACAGGACTCTAAAAAAAGCCTCAAAATCACCATCCCTGCTCAGACTCAACCGTGAGGAGCTCAGGGCCCAGGCCACATGGGAGATCAGGGCCTCATGCATGGGGCGAGTGGGAGGTAAAGGGAAATACCCACAGCCCTGGAAATCGTGTAGAAAACCGGAGCCACTAAAGTGAGGCTGCACTGAGGAGCTTCTTTGCCCAGCCACAGGAGCATTTCTCTCAGCCAGGCTTGGAAAAATCCTGATCCTGGCTTCAACCCCACAGCTGTTTTTAAGGCAAGGAGCTGCAGCCAGGTTCCTACACTCTCTTCATTCCCCTGCTGTGTGCTGCTGTTGGCAGAACAAAGTCCCAAACAAGCTCACCCAGGCAGGCCTGTGGATGCACACATGGTGCCAGGGCACACCTTGCCACACGTGGATGACGTGACTCCAACATCCCCACAGCACCAGGGAGGGCTTGCCCACCTCACTCCCCCCTGGGTGGACACAGCAGAGCAGCCAGGCTTCCCAGTCTGCTGTGAGGCCATCTCAACACCACAGCTTGGCTCCAGAAGACAGGATCAGCCACATCTGGCACTGGGACTTGGGTTTGAGTCAACACCAATATTTGAAGATGTGTGTAAACACAGTTCAAAAAGAAACTCCAAAACCAAACCACCTTTAACCAGCTACTGACCTGGCTGGCCTGAATGTGTCCCCCAAAGGCAGCAGCAGCAGCAGCAGCCCCCTCAGGCTCAGGACAGCCCCAGCCAGCACCCCACACCCAACACCAGTGCCACCATCCCCTGCAGAAGACAGAGGGATGCTGCAGCCAGTGAGGCACCGAGCAGAGGCAGGACCCCACTCCAGGCAGCAGCTGGGCTGAGCCATCCTGGCAAAACCAGCCCCACTGGCCTCATTGCTTGTGGCTTTTCCTGCCTCAGCCACAGGCAGCATTTAAATTCAGTCAAAGTCACCATCAGGTGAGCTTTCTGCTGCCACTGGGACATCAGGGCGGAGTTCCACATGGCTGCAGGGGCTCAGCCCCGGAGCAGGTGGCCCAGGGGAGAGAGTGGCTGCCCCAGCTCTACGTCCCAGAGCCCACCTCGTCCGTGGGTTTGCCAGAAATTTTCCCAATTTTCCTTGCTGTAAAAGGCTGGGAGCCAGCTGAATGTGTGTTTCCCCCAGCGGCCCAGCCCCTGCAACAGCCAGGAGCTGTGTGCAGACTGCTGTGCCCGTGGGCTGCTGTCCCCTGTGTCCCACCGTGCTCCTGCAGGGAATGCTGCCCAACCTGGCACGGCTGCCCTTGGGTGCCAGGAGCCAGAGCCCAGCACAGCTCCTCAAAGCAGCTTTGTCACACAGGAAAAAGGAGGGGAAAGAAACCAGAGCCAGAGGCGGTGGTGTCCCAGGGGAGGGGACAGCGGCTGCTGTGTCCCTGCTGGCGGGCTCTGGGCAGGGGAAGCGCTGCTGGCAAGCCCTGCCAGGGAGGAGCCCCCAGCCCGGAGCGGGATTTGCTCCGCCCGTGCAGCAGCGCCGGGCTGCGGGAGCTGCGGGATCGCGCCATTAGATGGGGCTGTGGTTCAGAATTCGGGTGTGTCGTTCAGACCCCGAGCAGGACCTGCCTGGGGCCAGCAGGTAAGTCCTGGCCATCCCCGCCTTGGGCTGATGCTCAGAGACAGGGGGTGGGAGCTCCTGGGGTGGCAGGAGGGACGGGAGTCCCGCAGAGTCTGTGGGAAGCTGGAGGTGGGAGAAGTTAACAAATTTCCACTCCTGGTGTGGCAGAGTTTATCCACCTCGATTCCCCTGTAGCAGCCCTTGGTTTTCCCTGGTGTAGCACAGCGATCACAGGAATGGGAAAGACCTCGGGCAAGGGCAGGTGCCTGGTGCTGATGTGGCTCCTTTTGGCTGACAGAAAGAGTCTCACCAGCTCCTGGCCTCCACCAGAGAACTGTTGAGGCTGCAGGTGCTGGATAAATGTCTGAGAAAAAAAAACCAAAAAAATAATCCAGCTGAACATTTTGATGGTCCAAAATGACACCAAGCTGAACAATTCTTGGGGGAACCAGCATGTCTGTGGCGCTGCTGGAGGGGATGAGACAGGGAGCAGAGCTTGCCCGGGGTTTTCCAAGACTCCTTTGCCATGGGGCCATCCCATCCCTTCTGCCATGCAGGCTGAGGTGCTGCTGTGGTGCTGGAAGAGATTGGAGGCAGAGGAGCTGGGCTGGCCCTCATCCCAGCAGCATCAGGACCTCCCCTACCACAGTGGGAAGAGTGGATTATAAACCACAAAACCAAACTGCAGGCACGACCATTGGCCTCCTCCCTGCACAGGCACATTCTGTGTAGCAGAAATTCCCTTTCCAGCATGCAAATTGCTGTCCCTTTGAGGACACGAGCACCCAGGAGTAGCTGCTGACAAGCCTGTCAGAAAACATCAGGATGTTTGGCAGCTCCCACGCCCTGTTATTTGTGGCAGTAAAGCAATTTATCCAGGATAAAAAGAAGGGATGCCCTCAGCCAAACCCACTCTGCTCTCCCAACATCAGAGTGGGAGGACATTCAGCACAGCAAGGGCCACCCAGCCTCTGGGAAAGATGAATCAGCCTGGAGAAAGCCCCTGTGCTTCACCAGGACAGCCACACCAGTGCCTGGCCCTACCAAGTGCACGGGGCATTGCCCGGGCCAGCACTGGTGACCAAAAACCAGCCCCTCCCATCCTTTATAAAGCATAAAATACCAGACCTGCCCCAGAACAAGGAAGCCCAAGGCTGCTGGAGCAGGCAGCACACGTGCCTGCCTGAAGGGGGGTGAGCAGGAAAAGAAATAGGAAGTGGAGACAAAGAATTTCCGCAACATCCCTCAAAACCACTTCCTGAACGTTGGGAAGTCAGGAAACACTTACAGGAGAGATGCCCAGCCCAGGCTGAGCAGGGCCCCAAACAGCCCCTGGGGAAATAGTCTAAACACAGGGAATTAGGTGGAAACTCGCAGCCCACACCCACAGTAAAAATCCCATTTGATGTATCATGAATCCTGGATTTGGGAATGGCAATTAGATACACACTTCACCCAGAAAACAGGTCAGCCGAACTCTCCAGGACCCATATCTATATCCCACCTCAGCACAAAACCCCTCCAAACAGCTCAGTGAGGATTAAGCCACCAGGAATGCCACTGATCCTCTCTGAGTCTGGAGGGACACCCTTCCTTCAACACTCTAGCAGGAAAACAGAGACAGGTTGGTTACTAGCGGATTGAGAAATGTCATGGTTGGATAAATAACTCAGCCCCAACCCAAGGGGCAGAAAGGCTGGAGCCCCAGGAGATGCTTCTAATTCCTTGAAGTAATCTGGGAGGAGCTGGTTCCCTGCATCCCACAGGTGACATTTCACATCCCACAGGTGACATTTCACATCTCCCAGAAGCACTGCTGACCCATGCACAGCTTTTCAGCCAATTGCAGACAGTGTCTTTTCTGCTTCCATGGAAAGTTTTGGATTTAGCTGCCTTAGGAAGCAGAGCTGCATTTGTTTTCTGGCCCTGCAGCCCCTGTTTGGGACGGACAGTGCCTGCAGCTGGCAAATCCAGCTCCAGAGACAGGTCCTGGCCTCACAAATGTGTGACTTTCACATATTGGAAAGGTGTGTTCTCAGAGCATCTGGGTGATAATCTGTGTTTGAGACATGCAGATATGAAAAATCCTGGGGTTATTTTTTTTCCTTTATTGTATTTCCCCTCATTTTGTGGGCTGTTCATTTTGAGTTCCTACTGGAGTTTGTAGCTGGCAGCCCCATGCTCGAGGCTGCTAAATGGGGAGATTTCATTTGGGTTGGGTAAATAAATCTTTTTCCTGTCAGAAGGGAGCATCTCTCACACATGGGGTGGGAGCAGCCTCTGCCACCAAAGACAGGGTGACACACTAGGGAACTTTGACATGGGATTATGCCTTTTTTTTTCCTCCCACTGATCTGTTTGGCAGTAGATGGTTAATGCCTGTAGTCAGAAGCACTTCATTAGACAGCTCATTAGTTAATCATGCTTGGGCGTGTGATTTCTCCTGTCCCCATGCATGTGACAAGGGAAGCTGAGGAATCCATGGGAATTATTTAAATCACCCACGTCCCAAACCTAAGACTTAAATACCCTGACAGGCAAAGGAGCATTAATTCACACAACCTCCCAGCATTCTCCCAGTGTCACTACTGTACTCCAAAATATTAATAAGCCCCAAAGCAATAATGGTTAACACTTTAGTCTATTAGAAAGAGGGGAAGGGGGTGATAAACATTAATTTGTCAGGAAGATGACAAGATTATTTACATCGTTAGAAAAGCAGCTCATTAAAGCTGCCCTCATGCAAATACTTGGCCATGCTTTGTTGGAAGAGCATGAAGCAAGGGGGCTGCTCCTGACAGCAGCTTGCTGCAGGGTTGCAGCAGGAGAGTCACAGCTCAGATGGGAGGGAATGAACAGCAAGGGGAAGGGATCTTTTTATTTTTTTAAAAAATCTAGGCACAAGTGAGAGAGAAGACATTGCAGCTGCTAGGTTTTACCCAACCTGTTGGGTGGGATGTGCCAGATGTGAGCTGACAAGGTTTTATGGCTTTGAGAAGTTCCCCGTCTTCCTCCTGCAGTGAGCACCAGGGAGGATCAGTGTGTTTCAATCCCATTTCTGTGCACAAAGGTGCCACTGGCCCCGAGCACACAGCCCTGCCCTGCTGCCCCCAAGGCACCCAGCCGTGCACACAAGGGACACAAGAAGAGGTGAACCACATCCTGGAGTTCCCCCCAAGGCTTTGCCCAGTGAGTGAGGGATACCTTCAAGCTTCAACTGACAGAGAAATCTCTAAGGGTTTATTTTAAACCTTTATTGTCTTAATACATAATTCCCTGATGGCGCAGATTTTCAGCAGCCACACTGCACTCTGCTTACACACTGAGCCCCCAAGGGATGCATTTATTTTTGAAGGAGACCACGTCACCTCTTCAGCCTTCAGTGAAAGGAAAAGAAACTTGGGAAGATCAACTTCCAGGCACAGATTACTCTGCTACCCTCTCCATGCAGGCAAGGAAGAGGAGCAGCCCCGAGTAGCAGCCCAAAAAAAAAACTTGCAGCCACAACCTGGATGTCTGTCATGCAGAGAGGATCTAACTTTGCTACTGGTCCCAGTGGCACTGGGGAGGGGGGAACAGGGTGCAGATGAGCACTTCCCCACTTGGTCACTTGTAAGGGGAATTAGGCATTTGCTATTTTTAAGTAAAGCTGGAAGTCTTCCCCTCTGAGTGGCAAGGGGTGTCAGTAGGGTCTCTGGTGTTCCCTGTGGAACCCAGCAGTGTGCCAGGGGTGTGCTGGGATGGGCAGGAGATGGACAGCCAGCTGG
This sequence comes from Thryothorus ludovicianus, assembly GCA_013397245.1. Taxonomy (NCBI): domain Eukaryota; kingdom Metazoa; phylum Chordata; class Aves; order Passeriformes; family Certhiidae; genus Thryothorus; species Thryothorus ludovicianus. The sequence goes on from VZTB01004761.1 coordinate 1,530,972, forward strand.
GGATCCTCCCTGCTCCATTTCACCCCCACATTTGTGTTGTTTGGCACTGGGCAGCACAATCCATCAGGAGGGCAGGTTGGATGGGAGCAGCAGAGATGCTCCTCACACAACAAGGAATGCTGAGTCCCTGAGGATGAGCCCACAGGCCCCTAGTGCAGCTGCTCTCTCAGGGCTGGGCTTCCCACAGGGCACTGTGCTCGTCAGAGGGATCATCCCATGAGGGTGAGCCTGGAAAAGCAGTGGATTTACCTTGGGACTGCAGAGCTGCTGGGGCCTCACTCTCTGCACCTACTCAGCCCCCAAATTCTCCTGTGGCTCCTGTCACTGCCCTCCCCTCTGTGCCCAGTGTCCCACCTCCTCCCAGAGCACACCCACCAGACCCCTTTGGGATGCTCAACTGACTGGTTTTGCTGGGAGCTGCTCAGTACCCAGGAGTCAAAAAGAGAGGGGGACTGGAGTCCTGGTGAAAAATATCGTGGCAGCAAAGCTCTGTTATAGCCACGGCACAGAGTTATTGAGGAGAGGCAGGGAGGAGTAACATCTTTTATAGGACCAATTTATAGTGTTGGGAAGCAGGCTTATGGACTCAGGCACCCTCTCACAGGAGGATGGATGTGCTTCCTCTCGGGCAGCATCCATTAAAGGGGTGTATTTGGACAGGATGGTGAGGAGCAGCAGCACAAAAATCCTAAAATAGACACGACAATATTTCTTTCTGTCTGGCTCAGCTCGCACAGGAGTTTCTGCTGCTCCTCCAGCAACTTGCCTGAGGAGAGGGGTTTCCCTCCAGTACCTCCAGCCCCAAGCTGGCCCAATGTGGTGAGTTTAGGCTGCAGAGCCATTCCTACCATCCAGTTCAGTGATCTGTCATTTCTGGAAGCATTATATAAACACCATACCCCTCACACAGCTTCCACACTTCTCATCTCCCCTTGTCAGCCTTAATATTATGTGTGTACATTCAAGTGATGCCCCTAGAAGGAAATTTTGCATCCCAAGGAGTAGAGTAATGCCCAGGGAAAACCCAAATCACAAGGCAGGAAAACAGGGGGGGGTGGGAAGGGGAGGTAATAAGTGCTAAATTCTGACTTAGGAAGTCAGACAGACAAGTGAGGGAGCAAACACAGGTGGATGGAAATGAAAGACCATTTTTGTTGTGTCTCTGAAATCCTGTCCTTTTCTATAGCCAACATCAGCTGCAGAAGGGAGGTGGGGTGGGGAGAGGACAGGGAGGGCACTGGGAAGGAGAGATCAGCAGTGCAGTTCAACTGGGGCTCCCTAAAGCACACTGCAGTCCCCTGAGGTGGCATCCAGATTTTTGCTCCCAACTCTGTCCAACTGAGCTCTATAATAGAGTTTTTATTTAAATTCTGGTCCGATATCTGTGACTTTAGGCCCATTCCTTGTTGTTGCAATCAGTCCCTGTCCATCAGGATGAGGATGTGCCACTCCAACACAGAGCACAGCAACACCTCAACCCTTGTTCTCCCATGTGAAATATTTGGCATGTTCCCTGCCATGCTCAGGCAAGTCAAATATTCTTTCCCTTGTTTCAGACACACCAGCCTTAAACCTCATTCTCTGGCCTCTTTTCATGGGATGAGACCAGCTCAGAGGAAGGCAGGGATCCATCTTTCTCTGTGCCATGTAGCCTCAGCATATCTGCTGAGCTAACACCCTCAGTTTCTCCCCCTTGCTCCCCAAAAATCACCTGCCAGTCCTGTCACCTCCTTTTCAGCCCCAGTTGCCATTTCTTCAGGTGAACCATCATTCTGGGTGCCCTGGTGGAGCTGCAGTGACCTTGGCTGTCACTTGGTGCTCTGTAGCAGCCAAAGCCCAGCCAGGCAAGTTCTGGGATGGCCACTGCCCTCAGAAGCCCTGCCAGAGACAGAGGTTCCTGTGAAAAATCCCCTTGGGCTCAAGGTGTTCCACACTGTTGGGAATGGAGCCCTGTGTTCTGTTAAATCACATTTTTCCTGCACACTGGCACTCTCAGGCATCTCTGAATTGACTCTGAGCTTCAGGCAGACTTTGTCCCATGTGAGTCTCTTACCCTCATTTCTTTTTGCCTTATTGCTAGAAGAAAACTGCCCAGACTGTTCCCATGCACATCAAATGCACTCATGAAATTCTTCAGAACCACTGCTCCCTGGATAGGTGCATAATAGCAAGAGCAATTTCAATTACTTTAGGAGAGTAACCAGTTACAGAATCACCACAGAATGATTTGGGTTGGAAGAGACCCTAAAGAACATCCAGTTCCAACCCCTTGCCATGGACAGGGATACCTTTCCACTAGACCAGGTTGCTCAAAGCCCCATTCAATGCAGCCTTGAACACTTCCAGGGATGGGGCAGCCACAGCTTCTCTGGGAATCTTGTGCCAGTGCCCCACCACCCTCACAGCTAAGAATTTCTTCCCAGTATCTGATCTAAACCTACCCTCTGTCAGTCTAAAGCCTTTACCCTTTGTCTTTTACTACAGGCCCTTGCAAAAAAGACCTTCTCCAGCTTTTTTTTAGGTCTCCTTTAGGTACTGGAAGGTGCTGCAAAGTCTCTCCAGAGCCTTTTCTTCTGCAAGCTGGACAACCAGATCTCCTCACTCCAGCACATCCCTGTTCTTCACACACTGGTGTCTCCAGACCTGGATGCAGCACTGCAGGTGGGGTCTCACGAGGGCAGGATCCCCTCCCTCACCCTGCCAGCCACACTTCTCCTGCTGCAGCCCCGGATGAGGTTGGTTTGCTGTCCCTCTGAAGGCACAGCAAAGTGAGCTGGATGGGGAGCAGGACTGGGCCATGCTGTGAGTGGAGTACCTGCTGCATTAGCTGGCAGCACATTTCTTCTCAGAGCAGCTGCGCCTGTGGAGCGGCTCCAGTGGCGCCCTCTGGGTGGATGTGGGACTGAGGAGAAGCCTTAGGACAGGGGACACCCGTTGTTGTGATGGGAAGTTGAAGCATTTACCCAAAACAGCCTCAACCCTTGTCACCACAATGAGTGCTCCTTGGGTTTTTTGAGCAGCCAAGCAGGTGAAGCCAGCCTGGTGCCTGTCACTGCTGCAGCATCCTGTGAAAGGCAAACACTGCCTGGTGCAACCCTGAGATGGTTTTTGTTGGAGTATCCCATTGTGGTGGCCGTTGTGCTGCTGCTGAAAGGAAAACCTTCCTTAGGAAGTACTTGGGTTAAAGTGGTTCCTCTTAGTGCTGGTTTATTCTCGAACAGCTTTAATAGAGCACCACTGCCCTTCCTTTTTCTTCCAAGAAATGCTCAGAATTCCCCAGCCTGCTGCACAGATGCTCTGCTCTCCAAGTAGCCATTGCCTGTAATTTTAACCATCGCACAGAAGTCATTTGTGCAGTAAAAACAACTTAAATGGGAACACGAGGAGTCATTTTAACAACCGTGTGCGTAGATGGAGGTGGGAGAGCGTGGCTAACCTGGAAATGGGAAAGCTGATCTCTTATCTGGAGCACAAGGCTGAGAATTTCTCACTCTGCTCCTTATGTGTCAGATGGAAAGGTGCAAACCACCTCCCCTTAACTGTGTCCAGCCCAGGTAGAGTGGTGTTTATAGTATTCCCAATTAACTAGAGCACATCTACACCTTAATTAGCTCTTTGTGCCCATTTATTCCATTTATAACCCTTATTACCTCCCTCTGTCAATGGGGCATCTCCCCATCACTGCTGCCTGGGGGTGAGGGCAAAGGTGTCTGGATGGATGCGAGAATGGAGCCGGGATGTCTCAGCTCCTTCCTAGGGCTGCATTTCTGCCACAGACATGCTGTGTAACCTTGGACAATAACAACAACAGAAAATAATAAGCCTTTCACACAGGGCAGTTATGAAAAATTGAGCTGCTTCTGAAAGAAATAAATAGAGAGTAGCTCGAAGGAGAATTAAAGCGGTCAGCTCGTCTGTGACACAGCCCCATAACCCCCAAGCTTCCAGCATTTTCTCTCAGCATTTCTTCAGTGCCTCTAAAGCATCCTTTCAGCCCATTCCACCTCTGCAGCTGGAGCCAGCCTTGCACACACTCAAATATCCTGGGAGGGAGCATCCCTGCAATCCAGCCAGCAGCTCCAGCACAGCTGCCCACACCAGGTTTGCAGCCCGGCCTTGCGAACGCAGGAGATTTGCGAGGGCACCGCTGGCTCTTGGGGAGGAGACAAAATTTTCCCTTCCCTTCTCATTTCTGCCTGTCTGAAATGAGGTCTGCAGACTGAACATCTGCTTAGCGTGCCAGCCAGGCAGGGACGTGCTCCCCTTGTTCCTTGCAGAGCCACAGTCAGTTGCAGAAAGCCGAGTTGCTGTGTGTAGCCTGGAGACACACACATGGCCCCGGCTTCCCAGCTGGAGCTGCAGCAGGGCAGGAGAAGGAGAGCAGCAGAAAGAGAAATGGGGATGGAGACTGGAGCAGAGCACCAACGGAATGTCTGAAACCATCCAACAGCCTGGCTCCTCCAGTGGTACCCGGCTGCTGGCTGCAGCTTGGGGTTAAGCCTCTGCCTCCTGAAATCCAAGCCTGGCATCACCAAGGTATGGGGAGACTAATGGAAATACAGGAGCAGACAGCACAGCTGAGTTCATTCAGCAGAGCAGAGTGATAGAGAGCAAACAACCCATTGCACACTAATTTCCCATGAGGCTCAATTAACTGTAGTTAAAAAATATATTTTTAATGTCATAGTCTTCAACTGTCACTGGCTGATTGCAGACAAAAAGTGGAGCCAAAATCCTCAGTCAAAAATGTTGGTTCCTCATTAAAAAGAAAACAAAACCAACATTTTGGCTGCCAATATCAGCACCACCCAGTTCTGTACCCAACAGAGACACAGGAACCAGCACAGGGGACACCAAGAACAGGCCTAATGCCAAAAGAGTGTCATGACATTTTATTAAATAAAATATGCTTATTTAGCCACCTCTAAATAAGGTGGGTGTATTTCCCACTGTTTGAATCTGTTCAGCTATGGAACAACATCATTATTAACATCTAGGTAAGCATTTAAAGCAGCAGGGAGCTCAGCAGCATTGCTGAAAGCTGATTTCCATCAGCAGAAATGCACTCCTCTCCGAGCTTCCCAGGAGAGACCTCTGTGGTCTCAGCTGAATTCCTGCCATGCCAAGTGGAGCATCGATTCCAGCTTTCAGAGGACCTGTAATGGGAGGAGGGTGCATTTCAGGAGCTAAAGCCCTCCCCTCCTGGGTAAACCACACCTAGTGATTGCTGGCTCTTCGGAGCATGTTGCAGGTACAGTTGTCCCAGCCACACTGCAAAGGCATAAAAGCAGCAACCTCACTTTAGGAGAAAAAACAAATACTCAGAAGTGATGTAACTTGCCCAAAAGAGTTGAGAAAGTCATTCTTGGGGGAAGGCTGGGGAGGGAAATCCTGCTCCTGGGCTCACAGAAAGAATTGACTGTCTATTCCCAGTGCTGATTGCAGCCCCAGTTCTCATTTCTTGCTTGTTTGAGTCTCCATCACACTTTTGCTCCACCCTGTGGTTTGTTGTACTTGGTCCTGAGTTTATTTGATATGGAAACACTTCCAGTGTGCCCTTCCTCAGCTTGTGAAGCCTTGGTCACAATGTGGCATTGTATAAATACCTGTGGGTAAGGGCTTGGTTAGTTTTATTTTGACTGCCTTCACCCCAGAGCTGTAGCTCAGTGCCTTACCAGCTTTCACTCAGGAGCTGAGATTTGGCGCCTTGGTCCAGCAGCTCCTGCACTCGTGGGATGCAGCAATAGGTGCTCTGTGAACCCCCACATTACTGGGATAAAAGCAGCTACAACTCAGGACCAAGTTGTCATAATTAGGCCAGCTGAAGGAGTGATTAGTGCCACACTACATCCTGAGGAAAGCAGAATAAAAGCAGTTCCATGTGGTGCCAGTCAGTTCACAAAGGACTTATCTACTACCTGTTTACTTCACTCAAAAGTGAGCTGCAGACAGTGGAGCCGTCTTCATCCATTTGGCAGTAAAACCCCCAGCCCCACAGGTTTGCAGTCTTGAGGGGAAACCACAGCTTTGTGCAACCCCAAATCCAGCCAGGAGCCTGTTGGAACTGGACGCTTGCTCTGCCACCAGCTTTGCTCCACCCCATTCCTCAGCTCCCTCACCCACCGTCTCTGCAAACTGGAGGCTGAGGCAAACACCTTGAGTCTGAGCTGCTCTGCAGGGCACGTGCTGGAATGCCAGCAGGATGGAAGACTCTTGGAGAAACAAAACTAATTTTCTTATATTTAGTAAAGGAAACCAAAGACAGAAGCCATCACTAGAACTGCGCTCTGTCTGTCTCAAGACTGTGAAGGCGGCTCTCAGAGAAGGTGAGGAGAGGGCAGGGCAGGGCAGGTCCCTGCACGGGAGGGAGGGAAATCGCTGTTCTCCACGTGTCAGCCCTTCACAGCCTCCAAAGGAAGTGCCTGGGCTGGCCCCTGCTGGCTGTGGCCTGGGTGATAAACACGAGCTCCAGAGTTTGATTTGTGCCATTCGAACACTGTACACCAGTAAAAATGTTTCTTCTTTCCAAATAATCCATGTAACTTTTGCCACTTTAAAAAAAAAATACAGAAAAGGTAATATTAACAAGTAAACCTAAGGCAACCTACCTTTAACAGCCCTATAAAGAAAAAAGGATAGATTTATATATATATAAAGCCAGCAGCAACCTTCCATTGTAATACTCCATTCCTCTCCCCTTGTGACGTTGGTACGAGATTGAAGAAATGTTTTTTAAGATGCCTAAATATATAATTATCATAAATATAATTTAAACATTAAAAAAGCATCTGCCTAGCCTCCATGCTTAAATAATAACATATTATTATTATAAATTTTAATATGCGTGTATATAATTACATACAATTCACAATAATATATTTACAATAAATATACGTATTTAAAACACTATTTTTATTGTGGGTGGGTGCAGTGGCAGGAGAGGGAGCCTGTGTGTGGGGAAGACTGCTCCTTTCAGACAAGGAATGTTGTGGTGCTCCTGTTTTACAGGGAGCAGGGCTGTGGGTGTGCAGAGAGGGGCAGGGTGGTGCAGCAGGGGAGAGAAGAAGATTTATGGCAAGAAGGAAATCACGCCTCTCTGACATGCAGGGAGAGCACACAAGTCACCGTGACACGGAGCTTGGGTGACCCAGGCTCCCCAGGCTTGCTGTGCTCCTTCCATGCTGGGAGCACATTCCCTGCCTGCCCAGCAGGAAGGCCAGGGCAGCCTCAGGAATAACAAGCCAAGGCCGATGGCATCCTGGTGCGAGCACTGGTGTATTTTAGACATCTCTTGAGGCTCAGGTAAGGCGGGCCAGGGGGACAATTCAGTGCCAGCAGCAGCAGCAGTGGAGCCAGAGCAGCTCCTCCTCAGCAGGGCAGGAGCAGATGTGTTCAGATGTGTTCCTGCGGAGATGTGTTGCCTCAGCTCCCCGATGCTCCTGGGTGCACTGTAACCCCTGTCTGCATCCACGGCCAGCGTTGTCACATCATAGAGAGTGGCTGCTGCCCTGGGTGCTCTTCCAGAAGTACCCAGGATGGTTTAAAAATAGGCTGTGCACTGTTGTGAACTTGAATGCTGCCCTATTAGTATTTATTAATTTATTGAATAAACACCAGCGAGGTTAGATGCTGTCTGTGGCTTTGGCTTCTCTTTTCCACAGCGTTCAAAGCAATTACTTTCATGAAAGCAAATGGTCCATTTAGCTGGAGAACCTATAAGGCAGAAATGAGATCAGATTCCTGAACAGATGTGCCCTCCTCTAGAGGGATTCGGTGTCTGTGAGGCTTCAAGATGACACCAGGCAGAAAACGTCTCTTAACTCCACTATGTTTGAGCTGCACAGAAGTGCTGGAGGCTTTATCAAAGAGCCAGTCCCACCCTTCAAAACAAATACCATAATTTTAAAGCATTTAATGTAGCAGGGAAGGGGAGGGAGGAAGGGTTTCTTTCTCTTGGTGATGGAGATGGCATCACCATAAAAGCCCCTAACCCCAATCCACTAAATGAGTCCCACTTCCCCAACAATGCAAAGAAAAGAAAGCCACTTTTGCTCATTTTTTGCACACACAGACCCGAAGAAGGGGCTGGAGGGAGCCAACAGCTACTGCATGTCCACATATTGTGTGATGCTTTCCCTCGGTCGGTGCTGTGTTGTCTCAGGAAACAAGCGAGCTCCCCACCCAGCTCATTCCAGTCCAAACAGGAGCAGGTCACAACTCCCTTGTGTCACTTCAGCCGCTGCTCCGAGAGCCAGTACTGCAAACCACGGCTCAGGTCGTGCCCTGGGAGCACGGCAAAACCCTCCTGGAACAACAGACCTCAACCACGCCAGGAAGACAGTGCATCCATCCACAGCAGGATCCCTCGAACGCCTGGGACCGCTCCTGTTGCTCACACCCGCCTGGTGAAGCCCCAGCTCACACTCCGTCCTCCAGGGAGAGCAGTGCTGGCATCAGCCTGGTCCCCGTGCTCCAAAGGCTGCCCGCACACCCAGGATCTGCTGAAGAAGTCTCCCCTCCCCTGAGCATCTTCCCTGGCCCCAGGGGGGCCAGATGGCGGGAGGCACAAAGGAAAAGCCACCGCGGCCAGCCCTGCGGGCAGAGCGCGTCAGCAAAGCAGCACACGGAACCCGCGCCGCTCCTGCCAGCTCCCTGCCCTGCTCCAGAGCCGAGCCAAAGCCCGAGCTCCCTGCGATCAGCACGGCCGAGCCTGGCAGCTCTCCCTTGCCCCGAATTAGCCGGCACCGAGGCGTTTGAAGCGGCTCCAGCCTTCGGCCGCAGGGACGCGCAGCCCCGCGGCGGGAGCCGGGGCCGTGTCCAGCTGGGCCGTGCCAGCTCCCGCTCGCTCCCCACGGCCCGCATCCGTGCCCATGTGTTCGCCTGGCAGCCTTCCCAGCCACAGGCTGCTGCCAGGGGCTCGGCTGCCAGGTAGTGATGCACTGAGAGAGGGAAGCATGAGCAGGGCTGGGAATTCTGGTCCTTCGGGCTCCTCCAGCGCACGGAAAAGAAAGGGACAATCGCTCTCACCTGATGATGACTGCGGTGTTGTCTCAGCCTCTCCTCAAAGCAGGGGCAAGGTGAAGGCAGAAGAGAGAATATACCCCTCACCAACTCGGCAGATGCTAAGGGAAACTAAAGGAGATGAAATCACACGATTTCCTGCAAATCTAGGTTGGCAGGAGCAGAGAGCAACTGCTCAGGAGCAGAGTGATAGGGGCAAAACCAAGGGTCAACATTTATCACAGAGGCACGCTGGGATCAGCTCTCACTCACTCTGGGATGTACAGGTAACAGACATTTTCCAGCTGGGTTTTGCTCGGGATGCTTCCACGAAACAGCACATGCATGAGCACCAAGAGGAGATGAGGGCAGCTCCTCTCAAGGGAGCAGGGTGAGAACCCTCAGTCCTGACACCATCAGGAGACACAAGTGGTTTCCAGAGCTGTAGGGATCTTTTTTTTTTCTTTTTCAGGATTTTTTTTTTTTTTAAATCTTTCTGACATCACAGGAGCTTTCAGTAACATAAAGCACCCCTGCTGCTAGAGACCATGCTGTGTGTAATAGCCTGCCTGCAGGAGGAGATGAGGGGGATGCTGCTGGCAGGGGACAAAGCAGAGAATATGAGCGCACATCTCAAACCACGAGCTACATATAAGCCTACAAATGGGTTCTCAAGAGACACAGACAGAAAATCCAGGCTTATTTCCCACTGAAGAGCAACTCTGATGTTGACTTGGAGAGCACACACCCCCTGCCTTTGAGCCCCAACCTCACTTTTTGTGGGATTTGATCCCAGTGTCTTTGGTTCTACTGCTGCAGAGGGACAGTAAAGATCACCACCAAGGAAAAAGCAGAAAGCTTCAGCCTAGGTGTGCTGCAACTGAGAGCATACCTGAGTCTCAGCATTTTGCAGCCATTTCTCACAATTAGGCAAGTGTCTTCATTTAAAATAAGACATTTCCTGTATATTTATCTAGTTGTGATCATGTAACTGGTAATATTCCCAGGAAGGCAATCAAAAAAGTAGCTTACAGTAAGATAAGCCTATGCAGTCCTAACTCCTAACTCCTTTTTAACACTACTATTGACAGATGTAAAGCTTTTTACAGACTGAGCTATTTTTTTTTTATATTGTATTACCAAGATCAAAAGATCAAACTCTCCTCACAGATTTAAAAAAAAAAGAGAAATACATAAAGAGTGGCTTTCTGTTCAACAAAATACTTAGAGGCCAACCTGACACAAACAGGTCTGCAACATCCACTTAGTGCAAAAACATCTCCTCACTAAGGATGATTCATTATATGGTGAGTAAGACACAAGTAAAAGCTGAGCAAACTGCTCCCCAATATCCTCCTGATCTAGACCCGGGGAAAAAAAGAACCCAACAACTATCCTGACACTAGAATTCCTCCTCCTAATTACAGCCTTTGAAACCAAGTTAGAAAAAAAGTGTTATTAATTCTTACTCCTATGAAGGCCAAGAAAAGTTATGTGGTTTTTTGCCAGAGCAAGAAATAAAATTGCAGTGAACAAAATATTTGACCAGAACATTGCTTGTATTTTATTAAAACTTGAATATTAAAATTAAGCTCCAGATCTCCAGAGCAAGAGGACATGCAGAGCCCAGTTCTGGCTAATTGACCAAAAATGGCGGCACAGGGAGTATGGATGTGAGACACACTGGTGGCAGTCACTTTAAAAAGTGGAATCTGGTGCCTGGATTAGGATCACCTAATAGCTAGTGCCAGGTAGGATAAGGGGCTGGAGGAACACAGCCCAGAGATGCAACATTAAAATATAAGTACACTGATATTAGTTACTTTATATTCAGCAAGTTACTTACCGGAATAAAATCTGAAATGCTGGGTTTAAGCTCTTGATAGTCAAACTCTCAAGAACTGCCCATTGAATTTGATAGTCACACAAGAGGGACTGATCTTGTGTCTGAAATGATTTCCCACTACATTAATTTTTGGCTCTGGTAAGCAAGTTTTTTCTGTTGCTGATACAAAGCAATCAATTTAAAATAAGGTTTTGTACTTACTCTGGAGGAAATGATAAGTAAATACAGCTGTTAAAATACAAATATAAAACAGAGACCTAAAAGCCCACTTATCACATACACATTATAAAGGATTTCACCAAAATAATTCAGAAATTGGGCTGTGGACATACATCAAACATCTTAAAGAGATGTCCAACTTCTAATTATGACTGTTACTAACAAGGAGCCACTTAACATCCAGCCCTGCACTCAGTAGAATGAAGCTGCTCCACAGGACCAGAACTTGCTTCTGGTATTCAAAATCTCAGCTGTATCTGAATGGCCCAAGAAACAGCAAAAGGAAGGAGGGGAAAAGAGGTAAACTATTTTAGAAACTGAAGTTTCTTGGCTTTGATACAGGCTCAGACAGCTATCCACTAACAGGATTCACCTGGCATCTCTAGGACCACAACTTCCAAAAAGGCCAAGTTTATCCCTAAGCTGGAGGTAAAGTACTGCACACTAAAATGCTGACTTCTGCTCTGATTCCTGATCTCCTGATCTTCCATTGTTCCTCTGCCTTGAACAATTCAGCTGCACTGTCAGTTGAACTGAGTGTCTTAGGTTGCAGTGCAAGATGAAGTTTGTATTCTACCACCAGCTGTTGAAACCAGGCGGGGCAGTGTTCTTTACCTCCACAACCCATCCTCAGTCCAGAGAGATGTCTTCTGCTAATGGGCAGCCTCACTACATAACTGATAAACTTACAGCATCCCACTGGGAGGTGCTGCACCCAGGGGGAGGAGCCAAGCATTCCTACTGGGATAAAATCTGGGATTTGGAACACTGAGGCAGCTTTTTCCACTGGACTCCCAGAGGAAGACCAGGCCCATCTATCACCATTGGACCTTCAGAGAAAACCTACACCTTTCTGCAGGATCATTGCTTCAGCAGAGCCACATCTGCCACTCCAGGAGGGCTGCAGCCACCGTTTAATGGGACTGCTACCAACACCCTGACCCACAGGGTGTCAGGCTGGATTCTGTCCTTGTCAGCGGGTTTGTTTTCCCATATTACTGCATTTTTAATTTTAGTTGTCCTAATAAAGAACTGTTACTCCTACTCCCATATTTTTGCCTGAGAGCGCCTTAATTTCAAAATTATAACAATTGGGAGAGAGGGAATTTACGTTTTCCATTTCAAGGGAAGCTCCTGCCTTCCTTAGTAGACACCAGTCTTTCAAACCGAGACAGGGGATATTCCTCACCCCAATTCTCTCAGAGAGAAAGAATTCAGTATTTCATCTGAGCACCAGAATCTTGAGATACGGTTTCCTAATATTTCTAAGAAAGAAAGAAAAAAAGAAAAAAGTTCCTTATCAATACTTCAATTCCAGAGTTTTTTAATAAAAAATCTCCCAGCCTAATTACCTGCTCATGTAGGTGCTTGCAAGCACTGCTGACTGATAAGTGAAACAGAATTCTGAAGTACAGGACAAAACAAGTAGTTAACAATATTGAAATGCATTGATAGCAAGTTTAACAGGCTTGTTATCAAGCAGACAGAAGTGACAGCTTAAGTCAGTTAAATCTCAGTTGCTCACCTTTTATATTTCTGTTGTTCTGGGTCCTCCAAGACAAGTCTTCCTTAATTTTTAGTTGACAGCTATGAACTACTTGGCATCAAAAGGATGAGATCACATTTTGTCTGGCATTAGTCTTGCCTGTGACAAGCTACTCCATTTAAATAGACTTTACTTTGCACAGCCTTGGCAGACAGCATTCATTACCAAAGCCGAGCAAGTTATGAAAAATGCGATTTATTCTGTAATTTGTGGCTCTCTGTTCAAGATACCAAAGCAGATAATATATCTATATTAATCCTCTTTGGAAACCTTCAGACAAATTCACCCATGTTTAGAGCTCACTCAAAACCTCTTGAAAGAAGTTAGCAGCAAATAAGCTCTGCAGGAATCCTTATCAAGGACGTGAAATCTGTTCACTGCCTACATTTTTTCTGTGGAGCTCACTTCATTATCTGCAAGAGCTATCAAGAACTACAGCACATAACTCATTTCCAGACTGTTCTGCCAGAACCCTTAAACAAATTTTTCAGGGGAAAAAATTAAACCCAAGTTTTCACAGGACGAAATTTCAGCAGTAAATTTCTTCGTGTGAACTTTCATCAGCAATTGAGGGAGAATACAAAAACCCAGTAAGTTTTAAACATGTGACCCTGTCCAAGTACTGCTTCTGTGAATAATTGTAACAAAAATAGTACAAAAGTGTCCTTTAGATTGGAGTGTACAAGCCGAAACTAGTCACATGTGGACTAAGCTCTCAAAAATGCTAGAGGGTGTGACTGAAGCAGAAAGGTAAGTCAACCAAAAAGGGAACATCTACAAACCAAGAAATTAACAGAGTGAAAAAGGGTAAAAAATCACAACAAAAAACACCCAAGAAAATTAAAACCCCCAAATCACTACATTCCACCACTTACACCATATTAAAAAACCATGAAAATCAGAAATGTTTCTAAATTCAGCACTGAATCAAGTAAGAAAGGAATCTAAATGACAACAAGTTGCTTAGAGAGCTCAATTCAGCTCCAGACTCTACCTGGTACTACACTTATCAAATTTGCTTTTACATGGAGCAGACAAATTTTACACTCTTAAAAGAGCCTCACATATACACTACTTCAGCCAAGGCAGTATTCCCAGTATTTCCTAGACCTGCTTCAAGGAATTAGGCCATGCACTGAAGAGCAAAAAGAGAGGGAAGGCTGATCACTTCTTAATCAATATAACCCGTGTGTAGTATTTAAGAATCAAGACTAAAAACAGGCATCATTTAATGTATTTTAATAGCAAACTTACAGGAACAGCACAGAAGACAGACAACATTAAAAACATGTACTTGCATGTAGGACAACTCAGTTAGAAAAGTATAGTGAATGGATGGAATCTACTGCATGATAAAAATGCTACAAACACCATTTAGTTGCCATTGATAAGAAATTTACTTGTTTAAAAAAATCCAAATGCTGGCATTGTCCAGAAAAATTTGACAGGTTTATTTATAATTTTTTTTATAAAGTTGTTTTGGTGAACAAGTTTTAACAATTCATGGTTTTATTTTTTTTTTTGACCACATTGTTTGTTTTTATGTCCCCTTGTTTATATTAAAAATCCACACACAAATGAAAATGGAAAGAAAACTTGCCAATACCCAATTCTGTCCCCTATTTTTCCACTTGCAACCATATACTTAAGGTACCTTTTAACCCCATGGAAAAAATATCTAACGTTCATTACTACCAATAACAGGAAGAAGATTTTGCTTCGAGAATGACAAACCCATCGTGGTGAGGTTTTAGGCACGCTCCCCACGTATGCGGCGTGCTAGCTGGATATCTTTTGGCATGATTGTGACACGTTTGGCATGGATAGCACACAGGTTGGTGTCTTCAAACAGGCCAACCAAGTAGGCTTCACTTGCCTCCTAGTGTAGAAGAAAAGAGGTAAGAACATTTTCACTCTGTGAGCACCAGGAAAGAAAAGAATCATAGTTCAGGATTAAAAGTACAGTGCAATATGGCATTAAGTGGCATTTCGATCTTTATTACTCACAATTATCAAAAGCTTTAGATTTTCAGAAATGAAAAGCCTCCACTCTTACAGTATTTTATGTCTAAAGTAGTCTACTGCTGCCATTTGGTAAGGACATCCTCCAGAACACAACAGAACTAATGCTCCCATGGGACTCTCACGAGATAGGAAAGGATTTAAGTATTAACAGGTTAGTTTGTTTAGGAAATTCTCTTTTCAAAGGCTGCATTACACTGTTTGAGGGACCTGTTTGCTGCCTCTTCCAGAGTAAGAGTCACTGAGCATCAGGTGCCAGGGAAAAGAGGAATATGCATTCCTTCCTAACACATAGTTCAGGCACACAGCTCCTTCCACAGATATTGAAGAGGTGGCTTAACACAAAAATCAGCAGAAAAAGAATATACTGAGAACTATAAGCAATAAGGGAACTCCTTTAGGTCAGGTACTCCTTGAACCATCAAAACCAGGACATAGTCGGGGAATTACCATCATTCACTTGTCTCATTCCTGTGCTTTCTGGACATCTGGGGACACAGCACTGGGCCTCACTATCACAGAAGGTTCTCTCTCACCTCATTGGTACCTAAGAGAACCAGGGACAGCACAAGAACACTGACCACAGTGGTTTTCCCTGTTACTGAACAGCTGCAGACAGGACTCTGAAACAGACAGATGTTCAGCTGGACCTAAATATTCCCCTGACTCAGGTTAAGTTAGCTGCTGCTAAGCACAGGAATGGTAATTGTTTAAACACTTTTGGGCTGACATGGAATTCTAACACCTATCAATCTCCTAAGAAGAATCTTAGTGTGCCAGTATTGGACACAGCAACACCTGGGCTGAGGAGGTGGGAATGATGAGGCTCAATTACAGAAAGGAGGGCAAGGTCACCCTTTCTACAACACACACGAGAGAACGACTTGTGTGAACCACTTCACTGTGAGGAACTCCAAAAATAAACCTACTATGTTCAAAGATCCTGTTTAAAAACATAAGATTATCCAATATGAAGGAAGAACAATATTTACTACAGCAGATGAGGACTGTGGCATTACTAAGTAATTTCATTTGCAGCAGGATATGAGAATCCCTAACCAAGTTTTGTCAAATCACTATGTGAAAAGGTAAGGCTGGCACCAACAACATGGTACCCAAGGTGTTAATTTTTTAAAGATTTTTTTTTTTAAATTTTTATTTTACTTTTTGATTTTGTTTTTTCAAATATGCAAGCTGAGCACACTAGGAATCGTACATGACCTAAGTTCTATACCAACAACTCTTTAATGCAAAATCAGAAATGTTCAAAACAGGAGCCTTCTCAAAGTATATTAACTACTAAATTTTAATAGGCAGTTCTAGATAAAGAGACACACTGAGATAAACTTCAAGATTTAAGAACAACCACACAGAATAGCTACATGCACAAGCAGAAACTCTGCAAAGACACACAGGCATCTTTTGAAGCTAAGCATATGCCCAAGTTTATGGGCTCTCATGGCAAATGTCTTGGCCCCTTATCAAGTGGAAGTCATTAACTAGAAACCATTTTGCCTGCATGTCAGACAGACTACAATTACAGATACATTCTGGAACAATCTTGCATCAGCTAAAAGAACAGTCTAGACGCATCTTTAATCAGGAGTGTCTTTTATCACGAGAGGGAAATGTCCCCATGATAAGAACTGAGTCTTGTGGGAGGTCCTAACTTGGATTCAGGAATTTGGGCCAGAAAGAGCAATTAATATTTTTCTCTTTGTATAATCTAAATAAGTTACGTAACTAATATAGTAAAAAAAAAAACAAAAAACACTTTTAGCATCAACTACATCGTCGAAAAGCAGCTATTTCCCTAAATGTGTTTAGATGTGGCTCATTGGGCTGTTTTTCTTTAGAGGGCACTTCAGGACACCAAGACCTCCCCATCAGGACACCCCAATGTTTACACAATGTTCCCTCTCCAACTGCAGAACTCAAAGGTGGAGGAAATGTGTTTTTCTTGAGCATCTTAAGCACTGTTCTAACAAACCGAAGGTTTATTTAAAAAAAACAACCCAAACCAAAGCGCCCCCCACAGACCCCTGCAGGCAGGCTCTGTGAGGAGCCGCCGAGCCGTCCCTGGGCCGTTCCACCCCGTGGTACCCGCGGGCATTCCCCGTCCCCTCGCGGGCATTCCCCGTCCCCCCGGGGGCATTCCCCGTCCCCCCGGGGGCATTCCCCGTCCCCCCGGGGGCATTCCCCGTCCCCCCGGGGGCA